>BMAU01004111.1:672500-1201577 GCA_019973935.1 Trichonephila clavipes | reverse complement strand
GGTGATTTCCTTACAAGACGAATAAAATTACTTATTATAACATCATCAATTTATGCTTCAACGTTTTTTTTTCAAAAATTGCCAAATAATGGTAATTTCACTCATAATTTCTTAAAGAATTTTTTTCTTTTTGAGTGAAGACAATAATTGTTTAGATTAAAGAAAAAATTATTCATATAATTTTGATATATATATCCTTCTTTTTTTACTTCTTTTCAAATACAAATACTTTTCTCTTTTAGATGAAATATAAGTGATAAAATATATTGTTGTATACATCATAATTTTTTTCTATCAAAGTAATAGTATCGAAAAACAAAGTTTATTATATGTATACACATTCATAAAATCAAAATGTAATGGTCAAGAAGCACTGCAACAAGAAAGAGCTGTTAGTTAATTTTTCATTCGATGTTAAATGAGGTGAAATTTATAATTTAAAGTCAGAATTAAGCTGTCGGTGTTTAAAGTACATTTATAAATAAAAAAGAAATTTTTAAACATTTTCGCACAACTTAGTTTTATCCAGTTGTGATTATAATTGTGTGTGTCAAACTACTTCTTCTTAAGTAACAGATTCCAGTTTTGTAATGGGTTTTAATATACTATTATTTTTAGATACAGTGCTTTTACTACCCTATTAATTTTAAGTTATTTCATAATATATGCTTCTATATTACTTTCCAAATATAGTCCACATGCTTGTTATATTTATAACATATTCCAAGACCTTGACACATTTATTACAAATTCCCCGACCTTTGTACATTCTTAAGGTATTTTATGGATCTTTTTTATACTAAGAATATATTCCTTTATAGATATAAATATTACTTTCTGAGCATATAATTAGAACTTATTTCTAAATGCCTCTCATTATTCTATTATTTTAAATAAGTTATATATATATAAATATAATTTTCGTATTACTTACTTTGATATTATTTTCAATTCAATAGGCAATAACATTGCGGTGTGTTTCAAATATCTGTATCTTTCAACAAATCTTTAGATGTAAAAATAAAAGAGTACTACATTTCAAAATAATTCAATTATACCATTTATGAAAATAGTTGCAATTCGTATGAGTTATACAAATTGAATATTTTTAGAACATTCAAAATAATTCACCCTTTTAAATTTGAATGTAATAACTGAAATCATTAGAAAATTAAGATTAACAACAAATGTGGCTAATCGTTATTTATAACAACGTAGCTGAAATTTTCGAATTTTTAGATAGAAAACATTTTAAAAGCTCAAAAACGTAATAAAAATTCAGTGTTCCTAAGCTGTATTTTACAAACGCTCACATCTCACTTCTTCCCTAGGAAGATTAATGTTGGTATCACGTTAATATAAACTGTTATTAATGGTTGGAAAAACTAAGATCATTACTATTTACTGAGAAATAAAAACGATAATCTCAAAGAGAGAGCCTTTTTATCTATTTAAGTGACGAATAATTTAGATGAAGAAAAAGACGTTGTATTATTAAGTAACTTAATTCTGAAAAGAAAATCAGAGAACAAAAAGGATTTTGCGCATTTTCATTAAAAGTAGTTTTATGCAAATAATTTACAAAATAAAAATTACATTTTTTAAAGATTATTTGAGAACAAGATATTACATTCCATGCTGTAGTTGTTTGATCGATTCTTTCTAAGTTAACGTCATACTTCACAGTAACAGGAGGGTTAGTGGTGGAATACCCGGAAAATTTGAACCACGGTCCAGTGGTAAGGATGACACCTGATCTGGCATACCACTCTCACCAAACTTCTAATCTACGCCATCGTGTGAGGACTTTAAGTCTCGATAGATTTAGCCTGGGAGAAGTCGCACACTCAATACTAATGTGGTCACGTGGGGATGACCTCAGTAATTTTTCATAAGTATTTTTATTCCACAAGATTAAAATCATAATTTTAGTGAATAATGTAACTAAGGGAAAGCATACTTACCTATTTATAAGGACTTTTAAATTGTTCTGCGATAATTTCAGAACAAATCCAATCAAACTGAACTAACGTGTTTCAAATATGCTTGGCTTTAATAAAGGACACAAATCACACGGACAGTTTTTGCTAATATTACATAAAAGATAGGTATTTGCAGGAAATAACTGTCATATTTTTTCAAGTTATTGTAGTTTTTTGTCCTCTGATGATCGACATGTAGAACTATTTCTTGCTTATGTCTTTTTGACAGAGCGCAGTATGTCGTGGTACACTTGTGGCTTTTTATCTTTCTTGATGGAGCCTTTTAGGTAGTATTTGAAAATTTTCTTTTCAACTCGAACGTTTCATGTCCACCGCTTTTCTCAAATTTACATTCGCTATCATGATTAATATCCATTAATTCATATTTTTATTCCCTTGTTTGATCAATTTCTTTTTCTGAAGTTTCAGCTTCGTCCAAAAGAGATATCACAGATTCTTTTTTATTCTGTTAAATTATATTTATACCCCGTAAAATGAGTCGTACAATACAGCAGTCAAAACCACTAAGTCTGTAATGACCTCCCACCTGGAGAAGCCCTCTTTTCATCTACTCGACCTACATCTGTGTGTAGGGGGTATAGATTGATGACCCAAGCTAGCCATGAGAGATCCAATTTATTATTACCAAATATAATAATCAAAGACAAGCCAACTATTGAGGAAAATCTAGAGTGATATAACGTAGTTCAAAATCTTATGTGAATAAGTGCATGAAATCCTAAGCGCTTAACTTCACTCAAAGGTATCTTAAGAATCCTAACTTTCTTAATTTATTTTATAACTAAAGCCCGTTCTACAATCACGCATCTAAATTCTGATCCTTATCGAACAGCACTGTGTTCAGCAACTCCTTCTCCCTTTGATTACTAAACTTCCACTATATATATACTAGCTAATCTGCATATCAAATTTCTTCTTGAAAGGGATGCTGTGAAATAACTCAAATGATGGCCCCAAAGATTCCTCAAGAGGATTAATAGAAAATTCCGATCCCAAGTATCTTATGATTATATATATATATATATATATATATATATATATATATATATATATATATGGCGCCATTATTCTTAGTTATGCTGGGTTTTTTTTTGTGCTTGGTGTCAGTACACGAATGAAATCTGTATACATCGGGTAAAATTTTAGTTTCTTCGCACATTTTCATTATTATTACTTATGGTCATAATCATTTTTAACCTCTTTTTGCAAATATTTAGGTTTATACATATTTATATTTGTCTATTTCACTCGGATTCCTATATTAATTTAGTATTCCAATTTTATTCTATTGATGTTATATTCACCCACGTGGGTTTTTGGGCCTTTGTCTTGTTTTATCTCCTATGCTATTACGTCAAAAATTTCCGCTGTAGGGGAAGGTTGAGATCTCACAAAACAATGTTTAACCCTGTTTCACTGTCCTAAGCCAGTGACAGCTCTGGAAATCATAATAGTTTTTCCACTCTAACTAAATTTCTCTTTTTCGGTTTGTAATGGTTCCATGATCTTGGTTCTTTCGGGTTGATCTTAAGATGTTTTAGGATTTATTAGTCTTAATTTATTTACCGCTATATATACACTCAGGATCATTGAAAATAGCGACCCAAGAAGAAAGCATCGGATTGAAATGAAATTTATTACACATAATGACACATATGAGAGATTCACTTGATCTCAAAAACAAGACAATTAAACGAATACAGGGTGTGCAACGACACTAATACTGGGCAACATCAATAAAGCGTTGGACCACCTCCAGCTGCAATACATGCCACCACACGGTCCGACATTGAGTTGATTAAACACCTTATGTTGTCCTAAGGCAGATGGGCCCACAAATCTTGAACAGCCATCTCTAAATCATGTACAGAGTGACACGATGGCATCTGCCATTTTAGCTGATCCCACACGGGCTCTACAGGGGACAAATCGAGGGAGCGGGCTGGCCATGGAAGAGTCTGAAAATGACGTAGAAAGTCTTGATCAACTCTTGCTGTATGCGGACGAGCATTATCTTGCTGGAAAATTTTCCCTGGGAGACCATTTAGGAAAGGTCCTACATGGGGTCGAAGAATATCATCAAAGTAACGTTGGCCTGTTAAGGTTCCACGAATCACAATTAAAATGGACCTGCTATCATAGGCTATGGCCTCCAGACCATTATACCAGCTGTGCGGGCAGTATGACGTAGAACTGTGTGGGGGGAATTGTACCGCTCACCAGGGCGCCTCCACACCCGTACACGGTTATCATCTGTCCCCAAAACAAACTGGGATTCATCAGTAAACACAACATTTTGCCAATCTGTGACATTTCACATTGATATGGCGTGGCACCACTGTAGACGCAGTTGCTGATGTTCCGGTGTTATAGGGAGTGCACGGAAAGGGCGCTTAGATTTAAGATTTGCTTCTGCAAGGTGTCTGGAAATTGTGTGTGGAACAATTGCTACGCCCGCGTCTACTCGCATTGTTGAACGAGTCATTGTGGTGTCCACAAGTGCTTGCCGCACGATCTTTCGATCCTCTATTCTCGTGGTTTTCCTGGTCGCTCCAGGCCCGGTTTTCCACGCGTGGGTACCTTCTCGTGTCCACTGCTCCCAACAATTTCTAACGGCACACTCCGAACGAACTGTGAGAAATGTCTTCTAGCACGTTTAACTGGCATGTTTCGCTTGTCAAAGTCTTTCTACAATCAGCGGGTAATCGTCTCGTATATGAAACTTCGAATTTGCGCTGGCTTATATAGCACCCTCTTCCTGATTGTAGTGCCACCTCGGCGTGTGTGAGCATGCGTATTGGAACAAAACTTGGATCATTTGCATATCACTTTACGCTGTACTTATTTGCAAAGTTTCGCGATTGTACTTAGCTCCCTTCTTGGGTCGCTATTTTCCATGTTCCTGAGTGTATATTGGACCCCGTGTTGCTTTAGAGAGTGCGACGTTAATAAGAAAAAATTAAATAAATAGTATACAACTTATAAATATATATTTGTTATATAATAAAAAAATAAACGAGAAAGTTGTATTATACCTACAAGGCCAAAAGAAAGAAATATATACATGAATGAGTTGCGAAAAAATCATAGCACATTTCAGAGTAATCATTACTGAAAGTGACTGTCTAAAATATGCTACGTGATTTTTCTTTTGTTACATATATTATATTAGAAGTACAAGTTATTAATATGTAAATTTTGCAAAGAAACGAAAACAGGCTCATCTGATAATTTTAAAATAATTTATCTAATGATGTATATTAAAAATAGTATCGTAACATTTATAGCATAACCGTTTTGCTTATGCCACTAAAAATACAAAGTTAGTTTATATATTTGAAATATATTTAAAAATTAACAAACATTAAATTTATTTTTCTGAATTTGGATATGAATCGTATACTCTGAAATATTTTTAAAAACCCCTGATATAATTTGCATGACTCTTAAAATAAAGTACTTTGATGAGAAAATAAAAATAATAATTTTATGTGCAATAGTAATTTTATGTAGATTTACAAGTTTTATTTCAAAACCTAAACGTATACGCGTCAAATGGACATCAAACTTTTTTTCGATGGGGAGGGAGGGGTCAAAATGCTTAAGGGATTCTATCCGAAATGACTTTAAATTGAATTAGGTCTCCAACCTGAAACTATCCGTCTATTTTGGCATTGCAACAGTATTCTCATTTATCTAATAACTAGGAGGATGAAGCTGAAAGGAAATATTACTAGTTCTGAAAAAAGTTTCAGGTTTCTTTTACAGAAACTCCAGACAAATACTTTTAAATATTTATGATAATTTTGAACTGATCTGGTTTTTTTTATATATATATAGTAAAATAACCATAAGAAGAGTTATATAACGGTATATAAAGTTTATGATAAATGGCTTTTGTTGGAGGGGATGAAGAAGAGAATATTTCATTTTTCCCTGGAAAAATCTTTGAATAATTTTAAGTACCATTATATTATTTAGTTTTTTGTAAATCTTATGGGAAAAAGACAACAAAACTTTTTTTTTCCTTTCGTATATTAATTGAGTTTGCTTCTCTTTTTGTTAAGATTTTGGCTTAAAAATTATTTTTTCTTTGTAATTAATGTATGTGTATAAAACAAGAAATCATTTAATAGATTTATTTATAATAATATCGAATAGCGAAAATTATAAATTTCTTTTGTTTCATAATTTTCCTTTAAAATCACGCATATATACATATATATATATATATATATATATATATATATATATATATATATATATATATATATCCCACAAATCTCAATCATTCCTCAGGTGGTATGGAAAAATCTACAAATGTAACTCTTCGAGTATTCTAGATTGTAACATATTCTGCATTCTGGAACGAAATGAAAAGGATAAATACCTCATGGGGTTTTCGGTTCTCTGCAGCTGCGTTCTTTGAATCCGGATGTGTGAATGGTTCATTTATTTATAAAGTTATGTATAATTTTTTCCACCATCAGTGGAATGACCATTATATGGAAAGCAAATGGTGCAGGCAAAAGTCCAAGAATTTGTAAAAAACAGAATTCGTTTCTTTAATTCAAATTTATTCATGACATTTTTTTTTCCATTCAGGAAATCAATATATTTCAACAAAAATAAATTAATAATTCTTTAATTTCTTAGCTGTATGTCCAATGAAAATAATTATGTAAAGATATTAATTGAATCCACAAAAGTATAAAATGTATGTCATTTAAATATAGCAGTATCGGCCTGAAAGATAATGGCTTTCTAGTCGACTATTTATAAATTCTCAGAATTCAACTCAATGTCTATGGTCCATTTCCTAAAAAAAATCGCTAATAACAACTTGAGTTAATAGTCCATTCATTTCCTGATAGCATTTCAAATTTCACTGGAAACTAATAATAAATGATAAGCATTTTTAATTCCTGGAAGCAGAATAAAGTTTCGGCTCATTTCCGATTTAATGCAATAATAAAACGAATTGAACATTTTTCTGGGAAATAAAAAAAAATGAATGAAGGATGTATAATGGTATTACTATTTCTGAACGAAAAAAAATAACTAACATATTTTTGAATAAAGAAATTCCTAGACGAAGGCTATTTATAAATAGATAGATAATAGATTTAGAAAACCAAATTATTGCTTAAATTTCCCAGAATTATTTTCCAGCTTTATAAATTGAGGATTATAATTATAATTATTCCATTCAGTTTTCGGAACTTAAGAAAACTTTAATCTTAAGCGAAAAAGTTTAATGAAATGCTATAGATCTATAAATTCCCAGCAATTTTATTTTGAAAGCATGGCTAATCATTTGGTAATGTTTGTTTATTTTAATCATATAAGACCAATAAGAAGCCATTTAAAGTTTTTGTAAATTATTTATGAGAACTTTCGAATATATATAATCATTTATAAGTCTCAATTACGTTATCCAATATCGGTTACTCTGTAATTCTACAAATATGTAATAATTTAAAATTAACTTTTTATTGTCTCTAATAAAAATCCCTAACTTAATGAGGCATGCTATGCTTGCCATACAACCATTAGAGGAAAAAAATAATTGATATTTGAAACAAAAACAAATGAAAATATCCTTGCTCGTTAGAAAGCTTTATAGAAGGATCAAAATTAGAATGCATTAGAATACTGAATAGCGGATCACACACACACACAAA
Organism: Trichonephila clavipes; assembly: GCA_019973935.1. NCBI lineage: Eukaryota > Metazoa > Arthropoda > Arachnida > Araneae > Nephilidae > Trichonephila > Trichonephila clavipes. Next base: position 1,193,890 of record BMAU01004111.1, on the reverse strand, counting down.
TAAGGTAGGTGTAGAAAATGATGCACAAAGTTAAAGTGGTATCTGAGGCCATAAATTTATAATTACAAGTTAATGAATAAATTATTGATTAATTAATAGAAATCGCTACATAGGTCATTACAAAGTTGTTAGATTGGTTAATATTAAATTGTTTCGTTTGACAAAGTAACAAAATCATATAAAAGACTGAAAGTATGAGTTTGACGTGAAAGGTTTCTTTGATCTTGTCTCAACCAAAACAGAACCCATTGATAATAATGAAAAAGAATAATATCGTTAATTTTAAATAGAGCGAATTTAATCATTATCATGGATGTACTGAATATAAAGGGTGTTTTTAGAGGTATAGAACTTTAAATTACAATAAAACAACGATGTATTATTCGATTGACATGATTTTTTTATTCGAAAAATAATCTTGTGGCATTACATTTTAAATATGATTTCTGGCATATGACTGCCACGGCTGGCTCGGATGTAGTCCAATCTGGACGTCCAATTTTAGATGACTTTTTCCAACATTTGTGGCCGTATATCGGCAATAACACGGCGAATGTTGTCTTCCAAATGGTCAAGCGTTTGTGGCTTATCCGCATAGACCAATGACTTTACATAGCCCCACAGAAAATAGTCTAGCGGTGTTAAATCACAAGATCTTGGAGGCCAATTCACAGGTCCAAAACGTGAAATTAGGTGGTCACCAAACGTGTCTTTCAATAAATCGATTGTGGCTCGAGCTGTGTGGCATGTTGCGCCGTCTTGTTGGAACCACAGCTCCTGGACATCATGATTGTTCAATTCGGGAATGAAAAAGTTAGTAATCATGGCTCTATACCGATCACCATTGACTGTAACGTTGTGGCCTTCATCGTTTTTGAAGAAGGATTCCACCAGCCCATAAAGCGCACCAAACAGTCAGTTTTTCTGGATGTAACGGTGTTTCGACATACACTTGTGGATTAGCTTCACTCCAAATGCGGCAGTTTTGTTTGTTGACGTAGCCATTCATCCAGAAGTACGCTTCATCGCTAAACAAAATTCGCTTATGAAAATCGGGAACAACGGCAATCTCGTTTTGGGCCCATTCGACGAATCTAAAAGCGTTGGTCAGGCGTGAGTCTATTCATGATGAATTGCCAAACCAAACTGAGAATAAATCACTTGACAGCTGTTAAATCGGTCGCCATCTTAGAAAGTAATGCCAACTTAAACTTCTATACCTGGAAAAAAGCACTCTTTACATCCATTAGGTCTTCTTTATCAAAAAGACTAATCAGTACACCAAATCAATTGATGATAATATACAGGATCTGTCCCAAAGGTCCCCGGAATGATGTTTGTTGTTGAAAACGCTGTCTGGAGGGGTAGAGCTTCCAATGGAAAAGTTTGCGAGAGATCTAAGTTTCGAAACGAGACCGGCTTCAATGGCCTGTGAGCAGTTATTGAGGCAAAAAAGAGGTCGTGATGCCTGGCAAAGCTATCTAATGCACTCTCCTCGAGCAAAAAATGGACTACCTGTACCACTTCCAGCGTCCCTTGTCGAGTTCCTATCAGAGTTCTTTTGATTCTTGGGAAGTAAAAGAAGTCTACTGGGGCCAGATCGTTGTGGTACGGTGGTCAAGTCAAACTTTCGTATGGCAAAAGAGGTTCCGGAAAGGTCGGGAGTCCGTTAACAACGATGAATACTCGGGTACCCATCAATGTCACAAACGTGATGGTGCAAAAAGTACTTCATGTTTTGGAAAAGGGACAAAGTTTATGTGTTTGAATGATTGCAGAGAAGTGTGAATACCTAAAACAAGCATTCATCGTATTTTAGCGGAGGATCTTCAAATGAGAAAAATATGCTCGAAATAATTGAATTTCGCATCATGATATCTCGTCAAGCCACACCACTCTCATTGAATCCGAGTTTCTGGCCAAAATGGGTGTGGCAAAGCTACCCCAGCCTCTTTACAGCCCCAATCTAACATCAGTGAAATTTTTTTAGATCCCAAGAACCAAAAGAATCCTGAAAATACTTGACATGTGATGCTGGAGGTGGTACAGGTAGTCCATTTTTTGATCGATGAGAGTGCAGTAGATACCTTTGCACGGAGCGTGGCTTTGCCTCAATAACTGCTCACAGGTGATTAAAACTGTTCTCGCTTCGAAGCTTAGAGCCCTCGCAAATATTTCCACTCAAAGCTCTACCCCTCCATCCAGCGTTACCAACAACAAAAAGTTATTACAGGAACTTTTGGGACAGACCCTGTACATGTATACATGTGTGTGTGTGTGATACATTCTTCTTTGATGTATATAGTTGAGAAAAAAGAAGACCAAAAAGCAAGCTAAGAATTTATTTGTATAATTTACACGTAGAAGAGAGTACCCATTTAAGTGACCTTCACTGAAAGTTCATTTCAGGAAAAAGAATGTCTGCTTCCTCTCCGTCCAAGTGCAGAAAATCACACACACACACACAAGAGCGGGAATTATCCCTTTCCACATTCAAAAATTATGAAATTAGGGAAAGATACAATATAAGAAATATAATCCTATGTTCAAGTGAACGGAAATATTAGATATTTTTAGAAATTATACTTTAGTGTGTTTTTGAGAAAACTTTCAACCATTTAGCAAGACACGTATAGGGTATTAAAGCATTTTTATACCAGGAACCACGAATAGACTTGTCGAAAATTCAAGATCTCGGCATTTTAACAAGAAATTACGAATAAATATGACAAAATATAAGCTTCAGTCATTTAATGCTAAATGAAATGGAACTCGCATTTTGGAATAGGATATTCGTAAGTATGATTTTTATTAAAAAAAGGTATATAATTAGAATTTTAAGTAAATATTTAGTTATTACATATACACATATATTTACCTAATAAAATCAATGAAATAAATATTAGATACAATAAAGTTTAGAGTACCTTGGAGATATTTAATGTATAAATTAAATTTATCCCCGTTCAAGTTACGAGTTTTTCAATTATGCATAGCAACACCAATTTCTGAAAGGAATCAAATAACTGTAGACATATTTACCATATTAAAATACATAAGAATTTCCAAACGTAAATCAGTCTAGAAGGTATTGAATGTAGTCTGTTTAATCAAGAAATATCAGCTGGCATATTCTATATAATGCATAATGTAATATTTCTTGCCAATGGATGCGTTACGAAAAATTGTATATAAGAAATGTAATATTATACCATTTCCTTTCATGGATGGCATTCAATTTATGTCATTTTTTCTTAAGAGACACACTTTTAAATAGTACACAAAAATCCAATACATCTTTTGAAGTTAGTGTGTGTGTCTTCTTATTTTCTTTCCAAAACTTTTAAAATATTTTCTTAGAAGCTGAATATTTATCGTATGAAACATAAGATTAAAGCAGCCGTACAGTTGTATCATTTTCTGTGTAATCCCTATATTTCAAGATTCTGCAGTCGTTATAATATCTGAATAATATTTCCGTTGAAATAAATACTTATGAATTTATTTCATGGCTCGAATGCATTTTGTATGATTTGAGGCAATAAGAATACCTGAAAGAGAAATATTTTTTGTATAAATTGTAAAATAGGTTGCTTAGACTAATACATATGATTCAAACATATTTCTCAACACAGAATTGAATTTAATATGACAGTAAAATTAATTCACAAGCAAAATGAACTCTAAGCTTGATTCTTTAAAAAACTTGTTCGCATAAGAAAAATATAAATCCTACGCTGCATAAGCCACTTACATAAGTTTTCTGGATTTCAACAACGATACTAGAAAGTTCTCTTTTTTTATGTTTATCTGAAGAAATTGTATTGAAATGGCTTAGCAAATATAAAATTCAATGTAGCGAGGAGAAATCTAAATACTGAGCCATGTCTAGGGAAAACGCGTGTATTGTATTGATCTCACATGTGTATGGGCTTATTTTTTTCTCCTCTAAAGCAAATAAGAGGATAGCGAATTTTTTACATTTGTTTAATGATTTAGTATAACGCATTTAGAGACTATATACTCATATATATTTACTTTGCATCACTGGAGAAAAGCAAGAAAGGGGAAAAATATGTTTGCTAAACAAAGAGAAAGCTCTATTAATTGAATAATTATTTTATCCATATTATGTGCAGTTTTGTTTATCAGGATATATTTTACAATGCAATCATGATATTATACACTATGAATATGTATTTACGCCCTAGTTATTAACATTTATAATATAAAATTACTTATATGAATTTAATATTTATTTTTATTGTCAAAAATGAACAACGTTAAACTTAGGAAGCATAGCACGGCTAATAGTTTTGATTTGATTAAGTTTTATCTTGTGGGATTTTTTCATTTAAGTATATAGCATCTAAACTTTTATTAAAGCTAACAATTACCATTTGTGCCAAGCTAAATCTTTATAATATTTATAGCATGAATTTTATGAGTATAATATGAAAACTCTTTCAAGCAAATATCAAGATTTATAAAAGTATAAAATTAAATAGTTGGTTTTTACTTTTATTGGGGATTATAGTAAAGTTAACGGTTTATTCGTAAAAAGTCTTTTGCGTTCAAAAAGATATCTCTTTATAATTCTTTATCAAATGTTGTATCCAAATAAACTCTGATGAGTTTGCGAACGTCTTTCAGGTGTTCAAACAAGTTCGGAGCAGTTTTTTTTAAAAAAAATAACACTGAAACATTATAACAGCTTTTAAATAACTAAAATCAATAAATAATATATATATATATATATATATATATATATATATATATATATATATATATATATATATATATACTCTAACAATATTTAAAAAATATCTAAATTTAACAAAAGTCGTAATTATAAGTGAAAATTTTGCAATATTTTTGAAAAACATTAAAGGAATTAGGGAAAAAATGTAATTAACATATATATGTGTAACGATAATTAAATTAGATTAAACATAAATGCCCTATCTAGAACTTAACTCATACTTTTAATTTCAGCTTCAAGTATCAAACTAATCACCCATTTATTTCTTCTGAACATATGGCCTAGCCAATAAACATGTCTAATTCCAGATCGTTAGATATAATAGCCCCATATGTCAGCATTAACTTTCAAGTACAATCATAAAATCCACGATACTTACCGCATCTGTGTTTTTTTAAGTGTTAACCCACTTAAAAACACGGTGGCGTTCTTTTCTCTCTCCCCGCTTAGCTTCTCAGAGCTTGTATAGATTTAACCAAATAAAGATCTTTTTTAGTCTGATTCAAACTTCTAAAAACATGACATATATCAGTCACTGTATTAATAAAACAAATTATATGCAATTATCTAGAGAGTTTTCTAAAATATTTTAACCTCTTATTAAAATTTTAAAAAAATTAGAGCTGATCGAGTAAACGTTATACGAAATATGACATTCTTTATGAGAATATTATTTAAATAACAGGTCGTAACAAAAAAATATATTAGTGCAGTACAAAATATATTTTAGTACATTCTCTAGAAAATAATACAAATATCAAGTTCAAAAAGTTTTATGTAAATAGATTTATGACATTTCTAGTTATCAGACACGCCATTATAGATTTTGAACAATTTAAATTCTCACCCCTGGTAGTTTAAGGACCAACTTCCAGTTTTCTAATTTTATAAAATTTATTGTGACTTTACCCCTAGATAGTGTAGGAAAAAAAAACTACGTATGCTTTGTAAAACCAAAAGATAGCTCTATTAAATTAAATTAAAAAAATAATATGTATTTTGACCAAATTTGGTCATTTTAACGAATTCGGATACCTTAAAGCTATATAATAAAATATATCCTTGATTAATTGTTCCCAATAATCTGTTAGGCTTTTTCTGAGATCCCATACACGTTACAAATCATTCATTCTCAACAAAATCACGTATATAGTGAAAAACAATTTTGGAACTTTCACCTAATTCTGACAAACGCGAAACAGAGTCTTTCAAGAAACTTTTCTATTAACGAAAACTATTAGGTTTTTGTAAATAAAGTCGTAAGATTGTGGTTAATTTTCTAAATGTCGATAAAGTAAAGCAAATCCACACAGTGAAAAAAGTCACAAATACTTCAAGTCTTCAAAAGTAATACAAACTGAAGGAGATCTGTTTAAAAACCCAAGCACAATCCTTGACTGATAATTTGATTTACTGAAAATTTGATTCTTTGTATTCCTTCCATAGCTGTGCTGAGCTTAACTCAAGAGCTACGTACTCCGTACAATGGCTTTCAATAGACCCTCATCATTTATTTTCTTCCTGCATCTACAAACAAAACAGTTTAAAGAAGCAATACAGATCCGCAGTGAATCTTGGGCCATTAAATTACAGCTTAAGTGATTCTCCGCACTGAATTATATACTATAGAGAAAGTTTATATTTGTTTCTTTTGTGAAGTGCTGAGTGCAGTTCTAAATACCTTAAAAATTTTACTTCTCTTTGTTCTCTTCAAATATTTCCTCCTTTGTTTGGCGCCCATTGATGAAGTTCTATCATTCTCATATTCTTGCTAAGTAAATGCGAAATTAAGAGCTTAAATGACTTCCTGATTGTATGTCTTTTTTATAAAACTTATCCCTTAAGTAATTAAACTTAACCAAGTAAACTTAATTTAATTATTTAAAAATATTAACAGGTCCATAAATTTTGAATTCAATTCATTAAAATTATTTCTTTGTTAAAATGCATTTTAACACATTTAACAGTACGAAAAGAAAATTCTACTTTTTTAAAATATACTTGGGGCCTAAATTAAAAGTTATTTACATTCTGCATTTACTATACAAGATTTTCCATTATTTTCTTTTCAAATAAATAACAATGCAATTTGGAATAGCATTTAAAAGTAAATGAGTACTTACGTATACGAGATGAACTAAAAATAGTTATATATTATGCTCTAAAATAAGCGATTCATTTCTACGCTGATTGGGAAAAAATTTTTATGTCTTTACTGAAAAGAATGATAATTTGTATAGATAATGTCAAGTTTTAAGTTTAAGAGTTTTTTACGAGATTACTCTTATTGATATAAAATTTTACAAAAACTTCATTTGTTATTTTAGAATCTTTTATTCTCTTCTTATAAAAATGTGATACATGATTCTTCTATTAAAAAGGGGTATAGTAAGTAGAAGTGGCATATTATTTTTTAAATTAAAAATTTTATAAAACAGTACATATATATAAGCAAGATTCTTCTACATTTTTATTAAACTAAAATTAAAACCTTTTAAGATATGCGACTACCTAAAATTCGACGTTTTGGTAAAAATTTTCGAAATTTCTTTTATGCTTTTATTTTATAGCCAATACATTTAAGATTCCAAAAAAACACTCTATTTTTGTTTCTACAATATCTGGAAGCAAAGCTATAGCATAATTAGTAAACAGGAAATGGACTTTACAAGACCGGAAGTAGATTCCTACACAAAATATTTTTAAGATATTGAATTGAAATTTTCAAAACATGTTTTATTTAGTCCTATCTGTTTTATAAATCAAAATCTAATCTATGTGTGTATAAGTATGTACTTTATTGTTTTTCATGAACAAAAAATCGTGTTTTTGCTTAAAATTTGGCATACTTAAAAAACTTCCAAAAGTATTACAAATATTTTAATTTCTAACACATATAAAGATGTTACACTCGAACTGTATAAATATTATTTGAATACATTTATTAGGATTTTGTGTAATTGCAATTTTTCATCAAAATTTCACTAAAAACGACAATTGTTATTTATAAAACTCTACAGAAAATATCAAAAGGTTAAAAAAAAAAAGTTCAAATTAGTTAAACATAAAGCTAAAGAAATATTGACCTATAAATATGGTGAGTTTAAAAAATGTACAATTACTAGAAAATTTTTCATACTTTATTAATATCTTTAAATGCATTTTCTGAGAAACTATGTTTTTCAATTTCTAGCTTCACGGTAAAGTTCACTAAAGGTTTTCTTTTTAAGATATTGAACTAAAATTTTCAAAACAATGTTTTATTTAGTTTTATCAGCAGTCTGTTCTATTTTTCTAATCTCTGTGTATATATTTATGTATTTTATTGCACTTTTTGTTAGAAAATAACATTAGTTTCTTGTAAGAAATTGAGTTTTTGCATAAAAAATAACATATTTCAAAAACTTTCAAAAGTATTACAAATCTTATAGTTCCAAGTATAGATAAGGATGTTATTTACTTACTGTATAAATATTATTCAAACATATGAATTAGACTTTTCAATACAAGCCTTACCGTAACTGCAATTTTTCATTAAAATTTCACTCAAAATTCCCAATATATCCAAAATTAATTTTAATTTTGTGGAAATTGTACTTGAATTCAAAGTTTTGTGCCTCATTTCAAGTAAAAAAGTGCTTATTTAGCTTAAAATTTATATATTTAAAAAAAAGTACTCCGAAGGTAGTCACATACCTTAAAAAAGAATATTACGAATTGAAATTTCAAAATAAACATTAATATATATGTGAAATATATTTGTTGTAATAACTTATTATAACTGACGTCGGAGTGTATATCGTTCTCGTTCAGCCAGTTTTAAGTGCCCGGACGTATATATGCGTCTTTCCAAAGTACAATTCTTTTCTTTGCGCTACTATCATTACAACCAATCCAAAGACTTTGGGATGCAATAAAATGACCTCGACAGTGTTTATGAAGTATTTTTTTTTATTTCAGATAAAAATTTGCTTGTTTGTGCCATTTCATTTCCCTCAATACACCGCGTATGTGCTCCTATATAAAATCGGCGTCACTAGGGAGCGAATTGCGTAACTTTTTCATCGGCAGTTAAGGAGTTATTTTATTGTTTTCATGCGCTGTATTAAACACACCTTAAATCATTTAGATAATAACTGGTGCATTTCAAGGAGTGAAACTGTAACACATGAAAAGTTTTATTCAAACACTGTTAGTAACGCATATTGTTCTTTTTTTGGTTTTATTTTGAAGTTAACCTTCATACAAAGCACTCTGATAAACTTCTTTTTCAATAAGTCTTAGCATATTTTTATATCTACTAAGTGTTTCAAGAATTTAAAAAAATAAACTTTTAACGTTATTTCTAATATTCTTTCATATAGTACATGGTTTCTTTTAAAATCAACACATGCTATTTTTTATTTTATAAAAAGGATAACTTTCTAGTAATTTATTTGTACAGAAAGTAACGCTTCACTTTACTTATCTATTTATATTTCTATAATCCTTCTATGTAATGATAAAGACCAATAGAAAACATAAAAAGAATAAATACATGTTCGAAGTTATTTTAAAAAAATCCTTAAATAACAATATTTAGTATCCTTCCAAATATACCATACTAAATATCATTAACAGAATGGAAATTCTAATTATATCTTGAATGTATCATTACGTAATCTGTTTTGTGCAAGATGCTAAAGTATCCTGCTATTTCTGAAAGCACTAAAAGCTTTTCGTTTTTGCCCAATCGAAGAAAATATTATTTTTCATTAATCATAACTCTCTTGCAGCATTTATCATCTATGGTCATTACTCATGGATATCTTTCCGTGTTAGTGTTATTTAATTTCAGAGATAACCGAAAATGCAGAACTTCCCAATGGTTTAGCAACATTTATAACTTTTGTCTCTTGAGATCTTTTTTCTATTGTGCTCCAATTGGCTACAAATTAAGCTATTTTTTTCTATGCATGTGTGAGTCCCATATTCTAGTGATTTCATGCTCCAAAAGCAAGTAACATTATTTCTTTTTTCAGTATAAGTCCATAATTGTTAAGCAATGTGATTTAAGTTCCATTTTTGTCATAGATGCGGAAAAGATACAAATATCGTGATGTGTAAATATAAATACAGAGAAATTAATGGATACTCTTAGAAATGGATGGTGATGAATATATGCAATCGGAAAAAATATGCAGTTTCTTATCCAATGTTTTCCATAAAACATGGCTATAACTAAAATAAACTATAACATAATTCAATTTATAATATAAGAACTAAAATTACCTCAATTATTATGATCAATTATTCATAATAATTCTAGTCCCTCAAAGAAAAATTTTAGAGTATATTAAATTTATTTCGAAGGTTTATATTTATTAGAATTTCTATTTCAATATATTTCTTTATCAACACAACTTTATAAACTGTGAACAAATAAAGGGCTATTCATAATTGTCTCTAAGGTTTCGTAGAGCTGTAGTGAAAGTCTAAGACATGTACAGTGAGAAAAAAAACATATGAAAGAATATCAAAATTTCCAAGTTTTATTTACATATATTTTACAGGTATCCTATGTGTGAACCTTCGGCGATATGACATTAATCAATGCAATAGCTGTTCCTGCCACATTCTACTCAATATGGCACTATTAACCTTATTGACAGATCATGTTATCCGGTCATGTAGTTCTGTTACATCTCACGGCAAAGAAGTATGCAAACATAAGTCATGTGATAAGAGGCTGGACAGCCCCCGTTTTTTTGGTAAATTTCTATATTTTCCCCTTTAACCGGATGCGGTTACATTCCTTCTAAAAGGGATCGTCTCACACCCCTCGGGTCGGTGGGCCAATAAATCTTATAAAATGTAACTCTGGGCGATTGGGAACACCTAATCGGAGACTCAGCTTGGAAGACAATAGAAAGTGTAGCCCCGGGATTTGGGGGTGATCCGGTTCACTATTTAAATAGACGCGAGGCCAATTTCAATGAGATTTTCCCTTAAAACTTATATAGATTAATGTGTAGAATTACCAACGTAAAAAATCCGAGGCCCCGGCCTAACATGCGCTTCCCTCTCTTGGAGCATATCAAAGTTGAGTTTTGTTTATTGTTTTCTTTTTGTAACTGTAAAATTTAACTTTGTAATAATAAATTTAATTTCAACGTCTAATAGAGATCGTTTAATCTTTGAGTAGTTTAATCTTTGAATCTAGCAGTTGATTTAACATTAGCCATGGTGCAAACGAAAGTCAAATCGAACTTGGGTCATTTAGTTTTAGAGAATAGTCATTATATGGCATCGCATCACATGTAAAATACTGAGTTTTCGAAAGACACGGATAACAAAGAAAGGGTACCGTGATAAAACCATATTGAGTAGAGTGTGGCTGGAGTTTAGCTATTGCATTGATGTATAACGAGGGACCAAAAGTTCCCACAAAAAACACACGGTAAATATGTAAATAAAACTTAAATTTTTACTGTATCCCTTCATATGTTATGTTTTGCTGCACTCTCTCGTCTTAGTTTTTCTTACTGTATCGCTTCGAAGCCTTGAAGGAAATTAAGAATAACCTTGCATTTCTTGTTAGAGAACATGCATTTTTTTAAAAAAAGACGAAGGCCATGAAGACATTTCTTCCAGAAGGTTGATAGAAATCAGTTAAAGATAAACAAATTCATAAAATTTCGAAAAATTTCTTTGATATCAATAATTTAAAATCGCATATGTGCAATATATATTTTCTGATAAACTATACGTATAACACGCTTTTCCATATAATATAATGAATATATTACTTTAGAATACATTAGGTTTCTCCACACATAATAGAACCATCGAAATAATTAAATAGTTGAAAATTTTAGATAAAACATGTGTTGAAGGCGCATTCAATATTTTCCAAAACCCCAAACAACGAAATATTGAAAAATAAGCCTTACTCATCGTTTCCCTACGTTAATATATTTATAAATAATACATGGTGTCCTACAACTTGAGGTCTACAGAAATTTAAGAAATATTAGGATGCTTTTTATTAAAAAATTTTTTTGTGTGAAATCGATTTACCTGTACTCATTTTTTACAAGCAAGAACAATTTATGGTAGCTATAAAGATAACTAATAAATAGAAAAGCATTATCGAAATTAGGAAGGAAACTTGTAAAATTAGGGTGATTAGTTTGTATGTTATATATATCTAAAAAACAAATTTAATCATAGATAGCGAGAAATTCAAAGAATTATTAGCATTTTAATCGAATGAGAATCCACATTAAAACGCTAATCATACATTAATAACATCCAATCGAGTAAATGAGACAAAATTTTCAACTTTGCTCTCATTTTATGTATTTTACTTCTTTTTTTTCATATTTTTGCACTGTTGCTTGTGAAAAAAATCGTATCACCATAAAAGCATCAATATTCAAGAATTTTAAATGAAATTTACTTTATACGTATTATTTATAGTGGCATATATATATATATATATATATATATATATATATATATATATATATATATATATATATATAAAACGTTATAACTTTACAAAGAAATAAAACAAAAATAATATCAAAAACCAACAAATTGTGTAGCTAGCATGTACAGGGATAAAAGTATCACGTCATGACATACGCACTCTGAATGTCCTGTTAATGATTAGAATTTCCGATTGGTTCAATGTGATTAATTTCAAAATTCGATTTTTGATTCAAAGTTTAATTACACGTTGTATTAGACGAGAGGTATGAACGAGTATAGGTGACAGATATAAATCCAGAAATTTGAACCTGTTGGACATTGAAAAAAGCTTTTACAGTTCTATAAACATACAAATCAACTTTTCTCTTGCTGAAATGGGGCAGCTGTAATGAATTACATGAGAGAAATCTGTTCCAGGTTCTATATTTTCTTTAATGTAGTGCCCGCTGTTTAGAATTACCAAAATTTAGAATAAGTAGAAATCGCATGATACACAATAGCATCTAAGACCATAACGCTTGGTGTTTTCACTGTGTAACTTTGAATAAGACATTACAGGGAATCCATTAGATTATGTTGTGTCTGACAAGCATACCATGGTTCTAGTTGTATCTTGAATCATCTGGGAAGACGTTTGTGGCCAATTGACGCACTTGGGATGTTGATCAATTTATTGTAGATGGAGGTGCAGTGGCTCAGCATCAAGGCAACTATGTGCAGATTAATGCACAAAGCCCATGAGCAACAGACATTGACTATCAGAGGACAGGCAATGACACACATTTATACGTACTCTAATGTTGTGCCAAAAACGAAAGGAAGCTGTCCACGTAAGATGTCTGATATCTTGTGACATTCTTCTTGAATCTAGATTTAAAAATCTTTTGAATTGCTAAACTTCTCTACTTTAAACATAGATAAATTCTCTATTGAATTATGTACTGTTCGATGACACCAAGAATTTTATGAACGGTCTTCAAATGAAAATGTTTGAGTATTTAAATATTTATAATTTTTAAGTGGAAAAGAGAAGCATACACTTTTAAAAATTATAACTACAGATAGGTAAATCATACAGTAAATAAAATACAAATGGTTCATTATTAATAATTTTTATTTCACTTATTTAATATATAATTATTTATTTAGTGAAATAATAATACGTAAATAAGTACCTCTCTCATTTTAATGATCTTGAAATCGAACCAGGTACTAAAAACAGCTGCCAGCCTGAAATTTTTCACGGAACACATTTTTCCAGTATGATCAGTTATTAAAGTCAAAATAGCCGTCTGTCCAAGTAAATAATTGTTTTCTAAAAGTGTGTCATTTTGGAAGCAAAAACAAACTGTATTACAAATAAATATTTCATAGTTTTTAATTTCGATCCAAACCTTAAAAAGATGCAGAAACAAATAAATAGAAGAAGAAAAAATGAAAAACAAATGTTAAATGGAGCATTTTTTCCTAGGTCTCCTTGTTATGAATCGTATTTCACCCTTATCAAATAGAAACGCTAAGAGGTAAAAATGGCAAGTTATTTTTCAAAACACGAAAGAAAATGCACTTTAGGAGACAAAGTATGCAGTTTTTCTTCCTTCATAATCCCCAACATTCAACTTTATATTTGACACTTTTGTTCTTTCTGATATTCTTTTTTATGTTTGAGAGAAGAAACTAAAGTTTCGAAAGAGAGATTTAATATCAACTGTTGTGTTGCTGAAAAACATTATTCTTGCCTTTCCGAGAACAAATGTTATGAAGAGAAAGGCTCTGTCGATTTGAGGATATATATTTGAACTGTTTAAAAATCTTAAGTAAAGGAAATACTATTGATCTGAATGATAACAGTTGTTAAAATTTTACCTTTAAAAAGTGGACTGAGAGCATTTTTAAAGATTATACATGCGATGAAAGGTAAGTTAAATGCCTTTTGAAACCGATTTGTGCAAAAATAATAATATAAAGTGAAGTGACTTCAGCGGGATTTGTTTAAAAATAGTCTGTTTTAACTTCAAAACTTTTTAGTACATTGATTTTCGGATGGTGTTTTAGTTTTCATTTTAATCTGTTTTAGAAATGTTAAAAAAAATTCAAAATGGTAAAAAAAAATATTTAATTACTCTTCAAAGAATTTAATTTAAAAGATTTTCCTACACTTCTTGATGAAAATATCTTGGAATAATTGATTTTAAAACACAGAACAAAATTTAAAACATTTCAGATACTCTACTCTGAACTTATAGAAGCCTCAAAAGGTTTGTTATAATACTAAATTTAATGATTTTTAATGAGTTCGTTATTGATAATTCTTAAAAATCATTCGAAAAAACGCAGTGAAAAGGAAGTACATGCTAACAATAAGGTATGAAAATAAATAACGTAATTAAACCATTATTAAAAAAACATGTGAAATTAACGAAATAAGGTATAAAAATGAAAAATTTTATCAGAAAAATGTTATTTCTGATAATTAATTCAAAAGCAAATATAAATAAATAGAGAGTGCAATAAGTACATCAAAGAGGAAAAAAGTTTTATTGAGATCGGATGCACAAGCATTATTCTTTTATAACTTATTGAGTTGCAAAAAATTCTAATAAAGTTGCCGATTAAAAATTCGACCGAAAAGCAGTTTGTCATGCACAATATAATTTTAATTAAAGAGGATAAGCATGCTTTTTGAGTCTTTATAATGAATATTTTAATTTTGAATTCAATCATGAAATATGTTTAAGATAAAAATTAATGTATAGGAGAGATATAAACCAATAAAAAAAATAAAAACGCCACATCTTTCCATAGTTATTTTAGGGCAATAAGGAAAAATAAGTGATTTTAAAACTAAAGTTTAATAGTATTATACTACTATAATAACATATAGTATTGTAATATATTGCACATATACTCTTATTATATTATGCAATATATAGTATAATTTTGTCGAAAGATATAGTTACATTGTATACATATATATACTACTAGAGTCAAGAAGTTCCTGCAATGGTCCCCTACATTCACCGTTGGTGTTCGTTGGAGAAGAACTATTTGTTTCGCGGGTTAGCGGCACTAATAAGGAAAATATACACCTATCTGGAATTCATTTCCTATAATGTTGACGTTAGCTGCAGATCATTTTTGACAAAACGAATTCTTCATTCATCAGATTTTTCAATGTCGGCTTTGAGCAGCGTGCAAACATTAAATTCTGTGTTTTGCTCTAGAGATCATCTTGGGGTGCTCGAGATTCTGAAGAAAGCATACGGAAACTATTCCAGTACCAGATAATTTAAACCCGTTTCCATAGCTGTAAATGCAATAGAAGGGGCATCGCGCTTTGTGAATGCAGAAGAGGTGATCCAAAATGCGGCGAGGCAACTGAAAGACCTCTGAAAAAAGGGATTCCAAGAGTGTTTTGAACAGTTATACAAACGTTGGTACAATTTTGTCTATACAGGAGAGTAGTACTTTGAAGGCCAATAAAATTAGATTATTGTTATTTTTTTAAATAATTTGTAATTGACTTATTCCGGGAACTTTTTAACCCCACCATGTATGTTTCAGTATCTAAAAAAAGTAATTATCTTCAAATATTTTGAAAAAAACATAAAAATTGCTTATAATTGTTGGCATTATGCTCATCGACGTATTACCAAAAGCTCGGATACGAGCACAGGATAAAAAAAATATTACTTAAATTAGAGCAATAGTTCAATGCGACCGTAGTTCATTATTAATTTGAAACAATTTTCATGGTTTCTAAAACACAGTTAAAGAGATTTTAATTTTACCAAGCAACACGTCTTCCGTATATGAATCAATTTTAATATGCATTTTAATATATGAAATTATGATTGAATCATTTCATGCAAGTAAGGATTTTTTTCTCTTTCTGATAAAAATAATTATAACGTTACTTTATTAAAAACAGAAAATATATATACCATTTCATAACTTGCTTATATAAATTAGAATGAAAACTCTCTCCGGAATTTAATAGTATAATATACTTTTTTATCTTTAAGATCGTGGAATTTTTTTCTGTTCAATTTACAAAAAATTGTTTCAATTTCAATACAGCAATGTAATCTGTCCGTCCATTTTTTTAATCCTTTATCTACCAACGGTACTTATAAGTACTACTCACTTTAAAATTACATATAATAACCTTTTTTACGAATACTCTGATGATACTTAGCAGGAATATTCTTTTAAATCCTCTCTTTCATGACATATGACAGCTCAGGTTCTATGAGGTTTCACGGGTTAGCGGAGAAAGCGAAATGTTTTATAGCAGAAATTGCGTTTTCAGCGGATTGAGAAGCCATTTTTGTTCCGAAAAAATAGCTAATATCAAAAGGTAAGTGTCTAATTTGTTTTTGTATGTTAATGAAGACCTTAGAAACAATTTGACTATTTTTTTAAGTGAACAGTATATATAATTAATTTTACACTTAAATATCTTTAATTAATTATATAGCTCTAACTTATTAACTTTCAAAAAGTTGAGTATTTTGTTTATGTATATCGCTTAATTTTTAATGTAGTGATTCAAAAAATGTAGCATGAAAGAAATTGAAGTAAATCACAATGCGGTAGATAAAGGGTTAAATACAATTTCATATTAATCTATATGGATAACTGTGAAATGATCCACGCTGCATACATTAATACATCTCAAACAGAAGACTGAAAAAGAAAAGAAAAATATTTCAGTGGGAAATCACTTTATTTACATTAATTCTTTTGTTTTTCTTAACTACATAACTATAATTCACTTCATTTAAAAAAATTAAAGGAAGAAACTAAGCATTTATATCATTTAGTCGTTTACTTTTTTTATAAAGCTTCTATCAGAATATTTGCATAAACGAGCTTCACACTGCATTATTGTACCCTCCACTTAAGTTTCAGGTAAATTCGGTACCATCTAGAACGCTGTTTTAGAGTTTACGTTTTGTTCTTGTATATACGTGGTGTATGTATAATGCATGCGATACTTAATTTAATCTAAAATAAAATGCAACTAGTTATACCAACAGAAAAACCTGTTTGCTGAAAACGTCCGATTTATAAAACCATTTATTCAACTTCAGGACCATACAAACGTTTCAAATAACTTAAAAATTGACATTTTAATGCTTGCTTGGAATGTTCAAAAGTGTAATTTTGAGGTGCCAAAGTTAACTTTAATGTTCGAAAGGAAAATATTACTTTTTAAATAAATTTGAGAATTCTAATATATACCAAGTGTTTTTCAATTTTCTAGAAACGTTAGTGGTTTTTTTATAAGATCCAAAAAACTGCCTTTTTTATTTTAAAAGTGTTCAGAACTTAAAACCTTTTCTTTTTAGAAATTCAATACACCGTTAATCTAAAATGAAAGAAGAATATTGTTTCATTTCACAGAAAAACACTATTACCAACAATGCTGATTTTTTTCTCACTTTTTTGTGTGATCAAATGCCTCTCGAAACCAAACACTTATTTATATCGCGTTTGGCTCTATACCTCCAGCCGCGCCACCCGTTAGCAAACTTGTTAAGAATTTTTTTAAAAAAAATAATGGAATAAAATTCATTTGTTTCCCATGTATAATGCACCAAAGAGTGTTTTTAAATCGTCTTCGCTTTCATTTAAAAAATGAATTAATTTGTCAATAATTGTTGAGCACCTCGTAGCTTAGTGTGCTTAGACTACATAAAAGAACAAGAAATATAATTCTAAATGGTAAATTCGTACCTAACTCTCGTAGAGTTAAATGTGTAAAAGAAGTTGTATATTATAAATTTCTGTCAAAAGATTTCAAAAACATTTTAGTTATTTTATAACCTTACTAGAATCATATAGCTTCTTAGCATCTTAGTGCACCTTTTATTTAAAAGTATTACGATTTCACACACACACAAAACACATATGCGACTAATAACATGAAAACTAGGAAATTACACTATGAAAAGTAGGACTCAATGAGAATTTAAATTAACATTTCATTTGCTTCTGTCATAATGTAAATTTATGTTCCACCGTAATTTATTTGGATTTTACAAACAATAATTATATTAGGAAATCGTCCTTTATAAACAATACAAAATTCGACAATTATAGCATGCATTGCTTTATTTTGTACTAGAAGTTTATCCTTATTGATAAATTCACTTTAATTCTGCAGTTAATATATTTCATTGTAGATCAATTTTATGTGATATGCATTATTTTAGTAGCATGAAACTTTAACGATTTTTAGTTTTGTAGAGATTTTTATTTCTTTTTATTCAGATTTTAAAAATCTTTCATCATGTAAGGATTATTTTCTGATAATAACATTGCTATTATAAATATTAAATTCCGAATGATTAGAATAAAATGTCATTAATTTGGGTAACTTAAGGAACATTTAATTCGCAAAATGGGTAAAAAATAAATAATACAAGTTCTGCCGCCCCCTCCTCATTGAGCTTTGAATCTAGCATTTTAACTCAATTTTCAATACAACGGAAAACATCGCTTAGACCTTACCTTACCTTATTTTACTTTTAGTCACAGTCAAAATATATTACACATACAAAATCTAATCCAGAAATGTGACTAAAAAACTTTTAGCATTATTTAAATATTTACTCTGTTAATTGTATTTGCTATCAAAGTAATCGCTAAACTATCCCCCTCCCCCTCAAATTATACTCTCAAGAGTCAATGCAACATTTAAGTTAAAATGGTTGTTACAGAATTTGTAATTGTGTTTCAAAGTCTACGCCATGGTAATTGAATTACTCCTTTAAAATTAAATTGCTCAGATTTATTGATTAAATGTTTCTGTATAGAGTCTAGACAGCCTGTAGGGACGAATCCTACACAGAATAAAGTCCAGAAACATCTCCTTGCTTATCATCTCTCACCAATATGACCTCAATCAGCCCTTATTTTAAGAGACAAAATTTCTTCGAGATTTATCGAGTTTGTTCCTTTTATTTAAAGAATGTTGTAATTGGGATAGTTTTTATAACATTATTAACAAATGTTTTTTGTTAAAAAGTCTACTTAAAAAAGATTTTATATGAAAGATTTTTTAAGGTATCCGAACACGATGAAATGACCTAATTCGGTCAAAATACATAATTTTTGTTTTTTATCTCTTTGATTGATTGATTGATTGAATATTAACGTCGCACTGTTCAGCTACACGAGGGCTTTTGGCGACGGACCACGTAATTTTGAACCATGGTCAAGTGACGTGGACGACACCTGAGCTGGCACCCCCCTCTCCTAACTACCACACCACACCAACGGGAGGACGTTTCAGCTCTCGACAGATTTAACGTGCATCGCTGCCCTACACGGCGGGTCTTTAGTGGTACTGGGCTCGAACCCGTGACAAAGAAAGCCACGGTCCGATACCTATACCACTCGGCTACCGCGGCCACTTTATTTCTTTGAATAGAGCTAAATTTTGGCTTTACAAAACAAACTTTGTTTAGTTTCTACTTTACTTAGAGGCTAAATTACAATCAATTTTATAAAATTAGAAAAAAAAATGAAAGAGGGTCTTTAATCTACTATAAGTGGTCATTTATATTGCTCTAAATCTATCATGGTGAGTCTGATAACTCAAATATTATGAATGCATTTTTCTATAAAACTTTCTTAAACCTTGTATTTGAATTATTTTGTAGAGAGTTCACTAAAATATTTCCTTTTGTATGAATATTTTTTTGAGTTGTGTCTTATTTACATAATGGTCTCATAAAAGATGTCACATCTCCAATAATATTTATTTGATCAGCTCAAAAATTTTTAAATTTTAATAAAACATTAAAGTTTTAGTACATTCTCTAGATAAATGTATCTAGTTTGTTTTGGTAATATTTTTAATTATAAAAATTTATTACTTTTTTCTCTAATTGCTTTGAAGGTTTTCAAAAATATTGCTAAAATTTTGCTTGTAATTGTGATTTTGGTAAAATTTATGTATACTTTTTAAATATTGTTAGTTGAATATTAATATTTATTGGTGTTTATTTGGAAAGAAGCATTTATAATGTCTTAGTATGCTATTTTTTAAAAAAGTATCCCGAATGTGTGTTCGAATACCTTAAGTTGAATAGGAACGCACCTACGTAGAGATATGTATAAGAGTTTAGTATTTTATTTTCCATTGTGTGTTTTTTTAGCGACAAGAAAAATATACTCGACAGTAGTTGTTAGGTAAATATTTTGATAATTATAATAGTTTCAGTATTTTGATAAAATAAAGGTTTATATTTTTTAATGGCTAGACACAAAATTCGCAATCCTGAAGCAGATTCTTTACTTCATAAAGTTGAAATTAAAATCTTTTAAATTAATAGATGCTATATATACACCAAGCTAAATCTAAATTTGGAATTTTTTAAATTAAAACTTCTTTAAATGTAACTGCTATATTACTAATTCTCATAGTATTTTTCATGTAAATTTAAAATATTCACACACTTACTCTATAATTTTAAAATAAATCAGACTATTAATAATTTGTCTTAATTTATTTCTGACAAAGCATATCTTAATGAGTAAAAGTTCATAACTTTTAATTACGAAAGTTCATAAAGGATTAACTCAAATGCATTCTAAATGCAAATTTTGAATATATATCAATTCAAATTGTCCGCCAGAAATTTTCAGGGCTGGGTGCTCGAAAATTTCCCTCCATGAAAATGAAACAGGTATATTCATTTGAAACGTTCATTAGAATGTGTGAAATGGCGTATGTAGTGAATTATTGAAAGCCCTATTTGCCCGAAGTATGTCCAATGGTGATTAATGCAGCTCAGCTGCCTTAAGGAATTCCTATTCATTCAGAAATTTTCTGCATTTAGTTAATTGCTGCCTTTGAAAGCTCTAAAATTCCAAATGCTATTTTCAACGGCTTTAATAAGAACGTGGTGAAATATCGAAATATTCCCAATATTGGAAGAGCACATAGACTTGAACAATACCAAATGTTCTGCAGTTTGATTTCAACATGTTGTCTAAATTTAATTTGTTCTAAATAATATTTGATTTCAATAATCAAAGAAACTTGAAAAAAAATCCAATCAAATTTAATTAAAAATATTTTTTTTTGCTAACTTATTATGGAAATTTATTATTTAGCATTGGTATGAACTTTTTTAATTTATTTTGTTTAATCAGTAAGTATAATTCAATCGCTTATGAAAATCAGGCAATAATTGAGTTACTGTGTTTGTTATCAAATATGTTATAGTACAAAATAATACTTATCAGACGCTGAGTTAAAAGGTTACTGACTATATCTGGAATCCTGATTTTGCAAAAGTATACATATACACTCTGTCGCAAAAAAATATATGCACCCAGAAGAAATCAAGCTACAATCACGAAACTCGGCAAGAATGTAGTCTGGTAAGAGATATGCAAATGATTAAAATTTCGAAGCCAATGAGACAAGGCTAAGTGTGCTATGCGCATATTAGTTGCGCAACTGGGAGAGTTTAAAAGCATGAGTACGAGCGCCGTACGGCTATCCAAACGAATCTGATGACTTTGATAGACGATATTGAGACTTAGGATGCCTCTAAGACGTAACCGGCGGCAGTACGAGCAGCTGACGGACTTTGATAGGGGCCGTATAATAGGCCTCAGAGAAGCAGGTTGGTCGAATAGACGTATCGGCCGCCACCTCGGTCAGAGCGATATGGTAGTTGCTCGGTGTTGGCAACAGTGGATCACAGAAGGTAGAGTGTACCGTCGCGGAGGGTCAGGACGTCCCAGGAACATAAATGATCGCGAGGATCGTGCAATCAGAAGAGTGGCCACTTCGGCACCAACAACGTCGCTAGCATCGATTCAACGCCACTTACCTCCTTCCAGACATCCAGTGCCATCAAGAGAAACCATAAGGAGACGACTGACCGAAGTTGGCTTGAGGAGCCGACGTCCGCTAAGACGCTTACCACTGACCCCACATCATAGGCAGTGTCGACTGGATTTTTGCCGACCTCGGGCAACTTGGAGTGTGACAGACTGGAGACGTGTCATCTTCAGTGATGAATCCCGATTCAGTCTCAGTGATGATGACCACCGCACACGTGTCTGGAGGCGCACCGGCCAGCGGTCCGATCCGGCATTTATTGTCGAGCGGCATACAGCAATTTCACAAGGTGGGACAGTGTGGGGAGCAATTTCTTGGGACACACGATCATCTTTAGTGGTCCTTCAAGGCACTTTGACAGCTCGCAGATACGTGGACGATATTTTAACGCCGATTGTGCTACCCATGCTATCAAGTCGCCCAGGTGCCATTTATCAACAGGATAATGCTCGTCCACATACTGCGCGACTCTCCCAACAATGTCTTCAAGGATATGACGTCCTACCATGGCCTGCCAGGTCACCAGATCTTTCGCCAATAGAGCATGTCTGGACGCGTTGGGAAGGCAACTGCAGCCGTCCCGAGATACAGGAGAATTAACTGCGCAGATGCAAAGACTATGGCAGGATCTTCCACAGGGGGTCATAAGTGATCTAATTGAATCGATGCCACGCCGAATTTCGGCTTGTATAGCTGCCAGAGGTGGCTTTACTACTTACTGATTTTTAACCTTTTGCAAGCTGTAACCGCTTAATAAAATGATATTTTGTTCTGAATTTTTAATCATTTGTTTATTTTCATATACACTACATGCATACCAAATTTCGTGAATGTAGCTCAATTTCTTCTGGGTGCATATATTTTTTTTGCGACAGAGTGTATATATATATAGTATCACGTAAATTAGAATATACATATAAAATTGTTTTTATATATAATAGGAGTGGGGTACTAATGGTACTAATGGTGTGTCTATGAACCTGTACCTTAATACTACCCTAATGGTAGACCTGTACCCGGTCTAACAGCCTGTTCGCCTAATAATTGTGATGGGTCTATTCGTGTTCTTTCAAATACTAATCCTCGAAAATATTGGGTCTTTAAAATTTATTCTATTATAAACCTTCCCCCGAAGAAGTGAGTATGTAAATTAAGATTTGTATATATAGATTAAACTTTCAAGTTAGACCGAGAGAGAGGTTAGACTGTTAACGGATAGCAGTGATTGATTAAACGTGAAGTGAGGCGTACATATTTCGTAGCTGATTACTGTAATATTAAAGATTGACAATTTCTCAACAAGTAATTAGATTAGGTCGCTTGGACTTCGAAGGTGTATTGCCTGAACGCAAGTGATCCAATTAATTAAGACATCTCGTATCTCGTCTAAATCACTATTGCTTTCCATATTTAGTATTTTGTTGCATCTCTTAACTTGATTAATATAATTTATGTTTTTATTTATTACTGTGCATAAATAGTAGTTATTCAGAATATGGTTAATCTTCCTTTCGACTCTCCCACACTAATGGACGTGGAAGGGCTACCATTACATAATGAACCAACTCCCATTGTATAAATTATATAACTGTGCATGATCATTGCTCAAACAGTAAAATGTAATTTTTACATGCATTACTTAGTTCAATTTGTTTGTTCTTTTTGTCATAAAATTCATTCTTGGTGATATCTAATGTACTATCGCACTCTTATTGGCGACATAATATGAAACGAAGCGCATGGTTGCCAATTAAGCGCGTACGGTATATGAGAAATCAGGGATGCCACCTTGGCAAGTTTTCTTGAACAATGGCATCATTACAATAGCTCACAATAAATTTATTGCAGCACAACGAAAAACTTTTTTTAATATATAGAAAGAGAGATAAAAAATTATTTGAATGTAATTTTTCGACTAAAAAATGAAGGGAAAATTACATATTTTCAAATAATTCTCTTTTTATGGAAAATAATGTTTAAATATAACCTTTAATAATAACCTTATGCTCGTGTATAGCTAAGACTTATCTACAGAGCTTGAACTAGTATTTTTGAAAATTTCACAATATTTTTAGAGTTCTATCAATAGGACTAATAACCTTTTTTTTTCCTTTAAAAACTTCTCTATTCTTATGTACTAAATGGGCAGCTAAATCCTTTTTTAAGAAAAATAATTCAAAAATACTAGCTTAGACTAGGATTTTTTATATATATCCTAGCTATATTGGTAAAATATTGTTATGGAAGTATTTTTCATGAAACGAAAATAATTTGAAAATGTGTCATTTTTTCTTTTTCTTTATTTTATATTTTATTATTTATTATTATTTTTTTTGCCAAAAATTGCATTGAAATAATTTTTTTTTTCTAATAATAATCTTAAAACACCATTTTATATGTATATTCTAATTCAAGTTAGACTAAATACCCCCCCAAAAAATTATTCACTTATACGCTTTTGAAAAATTTCCGTTAGCAAGGTAGTCGTATCTTAATAAATGTTCATGAATTCGTATAGTTATGGAGAGAGAGAGAGACGAAGAGACGGTGGCATGAAGAAAAATTAAGCTGCCGCTGAATTCTGGAGCTTTATTTAGTTTGTGATTCTCTTAAATTTAAATTTAAATTATTAGCCATTTATTAATTTGAAATTTATTTTTTGGTTTTATACATTATCCCTTCCTCTCTCTATCAAAAAATGATCTTTATGTATTTTGTGTTATTACACTGCGGGCCACCATAAATGCAACACCCTGAAGGAAGCATGCAAATAACATGCAATTTACAACATGCATTAGCGGAGGTGAGATATGCACATGATTAGAATTTCAGCGCAGACACACATCACGCGCGCCTGTGACGCCACCTCAAAGCGCTATTTAAGGCTTGAAGATTTCGACGATTTCAAGTTCGGCAATTGTTTTTTCTTGTGGTTTTTTCAAAAAACCGATCAGTTATGTCTCGTAGAAAACAGCGATCAGCTTTAGATCATGTATCCGAGTTCGACAGAGGAAGGATAGTGGCCTACCGAGATTGTGAATTACCTTTCAGGGAAATCGGTAGTCGTGTTGGACGAAACCAAACCACTGTAATGCGGATATGTGACTGTTGGATGCAGCAGGGTACGGCGGGCCGACGTGGTCGATTGCATCCACCTCAGTGCACCACTTCACGTGAGGACAGGAAAATTGTGCGCATGACAGTGACGGATCGAGCAGTCACATCACGAACCGTAGAGCAGGACATTGAGTCTGTAACGCACCATTCAGTGTCTGCGCGCACCATTCGACGCCGTTTACATCAGAGTGGACTGTCCGCAAGACGTCCATTGCTTGGTCTACCCTTGACGCAGAACCACAGACGTCTCCGCCACCAATGGTGCGATGAAAGAAGGATGTGGGTGGCAAAATGGAATTAAGTTGTGTTTACTGACGAGTCACGCATCTGTCTACAACACCACGATGGTCAGATTCGAGTCTGGAGACACCATGGAGAGAGGATGCTAAACAGCTGCGTTATGCACCACCACACTGGTCCTGCTACGAGTAATATGGTATGGGGTGGTATTGAATATCACTCTCGCACTCTTTTAGTACGCATTGACGGTACTTTAAACAGCCAGTGCTACATCTCCGAGGTGTTGGAGCCAGTTGTCCTTCCTTACCTTCAGGGCTTGGCCACAGCTATATTTCAACAGGATAATGCGCAACCACACGTGGCACGTATTGTCCAAAGATTCTTCGTCAATCACCAGATTGAAATGATTCCCTGGCCGGGTCCTCTCCGGATCTTTCGCCGATAGAAAACATGTGGTCATGGTGGCTCAACGATTGACCCAAATTACACCCCCCCTGCTGCCACACCAGATCAACTTTGGCAACGTGGGGAAGCTGCTTGGTCTGCTGTACCCCAATAGCACATCCAAAGTCTCTTTGAATCAATGTCTAGGTGTATGGCAGCGGTGATCTCCAACAATGGCAGCTACTCTGTCTACTAATTCTGGCAGGAACCACACTTCACAGACGTCTATAAATTTAATCATTTGATACTTGATCAACATGTTGTCTACAAAATAAATTTTGTTGTGCTATTTCTACGCGATTAACTCCCAATTCCTCCTTTTACCATGAAGACGAACGCATTTTGACGGGGGTTAGGGGGAGGGGGAGGAGAAAAGGAATAAATAAGCAAATCCTCTGAAATAAGTAAATCTTTCGTAAACACTGTCAATATACTTTTATTGCATTCCAAAGCCTTCGGAATAATTTTATGGATAGCACTGCACAGAAAAGATCGTACTTGGAAAGACGTATATATACGTCCAGAAAATTAATACTCTGACTGATCGAGACCTTTATATACTTCGGTGGCACATACGAGTTCGAAGTCGTATATTATAGCTTTAGTGTCAAATAGTTTAGTACAGTTTTAGTGTAGTTTAGTGTATTATTGAATTCAATACGTTGTTAGTGCATGGAGGGGGGCGCGATGAAAATGATGATTGAATAGTGGGTCACGTATATTGAAAGTGTGTGAAGCACTGGGTTAATTGTTAAGTTACTTCACATAAAGATAGCCTGAAATGCAACATTGAACTGAAAATATATAGCATGTATTCTCGTGAAAACACATTACTCTAGTTATTTTTCAGAATACCCAATGCATCTTACAGGAAGAATCCAAACGCCTCAACTTAAGAAAAAAATGGCCCAAGCAAGGAATTCTATAGCACTATAAATTTCAGAATAAATGGTCTTGCTATTCAAGACTACTCAGAAAAAAAGGAAAGCGGTAGATAAGGGCAAACTATTTTATTTTTGAAAGAATTTTTAAAGTGAAATTTCGCTGAAAAGAATTGAAGAATAAGAGGAAAAAAAAACAATAACGTACGGGCTTCAAATGAACGGCGTTACTTTCAAGAAAATTTTTAGCTAACTAAGATCTTTTGTTTTGGAAATCCGGAGGAGAATTAAAGCCACGTGCTGAAAGCTCGAAGTTAGTCTTCAAATTGAAAGTTATTATTGGGTCACTGTTATGCTCATGTAAGTTTTAAAAAGTTTAATGGAAGGTAGGACTTAATTAAGCCTTTAATTAAATGTGAAAACGGGAAGCAAATTAGGTCATTCTTTCTCAAGGTTTCTTAAAATAAATCGAAAGAATTATTGAGACTAAGTGTTTTGCCAGTGCGCTTTAAGACGGCATCCATATAGAAATTGATGGAGCTAAAGATAAATATAAAACGATGCATTTTAAGATGGCAAATATAAATTCCTGATCGAAAACTAAACAATATTTTTTTATATGAATTGAATCAGAATGTATTGAATTTCTTCAGTTTGAATGCGAGAAGTCAAATAAAATCCTCATGAAATGAAATAAGAAATTTATAAATGTAAAATAATTCAACTGTAAAAAAAATTGATAAAATATTTTATTCTACAAGTTTTATTGTTTGAGGCTAAAGAAAAATGAGATGATGGTATAATATGCAAAAGAAGAGTATGATTGCAAAAAAAGGAGCTGAAGAGCACCATAGGCTCAGAAAAGAAAAAAATAATAAAAAATGAGGACTAAGTATACTATGTGACATTGAAAATCTTCTATATGTAAAGAAAATATAGGAGTTATAAGTTTAGCTTAATGTGTTTCATAGCATGTTTATAGCATTTATGCTTATAAAGCTGTTTTTCCAAGTAAAAACATATAACTGTTTTTCGATAAGTAAATAATAATAATAATAATATAAATTACATAATAAAATAACAGCCAAAAAAAATCTTTGGACTATATTTCAATAATCTTTGTGATTGTGGGAAAGTGGTGTAACAGATAATTTTAGCCCCCACTGCAAAGTCAGGTTTTGGGCCACAAGCCGGATCTTACAAAGGATGCAAAACCATGACATCTGGCTTTGAGGCTCTAAGATTTCTGACCCCCTGGCGATGCGGGGTTTACGGTGAGGTACGTTATGTGACTGTTGTAGGTCCATGAACATTTTCTGTTCATAACTGTATTATGTTAAGCTCAAGTTTGTGAATTATGATTGTATTCAAAAGGATCAAAAACAGAGAGAGAGAAATAATTTTTAAAAATACTTTAAATAAACTTCTAATTCTTCAAGCTCATCCAGTTTTTCACTAATACATAATCAAAAATTTCCTTCCAAAAATTCAACTTTGGGAAATTTTTCAAAAGCTTTGAGGAATCTTTATTTTAATATCAAATGGCTAATAGTTCAATATACATTAATTAATAAACGCCAATTTTTTTTACTATATATGAACGCTGATATTTTGTATTCCTGTAAATACCTTTCATATGTGAGATGCAAAGAAATAAACCTATACTCAACATTCACTTTATATTTTCAATATTACTAGTGTACTTGTAGCATAAATCAAGATTTTTCTTACATATATTAGTCAAGTTTACTCAGTGGCACAACAGCCCATGGAGTAAAAGGCTTACTGTGCCCAACTCAGCATGCGTGACCTCGGGCCCTGAAGTGCATGGACAGATGTTCCGGTCAGGCGGTCAGTCTGACGTGAAACCCACAGTGTTAAGTTCCAAAACAAGCTTGGTACTCATTTATTGACCCACTGAATGGATGAAAGGCTGATTCAACCTTGCTCAGCCCGGGGTATAAACCTCGGACCTGTGATGTGGGAGCGCGATGCGCTAACCATTCAGCCACTGGGCAGTCAAGTTTAGTTCTGCTTAGAAAAACGTTTTCAATTTTATTTTATTAATATATTTTTGAATTAATATATGTAGGAAGTTGAAAACATATTTAAATTCAAATACATTGGGTTTAAAAACCAGAGAAGGAGAAGGGAGTCTCATATTAAATGCAATGCTGGTGGTTTCACCTCTAAACCAACCCTACTAGTCAAATGAAAAACAACAGATTGTTTATGAAGTGGATGATGCAGTCCAGATAGAAAAAAATCGTGGTTCTTAAAAAAACATATCGACGGGGGGATATAGTTATTTTTCTTGGATATGGACATTAAATGATCCGATAGTTTATCAACTACAGGTACAACAAACGCAAAGTTAATTAATTACATACATTTAAAAGAGAAGAAAATTCAAAATGTAATTAGTGGCTTATGAACATAAAGGTTTTTGCGAACTCTATCTCGCGAATGTGTGAGGATGCATCGAATTAAGAGACATTTTAATAAAATCAACCAATTTATTTATGACTATCAAAATTCAACTTAAGCGAAGAGAGCCGTCAGCTTAATTAATAACTAAAACATCTATAACAAACATTTCAAGTACTTAGCTTTGAAAAGTAAATTCATAGCAAGAATAATCTTCCCAAGTCAAGTTGAAACGTCTGCTTTTCCTACTCGGACTCCGGTAGTTTCAGTTATTCTATCACAAACACGTTAGCTTCAACATGACAACAATCGCCAACCTCTTCCTGATTTCCCACTTTAGTTGACTTTAAATAGCAAATCTCATTAACAGAAATTACGGCTGTTTCACTATAAATGGTTTTATAATCATACAGCAGTTAAAAGGAATTTTTCCAAGAGGATTAGTAAGAATCATGAATAGAAGCCGCGGCAAAGGTTGTCACATCCCGAAGGTCGCAGGCGTAAGAGGGTTCGAGGAGGAAGCATAAACGATCTTAAGGGGGACACAGTACGATTCAGTTGACAAAAATCGGTCAAAAAATCAAATATAATTTTTTTATGTAACCTAAATTATTCTTTATATAATTTTTTAAACCTCACAAAATTTTAAAGTTCTAAACTTAAGAAAAGGCAGAATTATGATAGTGTTAACGTTCGTTTTTATTCACATCCCTATACAAATCAAAACTTACTTATCTCCAAAAGATAAAATAGCTAGTTTGTCTTTATTTTAAATTCAAAGGCTTTTTTTATTGTGCCTCATGCTTTAAATTATTTTTTACTTATTGCTAATAGTACATTAAACAAAAGTTGGCGCATGCATTTTTGAATCAAAACTATACTAATTTTTTAAAAGTAATTGAACTCAGAATTTATACAATTTTTAAGGAATTTCCTATAATCGTTCATAAAAAAAAGTATTGTACGAATACCAATCATGTTATCGTAAAACCCATACCAAATTTTGTTATACATCGTTTGACGTACTTGTAAATCAAATTCCAAGCGTGTACATAAATTTTTGTTGTGTAGCAGTAGCATTTTAAAATCACTTCACAAATTTTAAGTTTTTTCCTTAACAAATTAAATGGCTAGCTTTTTATGAAATTTGGAGCACAAAATTTCTTTTACACAGTTTTCACACATAGAAGGCAACCAAAAAAGTTTTGAAAATCCATAAATTAAAATTTTTTGTGTAAATCGTACCATGTCTTCTTCAAAAAATAGATACTTTTATTTTATATTGAACATTTTATGTGTGATTTACAACTTTGCTGCTTAACCCTGGGAGCAATCTTAAATTCTAAAAATTAATTAAACTTATAAAATTATTCAAAATGACTTGCAGGAGCTCTTTATAACCGTCCAACTCGAACCATGATAGCTTGGTTCAGCTGCAATGATCTTTCCTTCCACAACTTCCGATGAATTCTAAGATGAATATTAATTTCAGGCCTCCAAACTTCCCAGTCACAATTCACTTTCTATTATTCCTAGATTTCACGATTAACCTCACACACCGAAACTTCACGGCTTAAATGGTATTTACATTTGTATAAAATTAAGTCATCTCTACGGAAAACTGTTCTTAAGACACTGGTAATATGAAGTTATTTCATAAATCGGAATTTTTTATTTTTACATTATATGCACACCTGATGTTTTAATACATTCTGTTTCACAGTTTTTGGGGGCATCTTAGAATTATTCTAACTAACTTAACAAAATATTTCATAATATATGTATTACAGAATAATATTCTAGCTGTAAAAGAGTATCTTATTCAAATTCTTTTTAAAAAAATTGATTAATTATTCACATTTTAAAAATATTACTTCAGGAATGAGGTAAACACTACTTCAAAACTTTCTATTTTGTTCTGTATCAATATTTTCTGCTTAATAAACACCAAGTTCTGAATTGAAGACCAATTACGCATTCAAGTGATCTTTATACATAGAAATATCTCCCAAAGTCCATGCACTTTGAATAAAATATTAGAAGCAAGCAGAATCATAAAGTGTGACTTCTAAATAAACAAACGCTCTTAACCACATATTTCTTGTATTACCGTGGAAAACTACAAATTAACTACAAAACTGATGTTGTATAAATTACTGATCAATAAAAGTATATTTAATGTATTATGATTTACAGTAAGAGCGCACTATACAATATTTTATTATCAAAAACATCCGTTTAATAAAGGTTATAATTACATAATAGCTATTCTACAAAGTTTGTTACATTGTTCTATTATGATAAGTAATACTGCCTCGTTATTACAAAAAAGTTATAGCAGTGATATATATATAATGCTTAGTCATTCTTCTGTTAATGACTATGTATACAGTTTTTTTTGGTGATTTCCTTACAAGACGAATAAAATTACTTATTATAACATCATCAATTTATGCTTCAACGTTTTTTTTTCAAAAATTGCCAAATAATGGTAATTTCACTCATAATTTCTTAAAGAATTTTTTTCTTTTTGAGTGAAGACAATAATTGTTTAGATTAAAGAAAAAATTATTCATATAATTTTGATATATATATCCTTCTTTTTTACTTCTTTTCAAATACAAATACTTTTCTCTTTAGATGAAATATAAGTGATAAAATATATTGTTGTATACATCATAATTTTTTTCTATCAAAGTAATAGTATCGAAAAACAAAGTTTATTATATGTATACACATTCATAAAATCAAAATGTAATGGTCAAGAAGCACTGCAACAAGAAAGAGCTGTTAGTTAATTTTTCATTCGATGTTAAATGAGGTGAAATTTATAATTTAAAGTCAGAATTAAGCTGTCGGTGTTTAAAGTACATTTATAAATAAAAAAGAAATTTTTAAACATTTTCGCACAACTTAGTTTTATCCAGTTGTGATTATAATTGTGTGTGTCAAACTACTTCTTTCTTAAGTAACAGATTCCAGTTTTGTAATGGGTTTTAATATACTATTATTTTTAGATACAGTGCTTTTACTACCCTATTAATTTTAAGTTATTTCATAATATATGCTTCTATATTACTTTCCAAATATAGTCCACATGCTTGTTATATTTATAACATATTCCAAGACCTTGACACATTTATTACAAATTCCCCGACCTTTGTACATTCTTAAGGTATTTTATGGATCTTTTTTTATACTAAGAATATATTCCTTTATAGATATAAATATTACTTTCTGAGCATATAATTAGAACTTATTTCTAAATGCCTCTCATTATTCTATTATTTTAAATAAGTTATATATATATAAATATAATTTTCGTATTACTTACTTTGATATTATTTTCAATTCAATAGGCAATAACATTGCGGTGTGTTTCAAATATCTGTATCTTTCAACAAATCTTTAGATGTAAAAATAAAAGAGTACTACATTTCAAAATAATTCAATTATACCATTTATGAAAATAGTTGCAATTCGTATGAGTTATACAAATTGAATATTTTTAGAACATTCAAAATAATTCACCCTTTTAAATTTGAATGTAATAACTGAAATCATTAGAAAATTAAGATTAACAACAAATGTGGCTAATCGTTATTTATAACAACGTAGTTGAAATTTTCGAATTTTTAGATAGAAAACATTTTAAAAGCTCAAAAAAACGTAATAAAATTCAGTGTTCCTAAGCTGTATTTTACAAACGCTCACATCTCACTTCTTCCCTAGGAAGATTAATGTTGGTATCACGTTAATATAAACTGTTATTAATGGTTGGAAAAACTAAGATCATTACTATTTACTGAGAAATAAAAACGATAATCTCAAAGAGAGAGAGCCTTTTTTATCTATTTAAGTGACGAATAATTTAGATGAAAAAAAAGACGTTGTATTATTAAGTAACTTAATTCTGAAAAGAAAATCAGAGAACAAAAAGGATTTTGCGCATTTTCATTAAAAGTAGTTTTATGCAAATAATTTACAAAATAAAAAATTACATTTTTTTAAAGATTATTTGAGAACAAGATATTACATTCCATGCTGTAGTTGTTTGATCGATTCTTTCTAAGTTAACGTCATACTTCACAGTAACAGGAGGGTTAGTGGTGGAATACCCGGAAAATTTGAACCACGGTCCAGTGGTAAGGATGACACCTGATCTGGCATACCACTCTCACCAAACTTCTAATCTACGCCATCGTGTGAGGACTTTAAGTCTCGATAGATTTAGCCTGGGAGAAGTCGCACACTCAATACTAATGTGTGGTCACGTGGGGATGACCTCAGTAATTTTTCATAAGTATTTTTATTCCACAAGATTAAAATCATAATTTTAGTGAATAATGTAACTAAGGGAAAGCATACTTACCTATTTATAAGGACTTTTAAATTGTTCTGCGATAATTTCAAAACAAATCCAATCAAACTGAACTAACGTGTTTCAAATATGCTTGGCTTTAATAAAGGACACAAATCACACGGACAGTTTTTGCTAATATTACATAAAAGATAGGTATTTGCAGGAAATAACTGTCATATTTTTTTCAAGTTATTGTAGTTTTTTTGTCCTCTGATGATCGACATGTAGAACTATTTCTTGCTTATGTCTTTTTGACAGAGCGCAGTATGTCGTGGTACACTTGTGGCTTTTTATCTTTCTTGATGGAGCCTTTTAGGTAGTATTTGAAAATTTTCTTTTCAACTCGAACGTTTCATGTCCACCGCTTTTCTCAAATTTACATTCGCTATCATGATTAATATCCATTAATTCATATTTTTATTCCCTTGTTTGATCAATTTCTTTTTCTGAAGTTTCAGCTTCGTCCAAAAGAGATATCACAGATTCTTTTTTTTATTCTGTTAAATTATATTTATACCCCGTAAAATGAGTCGTACAATACAGCAGTCAAAACCACTAAGTCTGTAATGACCTCCCACCTGGAGAAGCCCTCTTTTCATCTACTCGACCTACATCTGTGTGTAGGGGGTATAGATTGATGACCCAAGCTAGCCATGAGAGATCCAATTTATTATTACCAAATATAATAATCAAAGACAAGCCAACTATTGAGGGAAAATCTAGAGTGATATAACGTAGTTCAAAATCTTATGTGAATAAGTGCATGAAATCCTAAGCGCTTAACTTCACTCAAAGGTATCTTAAGAATCCTAACTTTCTTAATTTATTTTATAACTAAAGCCCGTTCTACAATCACGCATCTAAATTCTGATCCTTATCGAACAGCACTGTGTTCAGCAACTCCTTCTCCCTTTGATTACTAAACTTCCACTATATATATACTAGCTAATCTGCATATCAAATTTCTTCTTGAAAGGGATGCTGTGAAATAACTCAAATGATGGCCCCAAAGATTCCTCAAGAGGATTAATAGAAAATTCCGATCCCAAGTATCTTATGATTATATATATATATATATATATATATATATATATATATATATATATATATATATGGCGCCATTATTCTTAGTTATGCTGGGTTTTTTTGTGCTTGGTGTCAGTACACGAATGAAATCTGTATACATCGGGTAAAATTTTAGTTTCTTCGCACATTTTCATTATTATTACTTATGGTCATAATCATTTTTAACCTCTTTTGCAAATATTTAGGTTTATACATATTTATATTTGTCTATTTCACTCGGATTCCTATATTAATTTAGTATTCCAATTTTATTCTATTGATGTTATATTCACCCACGTGGGTTTTTGGGCCTTTGTCTTGTTTTATCTCCTATGCTATTACGTCAAAAATTTCCGCTGTAGGGGAAGGTTGAGATCTCACAAAACAATGTTTAACCCTGTTTCACTGTCCTAAGCCAGTGACAGCTCTGGAAATCATAATAGTTTTTCCACTCTAACTAAATTTCTCTTTTTCGGTTTGTAATGGTTCCATGATCTTGGTTCTTTCGGGTTGATCTTAAGATGTTTTAGGATTTATTAGTCTTCTTTTTAATTTATTTACCGCTATATATACACTCAGGATCATTGAAAATAGCGACCCAAGAAGAAAGCATCGGATTGAAATGAAATTTATTACACATAATGACACATATGAGAGATTCACTTGATCTCAAAAACAAGACAATTAAACGAATACAGGGTGTGCAACGACACTAATACTGGGCAACATCAATAAAGCGTTGGACCACCTCCAGCTGCAATACATGCCACCACACGGTCCGACATTGAGTTGATTAAACACCTTATGTTGTCCTAAGGCAGATGGGCCCACAAATCTTGAACAGCCATCTCTAAATCATGTACAGAGTGACACGATGGCATCTGCCATTTTAGCTGATCCCACACGGGCTCTACAGGGGACAAATCGAGGGAGCGGGCTGGCCATGGAAGAGTCTGAAAATGACGTAGGAAGCCTTGATCAACTCTTGCTGTATGCGGACGAGCATTATCTTGCTGGAAAATTTTCCCTGGGAGACCATTTAGGAAAGGTCCTACATGGGGTCGAAGAATATCATCAACGTAACATTGGCCTGTTAAGGTTCCACGAATCACAATTAAAATGGACCTGCTATCTTAGGCTATGGCCTCCAGACCATTATACCAGCTGTGCGGGCAGTATGACGTAGAACTGTGTGGGGGGAATTGCACCGCTCACCAGGGCGCCTCCACACCCGTACACGGTTATCATCTGTCCCCAAAACAAACTGGGATTCATCAGTAAACACAACATTTTGCCAATCTGTGACATTTCACATTGATATGGCGTGGCACCACTGTAGACGCAGTTGCTGATGTTCCGGTGTTATAGGGAGTGCACGGAAAGGGCGCTTAGATTTAAGGTTTGCTTCTGCAAGGTGTCTGGAAATTGTGTGTGGAACAATTGCTACGCCCGCGTCTACTCGCATTGTTGAACGAGTCATTGTGGTGTCCACAAGTGCTTGCCGCACGATCTTTCGATCCTCTATCCTCGTGGTTTTCCTGGTCGCTCCAGGCCCGGTTTTCCACGCGTGGGTACCTTCTCGTGTCCACTGCTCCCAACAATTTCTAACGGCACACTCCGAACGAACTGTGAGAAATGTCTTCTAGCACGTTTAACTGGCATGTTTCGCTTGTCAAAGTCTTTCTACAATCAGCGGGTAATCGTCTCGTATATGAAACTTCGAATTTGCGCTGGCTTATATAGCACCCTCTTCCTGATTGTAGTGCCACCTCGGCGTGTGTGAGCATGCGTATTGGAACAAAACTTGCATCATTTGCATATTACATTACGCTGTACTTATTTGCAAAGTTTCGCGATTGTACTTAGCTTCCTTCTTGGTTCGCTATTTTCAATGTTCCTCAGTGTATAAACAAAAGCAAACGTTTGTCGTTCCCAAAATAGGGGGAGATATCTGACAAATACATTTTAATTCCCAAGAAGACTGTAATAAAGGAGGATTCTGACAAAGTCATTGGTAACAAATAAACCTTTATCCACGATTTAAAGATTTCGTAAGCCTGGAGTGACTCTATGCCCCACGCGACCACTGCAGGTTTATAGAGCATCCGCCCCTTTGTTCAACGGGCCTTTTAGTGGCACTAGGATGCAATCCTTCTACCCAACACACCCACAATACGTGACCTTGATCACTCGGCTACCACGTCTATACACTATAATTTCAAGCAATAATAGCACCAATGTTTTCTCATTCTGTTTGGAAAATATTCTACTCAAACTTGTGAAAGCGCTTGTATAAATGGGGGTTTTCTCTCATCTCGTGGATGGGAGAGGATTGGTATACGAGAAGACCGAGAATTTATTCTTCTGTACTACACACCTGTGATGGATAGAAAATATTTTGCTCATACGCGAGTGCATAGTTATCTGAAAGATATTGAATGATTTTTTTATGTGTATCATTGAGGTGACTGTTTTTCGTTCATTAAGTATATTTATGTAATCCATTCTTGATTGCAATGGATGAATTTAATAAGTAAGATATGTATACACAAAAATTAAATTTATTTAGCAAAAAATAAAAGTCATTGTGCATTGAAAATTATTAATTTTCAACTTTGCCAAAATCATAAACTAAGTCGTTGAATTATTTTTTGCCGTACCAAAAATCTAGCAAATATTTTTACATGAAAGTTCCACATTTTGAGCAAGTAGAAAATTAATTATTCTAACGATTGAAATATGTCTTGCTAAAAAATATACTTTTTTATATTATGAACAAATAACTTTACCAGATAATTGTTTTAAATAAACAGACACCGCTGCTTCAAAAGCGCATTAAAGCTATTAACTAACTAAAAGGTTCCTAAGTAGCAACCTTAACCCTAGATTGCCCAAGGAAGTCATTTTGACTACTTTTTAATTTCAATTAGAAAAACATTTACGTATGGAATGCTCAATTTCTTAGAATTTTTAACAATATATTTTTTCCAAGTGAAGAACATTTTTTTATAGTTTATATTCACTAATAACTTGCTGCATGAATGTAAATAATATAAAATTATTAAAAGCTATTTTTTAAACTAATTTTTTTACACATTAATCATTCTTTCAGAATGCACTCATTTTGACTGTTTGGGGGCAATAATGGTATTTACTAAGTTTCAGTCGTTTTGGTGTTAAAGGTTTAACTACCTAAATAAATCACCAAAATATTATACTCGAAGAATTTTAGTATGACTTCAAGAATTTTAGCAACTTAGAGATGTAAATGAATGAATTCGCTTAAGAACAAAATAGTTATTTTTCTAAACGCTATTGTATACATGAAACTAAGAAACAATTTTTAAAACATTTTATAACTAATACATTCTTTCTAGCGACTATCAGGTAACACAAATTTAAAGACACTACGTCAAGTGCTGACATAGCAGTTGCACTTGTATAAATATCGAGTGTGTAATGGTTTTCTATACGAGAAAGCTGATCACATGTTTTTAAGGTTCTGTCGCATCTTCATTGCGTGCTGAATGCTTCGCTTGCGTGCCGACATTAAACATCAGGCTGCAATTGAGTAAGAAAACATTAGTGTTTTGAAAATGTGGATTTAATTCATCAAGGGACGGCTACCAAAACCAGAAATATCATTAAAAGGTCCCTGCTATTTTTGAGTATGGTAAAAGGTAGATGGAAGAAACTGGGAGACTCTCTGTTGAAAGATCGTCATGAAAGGGGGTAAAAAAAGAGTAGAGATTTAACCTGCTGCGAGGTATTTATAGGAGTAATGTTTCGATTTACTGTACGTATTCAAGTAATTATTTTACTGTGAAGTATATATCTCAAAGTTTTCATACTACTCTTATCCACGGATTAGACATTCGAGTGAAAAAAATTGAAAATAATAAAAAATAAACGCGTTTAAAAAATGATACAAAAAATAAAGAGTTGTTGAGATTAAATATCATTCATTCAATTCAGATTGTTAAAATTTAGCAGATGATTTTCAAGACTTAAAATGGTTTGTTACTCAGGAATTATTTTTAGGAAATACAGGCACTAAGTTTTTTAAGAAAAAGATACTGTGGTAAGCATGTGTGTAACTGTGATAACTTATATGCATAGAAAATGTTGCAAGACATTTTTTTTCTATAAAACTATTCTCCCATGCATAACCATTAAGAGTAACTTATAGTTCCAACAGTTATATGAACACACGCTCAAACAATGGTATGTAACACTATTGTACATAATACATTATAATTGCAAATACCTTATTTACTCGAATCTAAGCCGCCATCGCGCGCACAATTCTAACCCACACCCCCAATTCTCTACTCGTTTTTCAGAAGGAAAAAAAATGCAAAACATTAATGTGGATATCCAAAATACTTAAGAATTTTTTTAAAAATTCCAATGAGAAATAATAAGAAAAGCTAATAATTAGTTTATTTGTGACCAGTATTAAAAACTTTTAAATACACACATGAACCTATGATTAGTCTAAGCATCAGTATCATATTTCGAAAACGATTCGTCAGACCCATTGTTTCAGCTGACTTCAGAATTGGTGCCGGCGTTGCCATTTTCCCTCAAGTCTTCCATGCCTTCCAATGTGCAAATTTGTTATACAACTTTTTTAAAAAGGAATAATTGCAGAAGAATGTAAAAAAAATGTTAAAGACTGTTGAACAATTGCAAGCAAAAATTATATCATTTTGCTTTCGTCATCGACGTATATTTGTTTCATCTGTGGGAAATTTTCAGTGACCGCTAGTCTGTTTCCGTTTTCTTCTACATATGAAATTGTCTCCCTTTTTATACTTAATAATGATGTTTACGTCATAATGATGTTTAGGTGATTTAAGAAAGCGCATACAAAAAAAAAATCCTAAATAGGAGAAGACAACGCTGTTTAGGATAGACTGATTTACTGGAGAAAAAACTGCGGAATGGGATATGTAATTGAGATGCAAGTGACCAAAATGGATGGTCATATTTTTCCTTTTGAGTTGCAACAGAAAATGTTGCAACTCAATTTCCCTCACCGAACAAATGTTTTGCCTTCGATTGTAAGCCGTGCCCAATTTTCAGTAGCATTAACGCTGAAAAAATAGTGCAGCTTAGATTTGAGTAAATACGTTATCTAGATAAGAATTATAAAATGACTACTCCAAGCATGTGGCAAACCTATGTTCTCATCAGTAAGACAGGTAATATAAGGAAGAGTAATTTTTATTTGCTCCTAGCACAATTCTAATGTGATTGAAGTTAGTAAAGGGGAGTGAATTACTCTCCCTCTTAAGAGGACTTGGTACCCTAAAAATGACCAAAGTTTCGGGATACCTTTTATTCTCATTTAGTCAAAATTTTTGCATTATTATATTTCGATTTATATATCATGTTTGTATTTCGAAAAAATAGAAGTTGGAAAAAACTTCAATTGAAAAATGTGAAGAGACAAATTAGGACATTCAATCAAATCTCCTTTTTAGATAAAAAAAAAGTTTTTTTGATAAAAAAAACTATTTTAAAAAGAGAAGTATATATATTAACTATAGAAAAGGATGTTGTATATAAAGCAGGATATTTCTGAGGCGTTACAATTATGTATTTTTTTTCTTTGCGGAATGTGTGTATGTTTAATTAAGGCATAATATTGTTTTAATTAAGGCATTTTATACTAATAATTTCATAAATTCAGTTATTTTTCATGATGTTTTTTTTCACACACAAATATAGTAGTTCGATATTATGTTAAAAAAACCAAAGCTTTTTTTAAAACAGAAAAAAAATTGTTTAACATTTTCATTTAATTTTCTTCTGCAATTAATACTCCCTATTAACTGATCATTTATAAAAGAAATATGGGTTGAAATAATATGAAAATGCAATTGTTTTCAAGAAAAATATATAAGTAATGTTTTAAAGTGGTATTTTAAATTATTTAAACTTATAATTATTTTTTCGCAGAATTATAAGCCTTAAAGTGGTTTTTCTCAGTTTGTGTTCTTTCGATACATTAGTACATTCAAAATGAAGCTCCTTCCACAATTATTTATCAGTCACTTCCATTTTTTTCCTGTGTGTTATAACTAATACATATAACAAAATTAGAGATCCATTTTGCAGCAAGAAAATGCTTTTTTTAATTAAAAATTTAGGGGATACTGACTTTTTTGTTGAATTTTATTAGATAGTCAAGCATGAACTGGAGCAAAAATGCATATAATTGAATTCGATTTTTTTCCAATAAAAACTAAGATTTTAAGATGATCCGTTAATTTTTTAAACTGAGATATGCGTTAAAAAAGGAAAATATGTACCTTTCACACGAAAAATAAATTATGCCAAAATACGGTGTCTAAATGAGGTTGAGTGCAATTGAAATAAATAACATGAACTTTGCTCCATTTTATAGGTACTTGACAACCAATAGCATGTATATTACCCTTTTTCCCACAAAACCAATTAAGTTATTATAAAATCGATCCCTATAGTTGTTTAAAGCATTCTTAAGAGTATTAAAAAAATTTCAGGCGAAAAATTAATAAATACAAAAAGTGTAACAATTTAAAATGTTCTACGAAAAGTTTAATTTTTTAAAGCTGTGTGAATGATACGTGCACAATTTTATCTCGTATCATTTTCTTGAATCGAAACATTATATGAAATGCTAAAATATAATTTTAAATAAATAAAAAAAAATGTTCAAAGAGTCTTCAAATAATAGCAAGTATTACTTATCCGAGAGATATGTGATGTGTCGGACAGACCTGTAACATTCTCACTCCCCTCAGCTTTATAAAGCAACTTCTTGCAGATAAAATTACTTTATCCGTATGAACAAATGATCTCCTAAAATATTGCAAAATGTCTTCTTGGTTTTATAGAAATCACAAATACCCAACCATCTTCGGAAAAACTGTTTTCATTACGCTGACATCCAATAGCCAGTAACTCTTAACATCTTCACTGCACTTAAAAGCTGAATCTTCAGTGGTAGTCCTAAGAAGTCAAAAAGAAATAACGCTTAAAAAAGGGCTATCCGTACAATAAAGAAAACGCTCGTCTGCTGCCTCCTCTATCCAAATTTCCAAAGCCTTTAAGGTATCCGACAATGTTCGGAACCGTGATTTTAAAAAAGCGCATAAATGGATAATTTCCATGATATTTAGTGTTACTCAGATTAGAATATATGCATAAAATATTTTTAAGGACATTTTGACCAAAAAAAAATATTTAAATATAATATTTTGGCAAAAAAAAAAAATTAACTTAGAATAATCTTTTTTTCCAAATATTCTCCTTTTGTGAAAAATGGGTCTATTATAATAATATTTTTCCTGTATATAGCTCAGACCTCTCTACAGAGGCTCAACTGGAATTTTTGAAAAATTCACATTATTTTCAGAGTTGCCACCAATTGAAATAATTATTGGCGATTTTTTTTCTTAAAATTGCTCCCCTCTGTTGTCGTTAAATGTAAATAAACCCACTTCTAAATTATATATTTCAAAAATTCTAGTTGAGCCTCTGTAGAGATGTCTGAGCTATATACAGGCAAAATATTATTCTAATAGAAGCATTTTTCACAAAAGGAGAACATTTGGAAGAAAAAGATTATTCCAAGTTAATTTTTTGCCAAAATATTATATTTAAATAAATTTTTTTGTCAAAATGTCCTTAAAACAATTTTAAGCATATATTCTAATCTGAGTGACAATAAATATGATGAAAATTATCCATTTATGCGCTTTTGCAAAATCACTGTTCCGAACGTAGTCGTATACCTTAATAATCGATAATAATGGCTTTTATATATACTGGGGAGGAGGGACTACTCCCAATTCACCCAAAGGTGGACCAAACCCATTGTACAAATTATACAACTGTTCATACTCATTGCTCAAATTGTAAAATTTTAATTTACATGTGTTTTGTAGTTCTGTTTATATGTTCTTTTCTTCGCAAAATTTCGTTTTCCTTGCTCCTCTTCAGTTAAATTCATCACTGAAGCTGCAGCGTCCAACAAACAAATATTTGATAAAGTTCTTAGATTTTGAAATACCTGCAGCTCTTGCAGCTTCCTGGAAAGTTGAGTATTTTATTCCGTTGCTCGTTAAATGTCTTCGTATGAGACAATGCCTCTATATTCTCATGCAATAATTCCATTCCAGGCAAACATTGAAATATCTTTCTGCGAGAGCTTGGAATAATGTACTATCGCAACTGTATTGGCTACATTACATGAAACCAAGCTCACATGGTTGCCAATTCAGAGCGTACGACACATGCCAAATCGGAATTGCCAACTTGACGAGTTACCTTGTACGTTGGCATTACTGCAATAGTACGTAATTAATTTATAGCAGCATTACGAAGAACTTTTTTTTATGGATAGAGATGTAAATATTGCAAATAATAGCTGCTGTCGCAAATTAAATAATTTAATTTAGTTCTCTTTAGTATCACGCTAAAATGAATTGATTGATTGAATTATAACGTCGCACTGTTCAGCTACACGAGCGCTTTTGGCGACGGACCACGCAATTTTGAACTACAGTCAAGTGACGTGGACGACACTTGAGCTGGCACCCCTTTCTCCTAACTAACACATCAAGGGGAGGACGTTTCAGCTCTCGACAGATTTAACGTGCATCGCTGCGCTACACGTCGGATCTTTAGTGGTACTGGGATCGAACTCGTGACAAGGTAAGGCACGATCCGATACCTATACCACTTGGCTACCGCGGCCACACGCTAAAGTGAGAAAAGAACTCATTACAAGAGCAAAAGCAGCTTATATTCAATAAAAATACTTAAGCCATCAGTTTGCATTGGTAGAAGATTTTAATAATTTTTGAAGGATTTTATTCTAAAATATGAAATTGTGTCTTTCCTTGTTTATTTTTTGTTTTTAAAAAGTTAGCTCCATTTACAGTTTCGAAACATTTAAAATCATTTGTGCATTACGCAAA
Organism: Trichonephila clavipes; assembly: GCA_019973935.1. Lineage (NCBI taxonomy): Eukaryota > Metazoa > Arthropoda > Arachnida > Araneae > Nephilidae > Trichonephila > Trichonephila clavipes. The sequence goes on along the minus strand of BMAU01004111.1, from coordinate 1,150,269 downwards.
AACAAAAGACAATTTCAAATCATTTGTGCATTATGCAGAAACAAATGACCATTGTTGATTTCTTCGTTACGCCCCATTTCTAGTCACTCATAATTTAGAAAAAAAAACAATGAGTAATTTTATCTGTTTAATGTTAGATATGAATATGATAATAAGTAAATGGATTTTTTTTAAAACCTTTGCTGTTTAATTCAATTTTTTAAAAAAATATCAATCATGAATTTACAAAAGCATTAAACAGTACCATATTATAAAAAAAATAATGCAGTACGTTTGTTTGGTGGGGAGGGGAAATCACATTGACAAAATCACATTGACAACTGTTCTTAATCTCATTAATTAATACTATAAGAAGTGTCAATTTTTTGTAAATGAACAATGGAAAAATCTTCAATAACACTAAAAAAACTAAGGTAAATATCTCAGAGAAGCTTAATGATATTTTAAAAAGTTTCAAAATGAATATATATTTGTAAAGTTTAAAAAGTTTATAAAAATTAGTTATAAAAAGATAATAAATCATTTAATTTAAATTTAAACTGAGGTCTTCCAAGTGACGAGAGTAATTTTATTTTTTAGAAAGAAAAGGATTTTGAAGTTGCACAGATTTTAATTATTGAATATATCAAGAATTTTATTTAGAAGAAATTGGATATTTTGAACATTCAAGTATGGAATGTTGAATATTAATGAATGAATGAATAATTAGTACCGCAGAGGATTAATTAAGGGAACTGAGAAAGTATAAGAATAAATTCTCGACTGAATATATTAAATCACGACAATATCACACCTATTTTATTTTCGTATTACAAGTAGACATTGATCTTTCAAAACTTAAAGTCGGGATTCTTTAAACTTCACGAGTTTATCTGAATAATATCTATCTTTCGATGTAATTCATGGTAATTGCTTTAATTACAATAAGATTATTCAGCTTTTATAATTTAATTTTGGTGGTGTACATAAAATTAAATCAAAACTCTTAATTTGGAACCAGCATAAAAGTATGATGGGAATAACCTAAAGAATATGTCCCTCAATATCAAATTTCGCGGCAACTTTGAAGAATCTTAGCAACATGTGAACAGCGTATTTGATTACAGATATAATATAATTTAATAGAAGTACGTAGGTATTTAACTAAAGCGTGTGTAGCACGTGATATATTTTTAAATTAAATAAGACAATTAAGAAGTATTTTTAACGAAAAAAATATGTAAATAGCAAATTTTCCAGAAGCTGTGGCAATTCATTCAGCGAAGATCTTAAATTATATTACCTGTACCTATTTATAAATCGCAACAACTATTGCGAAACAATCAGTTTCGCATAAGAAATGATTTTTATGAAATATACAAGATATATTATTACATTCTTCTGGTTATTTACACTGTACTGTCTCCAATGACAAAAGTCATAAAAACATTTTGCTACCCCCCCCTCCTTGAACTTGGAATTCCAGCACGAACATGAGGTCTGGGTCTTAAAGGGATATGCAACTGTTTGAGAAAATTGAAACATAATGAATTAACCATTTAAACTAACCTAAACTTTCAGGAAATGCAAAGCCTGTCTGGATATACAAATGTAGTGGTAGTTCTTATATAAGCGGGTAACAGCCTCCGGACTGAGGTGATCGCTTTTGTCTAGTGGTATGTTACGTGCTTACGAATCCGTAGGGTGTGAGTTCTTTCCTTCGGATAAGTGAAACTTCATTGGTGACCTTGACGCTGAACTAAAACAAACGAAACTTTCGCGCAGCTATCATGGTGCCATCTACCCACCGCAAGAGCAATCAAAAGTCATCAGACCCACTTGATGCAGCAACCAAAGCCTTTAGACACACTTGACGCAACAGCAACAACACATACGCGCTTGCTATAACAATTATATCGTTCGTCAACCTATCCACCGACTCACTGGTAGGGAATGTATAGCGGTGGTTCTCATATAAGCCAGTAACAGCCTCCGGACTGAAGTGATCATTTTGGTCTAGGGGTATGTTACGTGTTTATGGAACCAAAGATCTCGAGTCTATCATCCTCACAAATGATTAGAATTATAAAAACATAACTCATGTAAAACCTAGAGAAAAACCCTCCATTTTTCCAAGGGGTTCGTACATAAAGTTCACTGTAAAGGTAAGTTGAAATGTGTACATGGTAATGTGATTATTTTAAAAGATTTACTTAGAAGTTAATAGCTATCACTAAAATCGCTCAATGTAATACGAGAAACAGAGTTCGAGCGAGGCCACATGATCAATTACATGTAGGTAGGTTTTCATTTCTTGAAATTCTCATGAAAACAAGAATGATCTGCGTATAGAAGAGATGGACCATGGAGAACAAGAAAAGTTGAAAGCCTTACAGTGGACCAAGCAATATGATGTCAAAATGGGATGATAGGAGGCTCCTCCGCATGACGCTGAAGATAAGCATCGCATTTTCTCCAGAGTTGAAAGGATATTTGAGCATGTCAATGGGCATGGCATTACCTTCCTTCATCGTTCCATGAACTAATTACAAGGATCTCACTGCGCAGGATTCCCTTGACGCTGAGCCACAGACTCTTCTGCAATTGTGCACAGCCAATGTCGTGTCGATTGACAACAAATTTTGTTAGATGAATTGAGCTGCAATCTGGAATATGATGATCACCTTCGCATTAGATGCTCCAGACATCAACATCTTTATCCACATTGACTAATTCAGCATCATACAGGACGAATGTCTGTATCCAATAGAAATCATGGACAATCCATTGACACCAAATCGTAAGCAACCTGAACAATGAGCAGTGCTTTTTTGCAGTTTTGAAGGCGGAAGATGGTCATAAAAGGGTAATGACTCTTCAGTGCAAAAGTACTGTACTTTTGCGGAAAGAATTAATGTATTATCTGCGAATGTTACACACTGAGCGTTAAAGATAACTGTTAGGACTATAGAAACAAATTGTCATATGATGAATAAATTGATGATATGTAAATGTTATATGTTTAGTTTTTAATAATTGTTTTTTTCCCTTTTTCACAGTTTTCATCTTTCCAATCTGTTATATTGAGTGGTGTTATGATCAAGCCTCATAAGCTTTTCACATAAACTGACAGTACTGGGAAACAATGATGTTATGTCAATGCTTTTAAAGCATTTTTTATGGTTATGTAAGGAAATTAAGAATTTTTATGTTCAAAAGAGCTACACGTTACACTATCTATGATCGCAAAAAAGGGCAATTTATATTAAAGTAATCGGTGTTGTTTCTCTCTATCATCATTAATTCAAATTCTGGTCCACCGAAGAACAGTCGTGCACATCAAATATCTTTAGAAACAAACATCTCACGTTAGCGTGGAGTAAAACTTTGGAGAATGGTATGCCAGCTGTGAGTCATCCTCGTCACCATACTGAAGATCAAAATTACGAACTTCATCTTCAGTAGCTCTTGCTTCAAAGTACAATGTTACAAAACAATCAATGCATAAACTGCAACTGATTATTTTTTGCTGCTAATTTGCATTTTATTGACCTAATATATTCTAATTTTAATCTTAAATTGAACTTTCGAGCCATTTTCTTCTCGATTAGAAATCTTATTTTTTTACAAAGACTGTTCAATGCAATTTTTAATAGATTCCAAAGGACAAGAAATTTTTTTTTTCAAATTTAAGTGCTTCATATTATTGTACCCATTTTGAAGTACATATAATTGTAATATTTTTAACAAAAATATACTCATCTGATAAGAATTATAAGGATATGTGATGCGCTGAAAAATATTAATTTTTTCAGTAAAACAGTTATTTTATTTTAAAAAACATCTGGTATTTTTTTATCTATCAATGATTCCACGTCACATATTTAATTTTATTACATAATATGATTTAACAAAAATATTTAATTGTTAATTTTATAGTATTTAAAAATGTATTTGTGTGTATGTGTGCGTGTGTGTGAATGCATTAGTGAGTCGAAAATAAATCTAATAGTGAAACAGATAGAAGAATAAAGAAAATCAAAAGGACAAATTGATTAGGGTAATATTAGATACTACACCGTTTCTTATGAGTGTATCGTGTCATAAATGTTTGATGGCGTCATAAAGAACGATAAATGAACTTCCGCGTTATTCTAATAATTTCTGCAATTTCTTGTACGTTGGTATACATCTCTGTAGCTGGAATCCTATTTGTTTCTTTGCATAATGAAGGAAGATACAATCTTGATGCGGATTGCTACAACTGCTTAGATATTATAAAAATTCTCTCTGAGTATGAATAAGGTATTCTCTATCTCTTAAAAAATAATGGAAGTTTCTAAAGAAATGTTACAAACACAACTATCGGTATCAATAAGAGAGTCAAAATCTGTAATTCAAATACTTCATTTACATTTATGAGAGTTTCTGATGACACTATTAGAGATAATCTTTTCTCATAGTTGTGGGCATGATTTCTATCAATGCGAGGATTGTTTATGTGGAATAGATTATCTCTCCCCCATAATCTTTATAATTCATAATCTTTCCTATTACTGGGGTAGCTAGTTCAGATTGGTCCCTGTATCAAAATTCCTTCGGGGCCCTTGTTAAGATAGGAAAGCCCTGTTAGTGGAACTATAGTTACACATGCTGGGACCTCTGCAGCTTTAAGGCCCAATATAATTGATACGGCTGTAGCTACGCCCTTGCTTCCTACTTGAAATTCATAAAAATTCTCGATTGAGGTAGTTCCTTTGATAAAGCCTTTTGAAACTTTTTTAAGCAAGAAAGCAACAAGAAATATAATCCAAAACATATGTGCATGTTTTACACCTATTGGTTGCTTTCTTCATGTCATTGCAATTTGTATGGACAAAGTGTATGCATTTTTTAAAAATACAAAGCAAAAAGGATAAAATCTTTAATGCACTTACAGCTATAAATTTTTCCTCTAAAACAGTTTAAATAATATTTCTGGGGACTTGCCTTTTTCGTACTTCAAAAATTTATATAATTAATATATATATATATATATATATATATATATATATATATATATATATATATATATATATATATATATATATATATATATATATATAATATGGTATTAAAACTCTATTTTTATCTCTCATATTATACAATTAATAATAAACTAAGCAAAAGTTTAGTGTTTGTTGTTCTCAGTTCGTTATTTTTATTATTAGAGTTAATTCATTTTCATTCTAAATATCTCTAGAAAGAACTTATAGATGTTTCTTTTAAACTATGATTTTGTTTACAATTTGGATTTTTTAAGAAATTTCTAAACAATAAACAAATATCCTAGCTATTAAAATATTCATGTTTTAAAGGATTGACAGAAGTAAAAGAACCAGAGTTAATTTCAAATGGAAATCCATTTAACATCAAAATGGAATGATGAAGATGTTTATGTTTCATATTCTAGGCACCCGTGTACAATTCATTTTTGATGAAATGATGGAGATATATTTTTTATCTGATTGAACTTAAAAGTTGTTGCGTATAACGAGGTTTAAAAATGAACAAACTAAAATAAGCATATGGAAGACTCAGTTGATAATTGATTATTTTCAAAGTGGGTGTTTAAAAATTCCAAGGTGTACTTCTGTAAGTATTGATGAACAGATGATACTTTTTAAAGGCGCGGGAAAAAAAGGAAGCAGTATGTACACCATGTGATCCAGATCCAGTGAGCTTTAAAGTTTTTTTCAATAGTTGATCAATCTGGACTTATGTTAGCTGTTGCAATCTATCAACAAAACTCACATTTCTCGAGCAAAAGGATACATAATGTTTTACTGCAGGTGAAGCAGAAGAGCTGGCACTTTGAAGTATTTTCTGTTGATACTCGAGTTCATTGTCATAGATATTTAACAACAGTTTATTTAAGTGAAATTTTTTACGAAAATCGAGTAAGTGCTTCGGAAAAATGAGAAATATAATTCCATAGTGAAGCAATTTATGAATAGACGAAATTTTACAAAGAAGTTGAAGAGGCTCAACAAAAATAATGTGGAAAAGAGTGATGAAAAAAATGATCCATCGTGAAAAGTCAGGACTATAAACTAATTTAACTAATTTCATCAAATGATTTTTTACTGCTATTTCAACATGACACAGTTTAACCAGAATTAGCTCTTGCGCCATAAGCCAATGTAATCACTCATTCACCCAATCATTTTACAAGACATAATTTTTCGAGAAAATAAATATCTTTGTGTCAAACCACGAAAATAATCATACAGCGTTATTTAAAAATAGAGAAGGGTTCAATATGGTTGATAAAATAATTAGCTATGATAGAGAGAAGAAAAAAAGAGTAAAAAGTGAATAGTGAAGATATAATTCGAGAAATTTGACAGCTGTAAATTCCTGTCTGGAGTAAAAAATAGAATTTTTGAGATCAATAATATTCAGGAAAGGTGTAGTATTTTAACTTAACTATCAGTATTGGGAAAAAACTTATTACAGGTAGAACAATCTTTTACTGCAACTTTATTTCATCAAATAATGACAGCCATTACCCAATCCCCCCCGAAAAGAAATAAATAAGTAAAAAATAAGTCAGCTACCTCAACCAAAAGCCTCTTTCCCGATTTCTTTTCAACAAAAGCCGACCTCTTTTCGAGAAAAAGAGACAAAGCATATGCGATAGCCTTTTGTTTCCAAAAGTTCTTCATATTAAAAAATACTGGTTTAAAAAAAACACATTTCACTGCTCAATTTGACAAAAAAATTTATTTGTAACTGTTAACAGAAATTGTTTTAAATATTTTATGAAGTTTAAAAAATCATTTTGAAAGTAAGTATTACAGATTATTTGTAATTAACTTTTACAAAGCTTTTTCTTAAAGTATAATTAATTTCTACACACATTTTTTAGTAGTTAATTCAATAACTTCACTATTAATTTTTTTCGCAATGCTAAAATGTTAAAGATTTTGGAACAAATCATTTGGTCTAAGTCTCAAATTATATATATATATATATATAAAAGCAGCGCCCTAAGAAAACCATGTGGTTTATCAATGTTTCTCAAACAATATGTTGATTTATATCTCCCATTTTTGAAATTTTACTTTTCCGTAATTTTTTTCAGTGATTTCGATTCGCTTCAAAAGTTCTTTAGGATAACATCATTTTCTACAGCAAATTATCTAGAAATGATTGAAAAATTTTGGTAGTACGTTTGTATCATATCTCATATAACACTCGTAAAGTAACTCTAGAAAAGAAACCAATAACACATATTTAGTGGTAGTGAATCATTCCAATTATTCCTCTACAAGTGGAATAACTTCACGAGTTATTCCACTTGTCAGAATATATCAAAGAAAAATAATAATGTAATTTTTATTCATTCAAAACGCTAGGTTTCTACATCTCGTCTCAACTTCTAGGTTTTAGATCAGTTAATTATATGGCTCCCAATACTCTGATCAAACTGAATTAACACTAGATTGCCCAAAGAAGTCATTTTGACTGCTTTTTAATTTCAATTAGAAAAACAATTACATATATAATGCACAACTTCTTAGAATATTTTACAATAATTTTTTTTTCCAAGTGAAGTAAACTTTTTTTATTGTTAATATTTACTAATAACTTGTTATATGACTGTAAGCAGTATAAAAATATAGAAAGAGTTGATTTTAAGCAAAAACATTTCCTTACACATTAATCTTTATTTCACAATGCAGTCATTTTGACCGCTTTTGGGCAATATGGATATATGCTACGTTTTAGCCTTTCTAGTGTTAAAAAGTAGACAACTGAGTGTTAAAGTAAATTTTGAATATTTTCTTCGGGCTCTCTATTTCACGCGTAACTAGTTAAGTGACAATATAAGTCACATTCTTAGCAGCCAACCACCTTAAAGCCCGTTGTCATTTTAGGACAGTTTTGCACTCGCAAACATATTTTGAATAGACAATAATAATTATGTGATCACACACAGTTACTGAGAAAAACCCAATTATCACAATTTAATAACACATAAAATCCTACGAGAAAATTTTGCATTTAAAAATATAAATATCAATTTGTGCCGAAATAGAGTTCTCCTCTTGAGATCAATTTCCTTAAAAACCTTTCAGGGCACATTAATATATTCTCATAAATCTTTATTAAACATTTAACAGAAAAACGATTAAATATTTTAGAATAGGGAACTGTTTCAGGGAAATAATAGAAAAACACACACACGCAGCATTTCTTTTACAGAATTAAATTCCCTCGCGTTTTTCTGCAATGAATGAATGTGATTATTAACGTCACACAATAACCCTTTAATACTAGAAACATTTTGTTTTTAAATTTTAAATACTCCTGGTTATTAACACTATATGGACACCAATGACACTGAGAAAAATAACAAAAAACAATTCCCGCTCCCACCGGTGCCCGCATGATCGTGCGGGTTGGGCGTTTTATGTGAAATCAGCATCTGTGAAATTTTACGAGCAATACATTTTTTGGCTCTAAGTTGATAGAAGAAACAAATTTAATTAAACTAAAATTGTTCCAAAATAAGAAATTATTGATTTACAATTTATTCTTTTGTTGACTCATTATTTGCATACTGTGAAAATCTTTAAAATATGATTTTTGCTTTTCATAAGTATAAATAAACACTGTATTTTTCACAGCATGTTTTCGAACAGCTTTCGTAGTTTTCAAATCTGAACTTGCGAGGTCTTCAAACGTCATCAACATAACGAAAATGGCTGCACATGGCATGCCTTTTATCGTGGCGTAGTCTTTTAGCAGGGGAATTATAATAGTTCGGTCTTTTTTCTGGAGTAATTACATTCATCAGTTAAAATAATCTGTTAGTATGTGTAGATGCTGGTAACGCGCACTTCAGCTATATCTAACTTAAATTTTAAGAGATCCGTTTTGAGTTTTTGGAGGATTTTCATTTGATATTGCATCTTGATTGTACTGAAACCAAGAATTTGATTCAGCTATGACAATGAAATTAACGTGTTCAAGAGACTTTGATGGTAAAGGATGTGATCCAAAGTTCTCTTTAATTAACAAATATTTACATGTGTTTTTTTCATCGCTCTGATCTGAACTTGATTCTCCTTCCACTATGCGTCTCTCATACGCTTTGTCTGCAACATAGTCATCCTCCAAACGATCCCTTTCAGAATCTGATCTATTCATCAACTGCAAAATTTCTTCTGTGTGAGAATATGTTTCCTTTTAGACTCCCGAAAAATATTTTTGTTAAAAATTAGCACAGTATTCCATGGAAAATAATAAAATGTATCAGAAAAGTTTATTATTTAAAAAAAAATAAAAAGGTACCTTACCAACTTCCACCTGGAAAACCCTAATTCTTTTCGGGGGGGAGGACAATATAGATGGTGATACCTGTGGAGAGAATAAAAATGCCATCCCCCTCAACAAATGTATAAAAAAGAAAATTAATTGCAAAAAAGAGCGAGAAAAAGAAAAATGAATTCTTCCATGGCGACCCCTAAGAAAATTTGGTATTAATTATGTAACTGCATATTTCATTTTTATTTAGGCTTCCATCAAAATTATTGAATTAGAAAAGAAAACTCACATTGCAAGTACTTACCTTTACAGCTGCAGTGACTCAAGTAACGCCCAACTCACACGATTGTGCGATTAACGAAATCCTGAGTTCTACAAGCAACATTAATAGAGTATAATTAATATTTTTACTATTTTCCAATCATTTAAACATTAAGAAAAAAATTTTGTGCATTGAAGCAATTAGAACCTATATCCATTATTACCTTTTTATGGCAGATAAAAAGAAGACGTATTTTCGTTGTATTTTTAAACAAAGCTAGATTTGCCAGCTGAAAGTAAAGCATGGACTACAACCACCATCTGCTCATGAGAACTGATACTTTACATTTTCTGCAAACCCCCTCAAATGTTCGATTCCGGTTTTTCTTACATACGACTATTCCAGGAGTAAAAGCATAAAGGAATATCTTACCCGCATGATCGTGCAGGTTGGATCTTAAAGAGATAAAGGTCATTGGGGCGCAATGGATCTCGTAATTTTTAACTTAGGTTAAGTGCCGAGGACTACACTTGAGCTGGGGCCCCCCTTTCCAAACTACCACATCTCTCCAATGGGATGACTTTGATCCTTAACAGATTTAATGTGCATCAGCCCCTTACATGGCGAGACTCTAGTGACATTAGGGCTCGAACTCCTGACACGCCAGCCGCGCCATTTCGTGACTATAACCACTAGACTACCATGGTCGCGTATTTGTATTGAAAGAACTACATAAAAGGAAAATAACCAAAGATTAGAAGTTTAAGTTTAAAATAGAATTACACTATGCTATTAAACAAGAACTTTAAGTTTTTATAATTATAGTGGAGATTATTAATTTAATGGTATCCCATATAACCCACATTGATATTTTCGTAACTGAGAAATGAATAACTTGCAAAACGTTCCAGAATTTAGTCACTTCTATGTGTCTGGAAACCACTGTTATTATTACAGACGCAATTTCTTATCTTACAAGATTGCATACCATTGTCACACATTATTACTAAGTATATTTCGGAAGTATTTCTGAAGAAAATGTCATAAGTTTGTTTGGTTTACCAGTTTATTATCTGGACAGAGCGTCTAGACACAATCATGTGATCCTGACATAACTGTCCATTAAACTAGGAACTCATGCCATTCTAGTTTGAAATCTAGAGCAAATTATAATTACTTATAATTAATGAATATAACTATGATTTTCGAATATCATTCCATAATATTTTAATGCTACAAAACGTTGTGACTATACTCAAATGTTAAGTTTACATTGAAATAATTTTGGAATTTTTTCAAAAAGAAAATCAGACTTTTGCTTTCCAATCTTGCTTATACTTAAAGAAAAAAGCAATAAAATAACGACTCTATAACTAAATCAGCATTTAATCTTAGTCTTTAACTCAACTTTGTCTTAAAACTCAAAGCGAAATATTTTTTTTAAAAAATTATTCTGGATTTTTTTCTATATGTGTATACATTGTGAAAGCAGTATACACATTTATCAAATTTCAAAAACATAATTACAAACAACATACAATAAAACAGATCATTATTTTTACTTAATTCATAAAAATATAGGAAAACACAATGTTACCGTTAAATAATGCTTAGCATATAAGTAACGAATTATTTTTGTTTATAATTATCTTCATAACGATATCCTAAAATGTATATGTTAAATTATTATTATTTTTTAGTTTGGAAGGGTACATTTATTAATGAATGTAAAATAATTATTTATAGCTCCATGAGTTTTCTGTACACTTAAATATCATGTCTCAAATCATGGACTGCGATATTATAGTTCAGAAAAATAATATATACCAATTTTTTTTTCTGACATATTCTTATTATAGTATACAAAATCGCAAAAACGCTCCTAATATTTTTTTCCTATAACTTAGTTTTTTCATCATCTTTTATTTTACAGTTTTGTAAAGGTCTCTTAGGACCTCACTTTGAGAACGAGAATAATTTTGAGTCAAAGAAGAACCAATAGCCATTTTTATAAATAACTTTCTTTATTTGGTTATCTTTCCCAAATAGAATCAAAGACTTATTAACAAATGCGTCTACTAGTATTATGAGGTTTTAAAGGTAATATCCTTTAAATTAACTTAATTTAATTAATTGGATCATTAATTAATTTATTAAATAACGATCACGCAGAAATTGCCACGATAAAAGATCCCAGAATTATATTTAATAATGTTCTTATTGAACATTTAACTTTAATCTCACTCCTAAAACTTTAATGAGACTTTAAACACAAAACAATATTTACCACTCGGAATCTCAATTCTTGAGATTAAATATCTCTAACAAGAAATCTTCAATTTACATCCACGATAACTTTCTGCTTCAATCTCTATCTCCTACTGCTCTAACTTTACTATTTCGTTTGACTTAAATACTGAATCTAATCTGCATAACAAGGAATCCTGTCCGCTTTTTGGAGTTGATTGGAAATAGGTAGGGAATTAAATTTCCCTAAAAAGGTCGACTCAGAAGGTTAGTGATAAAGTTCCGTATAGAATCTTCACAGTTTTTTAGTGAAAATAATTTTTCTACTTATAAAGCATGTTAATTATCTAGCTTAAATTTCCAAGCTTTGATTTTTTATTTAGATCATTGAATCTGGCAAAAAAGGCTTTTGAATAGAACATGATCAACACATTTTCGAATGCTTCTTTCGACATTTTACTTTTTATTAATTATAAATTTATAGCTTTATCCATTATATTTCATAAATTCTCACTCAGTATTATAAACTTAAAGGGGAAAACGTATTAGCCTTACACACACAAAACTGGTTAAACTCTAGATTTTTATAAAGTACTCCTCAGTCTGCAATACTTATAATACTGCATCGTCACTCTTTTTAAGGTTCCCAAAATTTCGATTATATATTTAAATCATTAACATTGAAACTGGTTTGGTCTGATATTCATGAGTCAAAAGACCGTTTTACATGTTTTGAAGTATCACTGAATTAGGGATACCTTTCTAATAACGAGTTGGTCCTCCCCTGGCTTTAATAACGGCTGCCACATGAAGCGGCATAGATTCAACAAGTTTCCAGAAACGTTCGACGAGAATGACTTGTCAAATATTGGCTAAAACTATCCCTAATTCTGTAAGATTCATTGGTGCTGTGTGATCGCCTTGTTCCAAAACATCCCAAATATGCTCAATAGGATTTAAGTATGGGCTTTTATGTGTCCAATGCACGACAGAAAGGTCAGATAAATGCTCATCCAAGCAGCTAGTAGCCAACCGGGACTTGTGAGAGGTACAGTTGTCTTGTTGGAAAATTCCATTACATTGCGGATAACATAACAGCATAAACGATTGGAGGTGATCAACCAGCAACTCTACGTACCAAATTTCATTGAGAAAGGTTGGTACTCACACCAAAGATCCCAAACAGTGCCAAGAAAAAACACCCCAGACCATGATTGAGCAACCCTGCTCTTGTACAGTTTTAACCTGGCTTGCAGGATCTATAGCTTTATGAGCCTTACGCCATATTCTCAGTCTCCCGTCGGCGCTAAATAGTCGGAATCGAGACCACTTCATGCTACTCGTCTCCAATCCTCTACACTCCAATCTCTGCGCTGTCTTGCCCAGGCAAGACGTGCAGCGCGTGACGACGAGTATTGAGCAATGGTACTCTCGTCGATCGACGGCTCCTGAAACCCAATCGAAGACGCGAACGTTGCATAGTCCGTTTACTGACTGTACGACTGAATTCGTCATTCAACTGGGTGGTATTTTGAGCTAATGCATGGCTTTTCAGGCTACGTACATTAGGCCTGAGCCTTCTCACACCACGCACTATCAAGCCTAATTGTCTTTAGCAGTTTTCTTGATAGCCAGTGTTTTGTCCGCCGTCCATGTATTCTTGGTATACTCTGGACGCTGTCAACCATGAAAATCTTATCTGTATGACGATTTTGGAAATTGAATGGCCCATGCGTCGCGCACTTACGATTTGTCCGTGATCGAAGGCGACTAAATTTAGACAATTTACCCATATTGGCAATTCTAACAACTAATTCAGAGCAATCACAATACTCACTATACATTCAGTTATCGCGGCGCCCTCACTTACGCATAAATAATGCGCAGCACTACACAATTTGAATAGACCTAGCTGTCCTTAATTCAGTGGCACTTCAGTATATATACCAGGTAGTTATAATCAAACTTTCCCTGTAAAAGATCCTCTTACAGCGCAAACGGGTGAACGAAATTTTGTACATAGGCTATACACGAGAAACGCTCACGGAATTTCAAAAAAAAAAAAATGGGGAATTTTTGATAAAAAACCTCTTGTGGGGAATACATGAAATATAATAAATGACCAAAATGGAAAAGAGAAGCAATATTAACAATTCAGAACAAGAATTAAGAGTAATAAAATGCCCAACCGAGAAAGCTGTCAGTTGTCGAAGAAAAATGTCGAGATTTTCATGCTTGGGAAGAAGAAAAAGCTTTATCAAAACAGGTTAGGGGGTATTATACGTTTGCAGACTTTGTCAAGTTTAAGTAGATATTTCCAGCTCTGCTAATGGCGTTTTCTTTAGTTGAACGAGCATAGTTGGTTAAGCTGTTTTACGAAAACAAGGGGAATGCTTTTGCTGCAGTTCGTGAATTTCGTCATAGAAAGAACCTACAGCGTCGACCTATGTCTACTAAAGTTATCCGGGCAATGCTTAAGAGATTTGAAGAGATGGGGAAATTAGGAGCTCAACCTGGAAGAGGCCGTAAACGTATCCTATTTGTTGATGCCGTCAAGACAGCTTTTGATGCCCAGTCACAGAAATCAGAATTTAGGGGCAGTAGCGCTCGTGCAGTTTCTCGACAGACATGCTATTCAAGAGCTGCCATACCCAGGAGCTGCTTGATCGGGACAAGCTTAAACGTCACATTCACAGTCAGTTTTCTAAACAGAAGGACTGTTGATCTGTCATGACCTTGGAATATTCTGTGGAGTGACGAGGCTCATTTATACCTCAATGGGACAGTCAACGCGTATAATTGCCGCATTTGGTCTAAGGAAAATCCAGGGATCCATAAAGAATTTCCCATACAATCTCCAAAAGTCACTTTCTTGTGTGGATTCACGGCAACATTCATTCTTGCGTCGTTCTTCTTTGAGGAAATCAGTGAACATGGGCATTTCACATGTTCCGTTACTGGCCGTCAGTACCATGAAATTCTGCAGACGTTTGCTGTGCCAAAACTACATCAAAGACGGGTCCTTACATCGACTTTTTTTCATGCAGGATGGTGCGCCACCTCATATCCATGGATCCGTGAAAGCGCTATTGCTCCAACACTTCAAAGTGAAACGTGTGATTAGTCTCTTCTGTCCTAATCCCTGTCTACCACGTTCTCTGAGCCTAACTCCGTGAGGTTTCTGGATATGAGGCTATTAAAAAAGTCCGGTGTATCTTGGAGGTGTTGCAACTTTGAATGACTTGAAGAACTTCGCATAACGCTTCATGTGTGAAGCCTCACAACTGATCAGTTACGATCTGCAGAACACACTGTATATCGCCTTGAAATCTTTGCAGGTGAATGAGGGTGGTTACTTGAGACACCTTTCCCTATATCGTCCTG
Organism: Trichonephila clavipes; assembly: GCA_019973935.1. Lineage (NCBI taxonomy): Eukaryota > Metazoa > Arthropoda > Arachnida > Araneae > Nephilidae > Trichonephila > Trichonephila clavipes. The sequence continues at coordinate 1,135,082 of BMAU01004111.1, read as the reverse complement.
AACATGATTTACAACTGCTCCTCTGGTGCAATTTCATTCTAATCCAGTGTTTCTTAAACTGTAGGGCTCGAGCCTATGGAAAAGTTTAAAACAAAAGTTTATTTAAAATAATTATTACCTTACTGAAAGTAAACAAATACATTCTTTCATAATAAAACGTAAGATACTCATTTACACTATAATACACTTATAAATGTATCAGTACTGTATAATCTATTTTATAATTAATTTAACGGTACTAAGTTAAAGAAAAGTTTAATAATTACCAATGACTCTACTGATTTATCATGTATAAAATTGTATGTCAATATTAATACTTATCTTGATATCTTATACGGTTTCTAATTAATCCTTCAAAAAAGATTCAAAATTACGTGATTTGTTCCCCATTGCCACCATTTAGCACGTAAGCAAGCGTATGTGGTTTATTGAGGGTGGGTGGTGGTAGAAAAGAAATAAATAAGTACATCCACACTGAGAGAAATAAGTAAATCCTTTGCATACACTGTCAAGGCCATTTTATTGCTTTCCAAAGCCTTCGGAATAATTTTATAAATATCAGTTCACAGAAAAGATAGTATTTCGGAAAGAAGTATACATACGTCTGGGGCAATTAATACATTGGCTGAATGAGACGTTAATATACGCCGGGGGATTTAAAGGGTTAAAGTCGTATTGTAGGTTTATCGTCAAAGTATCATATTATTGAATTTAATGCATCGTTCTTGTATGGAGGGGGGGCGCAATGCAAATTATGATTGAATATTGGGTTGCACACATGGAAAGCTTGAGAAGCACTGTTCTAATCTGTTCTTCTTTCTGCAAACACTGAACTGTTTTTTTTTCATTTCTCTCTTACCTTTACTTATTGTGGTGACTCGATGATAAGGTGGTATGAAACAAGTAAAAAATAGTTAATATTGTTCCTTTATTCCGTTTTGGTTGTTTATTGTGTTAAATTTCAAGTTATCCCCGAAAAGGCGCCCTCTCGTGGACATTTTGGAACTATTTTTTTCTCGAAAGTCCACTAGCGCTTCTCGTGTATAGCCTATATACAAAATTTCTTTGCATTCTGTTCACCCGCTTGCGCTGTAGGATGACTTTTTTAGATGAAGTTTAATTATAACCATCTGGTACTTCCCATACATTATCCACCAAACCAAGAAACTGCTTGATAGAGACAAGCTCCGACGTCTTTCAATCTCTACGTCTTTTCCTCAACATAATGACTGTTGATCTGTCATGGCCTTGGAATGGACATGTGAAGTGACGAAGCTCATTTCTACCTCAATGGGACAGTCAACACACATAATTGCTGCATTTTGGATAAGAAGAATCCGCAGATCCACACTGAATTTCCCCTACAGTTTCCAAATGTCTGTCTGATATGGATTCACGGCGACATTCATCCGTGGGCTATTCTTCTTTGCGGAAGTTGGTACATACTAACAAAATCAAACCTCTTTTGAATAAAGCTTTCTCTTTTTACTAAGCATGCAAATCTCGTCATTGTTCTCCTACAACTGACAGCTTTTCCCAGTTTTGCATTTTATTACTCATCATTTTTGTTCTGGATTATTAATATTGTTTCTGTATTCCATATTGGTCGCTTATGGAGTTAAAAGTTCATGATTTTCCCGAAAAGGGATTATTTTCGAAATTTCCCTAAAAATCTTTTTTTGAAATTCCGTGAGCGCATCTCGTGTATAGCCCATGTACAACATTTCGTTGCATTCCGTTCACCCGTTTGCGCTGTAGAAGGCCGTTTATAGGGGAAGTTTAATTATAACCACATGGTACTTCAAAAATTTTAATTAAACTACTAATTGTACCTAAAACACATTTTTGTACATGAATTTTTTATGCTTATCGTTATAAAACAAATAAATAACTAGTTTACAAAATTCTAAGTTTGGAAGAGAAATACATTCCCGTTTACATAAATTTTAAATACTATATATTACGCCAACTTTGATTCTTTTTTATTGTATATGTATCGCGAAAGAGATGAATGAAATGGAGATTTCACAGAATCAGCAAACATATCTTGTGGTTCAAAAAATTGTAATCATATCAATACATATATACAAAACAAATACAAAATACCGAAACAGTTTAATTGTGTAAATCCATGAAATGCAATTAATGTGAGTAACATTGTATACAGTGAATTATTGAAGCGTTTCAACATGCTTTTGAGTGCTAATGAAGTAAAGTTCAGCATACACAAATTCAATAAGCGAGAGCATGACGTACTTAGTAAATTTATACATTCAATTTAGAATAAATATAAAAAGAGTTAAAATGTGTTCTCTAGCTTTCATTTTCTATATATATATATAAACATAAATGATTACTTTAAAAATGGTAATATATAGTATTGATAAAACACAGAAATATCATTCAGAGTGGAGTAATTATATTTAGCTTTGTTGAGAATTTACGTGAATACTTAACAAATATTTATTTCTCCAGACATGTAAATTCCTTAAATAAACAGGTTATTTATAAAGCATGTCAGGTAGCATAGCAGAAACTACTACTCGTATATGCCTCAAATATGTTAATATGGTAACGTACTAACATACGTACATAATTTATGCACGATTATGTTAGCACATGCATATCTTCTTTATTTACATTTTCATTTGCAAACTTTATATGGATTGCCTCCAGAAATACTGCATATATTTTGATGTAATGAGGTGTGCTTAGAGGTTGATATAAAACTTTTTTAAAACAAAAAAAAAACTGAAAAAAGCAATCTGAGTTTAACATGATCCATCATTAGCATAGTCACACACACATATAGCATTTACTTAATAATAACTAAAAACACATATTATAGATTGGTGACAATAAATTTAAGTAAAATGAAACAAAATTAGGTATTGAACAAAAAGTAAATTAATAAAGGAGTATACCATTATCCACACTTCGCGAATTATTTAACACTAGTCAGTTTTCTAACAGAAGATTAATAGCCCAAAAATATTGCGCTATATATATATATATATATATATATATATATATATATATATATATATATATATATATATATATATATATATATATATATATATATATATATTGAGAGAGAGAGAGAGTAAACTATACTTTGTGAACACTCCTAAAACTTTGTTTTTAAAGTTATACTTACAAAATTTTAGGTGTGTTTAAAAGTAGTTTCCTCTAGAATCAATGCACTTTCGTCGACGAATTTTTCACAGATTTAACACCTCCAACCATGTATTTCTTGGAATTGATGAAAAAGTGCATTTATAGCCATATCAATTCCTTCTTCTGAATGAAAATGACATCCACGTGAGCTCTTTTTTAAATTAAAAAAATAACCAAAAGTCACACATAGCTAGATCCGTAGAATACGGTGGATGTTCTATCACTTCTATTTGTTTTTGCTTAAGAAACTCAATTGTTAATCTGGATGTGTGGGAAGATGCATTATCATGGTGAGGCATTAGTCCCCAACATTCACTTCTTGGAGAATTTCTGGAAGACGTTTAGTGGTATACCCGTTTGCTGTTACTGTCTTCGGTCCTTCCAACTTGATGGCTTTGACCAATCCTCTGTACTTCTGAAGAAAACGGCATACATTATTTTTTTTTCATTGCTCGTTGTCTTGTCACTATTGCCGGCGTGGGGTCATTTTCAGAGACCCATACTTCGCTTTCTTTACGTGTTGAACCCTAAAAAAACGGTATAAACAGATATAAAAATGATTTCATTAATCGTTACAATTTTAGAAATAATGCGGTGGCTACCATCATTTAGTTATTTAAGGGTTTCTTTACTGATTCTGGCACGCTTCTTTTTTTATGCTCAGTTAGATTATGGGGAACCTAACGGCAAACTACTTTTTCCATATGTAATTCTTCATGCTTAAATTTGTGTATGGTTGTGGATCCAGTGTTAAGTTTTTTCTGTATCATTTGGTAGGTAAGTGGTTATCATCGATTAACATTTTTCGTATGGCAGACACATTATCCGGGATTACTGTTGACCGCGGCTGTCCTGCGTGTTCTTCATCCTGAAGAGAATCGCGACCTCTGCAATATTCTTTAAGGTATCCGACTACGTTCAGAACCGTGATTTTAAAAAAAGAGCATAAATGGATGATTTTCATGATATTTTGTGTCACTTAGATTAGAACACATGTATAAAATTGTTTTAATGACATTTTGACAAAAAATTATTTAAATACAATATTTCGACAAAAAATTAATTAGAATAACCTTTTTTCAAAATGTTCTCCTTTTGTGAAAAATGCTTCTATTATAATAAATAATATTTTGCCTGTATATAGCTCAAACCTCTGTACAGAGGCTCAACTAGGAGTTTTGAAATAAATTCACATTATTTTCAGATTTACAACCAATTGAAATAATTATCAGCGTTTTTTTCTTAAAATCTCTCCCTTCTGTTGTCGTAAAACACGGATAAACCCACTTCTAAGTTATATATTTCAAAAATTCTAGTTGATCTTCTGTACAGAGGTGTGAGGCATATACAGGCAAAATATTATTATAACAGAAGCGTTTTCCACAAAAGGAAACTATTTTGAAAATTGGTCATTCTATGTTCATTTTTTGTCAAAATATTGTACTTAAATAATTTTTTATTGTAATACTATTATTAAAACAATTTTATATACATTTTGTAATCTAAGTGACACAAAATATCATATTATCCATTTACACGATTTTGCAAAATTATGGCTCCGAACGTAGTCGGATACCTTAAATCATCTGAATACTGTAACGCGAGATGGAGATTTATCACCAAAAACTAATTGCAGTCGTTAAACGCATTCGCCTTGATTTAATTCCTCTTTAAAATCATAGCACGGTAATATTTTCGCGTTAAATCCTTTTTCTCTCTTCAGTCTAAAATTTATTCTACGTAACCAACTTGAAGTAACTCAGTAAGAAATTGTCTGTTGAGTTAAAATACTTTGTGTTTTCAAAATAAACCATTAATTTTTTTGTAACTCCTCGTCTGCGCGTATTTCAAAAAATTCAGTTACCCTCGTATATCGTACTTCTAAGACTTTAAACTGTCTATGATATGCCGGGAAGTATTAACTTTGTTTAAATCAGTAAAATGTTTCTAATACTAAAAGAATAAGAAACATTAAAAAAATATAAATAAAGATAGGAAAAGGGTAATAAAAATATGATGATGAGACTAGGAGTATCTGATCTTGATTGAGCTAAGGCTCCGCAAACATTCCTTAACCTTCTGAAAGATCCAGTCATAATTCATCAATCATTTTTTTATTTTCTTTGACAGTCCTTGTTGTCATTACGACCTGCTTTTAGTTCCAAAATGTACTTACATCGTTGAGCATGTAGTACGATAATAAAATTTTACAGTCTGGTTCATCTACACTGAATACTTTCTCTTTAAAAAACTCACTTTATTTCAATCGATATAATTTTTCATGCAATCGAGTGTGAATATCTCCACCGTATTTATATCACGCAGATTGAATATTTGAATTACAATGTCATAGCACTTATAGTTAATAATCTATAAAACTGATAGTATTTTCTGCTCTGATAAACATCTGATTTATCTGTGAATAGGTGTGTGTAATGATACTTAACAGGTTTCAACAAATAATTATGTAACTAAAATTTTTGAAGAAAACTTCATTATTATTACATTTGAGACTTCTGAAGTAGTTTGTTACACACACTCATTTTGGAAATATTTATGCATGCTATATAAATTTAAATTCATTTATATTTTGCAAAATTATTTCCTAAATTGTAATAATACTTATAAATGTTTAAAATCAGTATTATTTGTTCTACTTTCCCCATGGCTTGTTTTTTCACATTTGATTCTTTAGTTATCGTAAAATAAATAACAATTTTCAACATTTTTCAGGGTATATTTTATGCAGAGCTGTTAATACTGATTATTAAGTGAAACTACTGGTAGAATCTGGAGGTAGAAGTATGAAGTGTTTTTTTTCAGGTAGTAGAATTTAGTAATACTCAAATTGTTTGTCTGAGTATCAATTTAAAAAAAATAATACTACTTTTGCTTGAGCGAACTTCTTTTCATTTTAGCGTTATAATCTAATTAACAATGTGCGCATTACTTGATTTTCTCACTTAATTGGTAACGCGCGCACACACGCATACATATATATACATATAATCAGAGAGGAGAGAGGGAGAAAAAAGATAAAAAATCTCTCTCCTGCAGTATAATTTCCTTTACTTAAAATATTTTTCCCCCTGAAACAAAAATATATGTAAGTTTTTGCTTTAAATATATGCTTTAATTTTAAAAACTAAAAAAAATCGTTAACATTATAATTTTCAATAAAATATATGTATTCATTTGACACATCGCACAAGATTAATACATGATTATGGTGAAGCGCATTTCTTTAACTTGTACTAGGTCATGTAAATGAAATAAAAATGTTATAGTAATCACACACATATATTTTTTAATCGTTTTATATACAACACGTGTTTTTTATTATCTAAAGTAATGGTCGCAAACTTATGAAACTTTTGTGAACTCCTCTACCGTTTTTGAATTCTACCGTGCTCTACCAACCAAAGGAACAACCCACTTTTGAAAAAAAAATCGGTGTTTATTGCCTGTGAACTTACATTTCTAGTAAATATGAAATTAACTTTAGTTAAACTCTACATGAAAAAAATAAACTAAAATTGAATGATGCATAAAAAAGACATTGAAGTTTAATTAGTGAAATAAATAACAAATGTTATGGATGATTTTTTTTACAAGATTTATTATCTTTACTGAGAATAATGTATCTCTTTTATTGTCAGCTGCAAATTTTTAAATGTTGAGAGAGTAGGTAGTGACTAATATTCGAATACAGTTGAACAAATGTTTATCTGTGATTCTTTGTTTCTATTCTTACTCTTTTAATAGCGTTAAATTAAATTTTAATAACATTAGCGATCTACTAAAAATATCCCTAATAGCTCACCATTGACGGTTTGGAGAGCATTAATCTAGGGAATATTTATATTATGTATGATACACAACTGGAAGGAACATTTATTTTTTTAAAAAACGAAAGGTGTATTTTGTTTTTAAGATATTGATTAATATTGGAAACAATCGTATGTTGTTTTGCTTAATTTAGATGCCATTTTCTCCCTTTGTAAATTTAGTTTTGTATTTAGGATTGTGTGTGTGTTTCCATTTACTTCCTTTATAAATTAATTCTTATATATAGTGAGTGAATATTAACGTCAGATACTCTAAGTCGCTTGGACTTTGAACCATGGTCAATTGATAAGGACGACACCTGTGAGCTGGCACCCCTCTCTTCTATACCACACCAACGGGAGGTCGTTTGAGATCTCGACATATTTAACGTGCATCACTGCCCTACACGGCGTGTCTTCAACGATAGTAGTCTCGAACTCTTGACACGACGACTACGAGTTCGTTACCTTGACCACTAGGCTACCGCAACCACCACGACCAAATATCTGCGTAAAGAACGTAGAAAGTTTTAAAGTTGTTAAAAAAAAGTGTAATGTAACTCTTTTAGCAAAATAACAAACACGCGCTAGAACTAAATTTAAAATGAACTTTTATTTTAGTGATATATTCGGCAATAAATTATAATGATGGTATGAAATTTAAAGAAGTATAATGAAATAGAGACTGTGATAGCTATAAATTTTACTTTAAGAATTATTCGTAGTTGGTAGTTGGTACCTATTCTTCGTAACTCTAAGGATGTTTCTTGAGTTCTTTACTAACGTAATTGAGAAAAATAAAATCTAGATCAAAATAAGAAAATATAAAAGTGGAATGATGAAGAAATAAAGCTGTTATACTCAGAAATATAAAAAGCAATTCATAAATATATATATACTTAAACATTCAGGTGAATTCATCTTGCCTATGCAGAAAATTGCTTGAAAAAGTGACATTTATAAAATATATAATACACTTAGACATTCTCTTTGAAATTTAACATTCTCAAGGAAATGGAAACAGTGTAGAACAACAATAAATCTTTTTACTGGCTGAGGGATGAAAGCAATTTTCCCTGGAATAGGTGGGTAAACATGTGAGGTCAAGAGCCACAGTTGTTCTCAGATCTAATGGAAGTTATAGTATGTGCCCATAAAAGAGTGAGATGATAGATATGAGTACATCTGATTCACACACAGCCATCTTTCAGTCAAAGTATCATCAAAGTCAAACAAATCAGTTGCACTAATACTGTGATTCTAATTCATATATTAGAGATATAAATAATGCAATCACACACACATAGTTTCTAGCTTTATGTATAACATTCTGCCTTAATTGAGTATTAGTTTATCATAAAGTGCTTCGAATATATGATAGGTTTTTTTAGTACAATTTTGTACAATTTCTATTCCTGTATAAAATAGAGATGAAAATAAACTTGACTTAAAGAACAGATAGGTATATTAGATTAAGATACATTTTTTTATGCATACATTCAAAAAATTATTTCCTAGAACACCACTAATATGTAAATTCATACTGGATTAAAAGATTTTTAATGTACCGTAAAATCCGGCGTATAACGCTCACTTTTAACACATAAAATAAAATCGAAATTTATAAGTGCACGTTATACGCCGAGGATATAAAAATGAGAGCTTTAAAGTTAAAAAAATGAGTTTCGTCAAAAATTAAACTTCTTCATAGGTTAAAATACTGTTTATTTTAAAGAAACGACATTCCTAAGGAACCTAAAAGGCTATAATTCTAGAAGAAAACTACTTTTTTTCAGTAGCTTGGAATAATACCTCGAAAAAAAAGACTTCGAAGCAAAACAGCATTATGCTCGTACATTTCAAGTTGCTTCGTAAAAAACGAGTTTCACGTTATACAGCGCATATATCTAAAAATAAAAATTGCAACTTGAAAGTATAGGTTCGCGTTATACGTAACACTTTAAAGGTATATAAAAATAGCCACAAACTCACCTAGATTACACCTGTTCCCCAATATATACCTCCTTGGGAATGTGACACACGTCCATACGATAATCGAAATCATTCCATACATTCTATCAATTGACTTAAATGCAGCAAGGATGAGTTTTTTAGCTCGACTGAGGATTTCGGTAGAAGGAGGGGGTACGTAAACAAGGCTCTTAACGTGTTTCCATAGAAAGAAGTTGTATGGTGTAAAATTGGGGGATCTGGGAGGCCAAGGGAACTAGGCTAGGTCATTCTAACCAGTACGCCTCTTCCAGCGATGCGGAAGTTCCTCGTTTAGATAGTCACGAACTACTAAGTTGCAATAAGGAGGAGAAGGGTGGAATTAAAAACACAAACTTTGCGAGTTTGTGGTTCGTTTTATATTTTTTCATGTGTTTTAGTGTAATATTTTTGAAGGTATAGTCTTTTCAAAACAAATAATTCATTTATGCTAGTCCGTACTCAATTATAACAAATTGTGTCAAGAAAAGCCACTAAAAAAGTTATCAAAAAATTGTCGCTCACAATTCGAATTCAAAACAAATAATCTCAAAAAGATTGAATCAATATAGACAAGTACATTGGCTGAACCGTAAGTGAGATTAATCTCTTTCAAAAATTATTTTTTGCGGTAACTCTGAAGAACACGATTTTGGTTATAAATTTTCCAAATTCTTCGTAGTATCACGTGAAAAATTTATTTCTGAAAATCCTTGAGGGATTTGGAATCCGCATTTTGGTTTGTTCCCAGAAAATGCTTCAAAGGATTATTCACATCGAGAAAAGACAGGTAAAATAAACTATGTTACCTTAAACTACTCTTATCTGTTTGAAAGTCATATCAATTTTATTTTGTTCTATTTTACATAGAACAGCTTTTTTTGTTTTCCCATGAATAGTTTTATCTATATCAAAATTCCTGACTTCTGCGAACGTTAAAGGGGAAAAAAATGGAATAGAGAATTCTTTGTCTGATAACGCAATGTATAAAAAATGTTTGAGTTGCTTCTCTGCTCTTAGGGTTAATTTTATATCAATACAATGTGTGTGTGTGTGTGTGTGTGTGTGTGTGTGCATTGTGTTATACAAATATTTCTTTTTCCCAGTTTTTAATCTGTATGATTTTTTGTTCTTTACTACACTTTTATACAATGTTATTTCACACTTTAGAGTAATTGTTGCTTTCCAAAAGATAATTTTCAACAAAAAAAGATTTTGAAGAATTTTATTTTAAGCTAAATATTTAAAAACTCTTTATCACATAAATAAATAACATGGAAATTTTTCAGAACGCATTTAATGCCCATTATTTCTTAGAATTACACGAATATTACCCCAAGTTACTATATTAAGGTATTTCTTCCTAAAATTTCAAAACATTTTTCTTAAAAGTTATTTTTTTTTTAAAAAAAAGTAAAAATAATTTTTTGAATAATGTGAAAATAAAGATTATAAATATTCCCTTTATCCAATACATTTAAAATTATGTAAAATGTGTATTTCGTAACTAAATATATACAATTAGAGATAATAATAATAATAATAGAGGTATTCACGAGCTTATGGTAATGTTTTATTTGTTTTTCTTGAGATTTCAGTTACTGCCGCGTTATCGAACACTGCCACGAACTCATGACCAGCGTTGTGTCCATCAAAACGTGGATTCAAATGCTAATATCTCTAAAAATTCGTCAACCAGCTAAACTGTGTGATTCAGATTAAATCTATCAAGCCTCAAAACCCTCACGTTGGAGTGATGTGAAAGTTTGTAGAGTGGAGTGATAGCTCAGGTATCATTCTCGTTGCCAGACCTTGGTTCAAAATCACAAAGTCTTTCTGTAACTCTCGCATTGCTTCAGAGAGGATACTTATCTAGCAATTTGGAACTTTAGTTCAGGTCCTTTAGAAAACAAATAAGGGATCGTGGGTAGCCTGGTGGTTAAAGCATCGGACTCCAGACCGGAAGGCCTGGGTCGATGCTCGATGCCACCACCAAATACCCTCCGATTACACACGGAGTACGTGCTTGTTAAATCAGTGGGTCCGAAAGTCATGTGGGCTGAATCACAAGTGCAGGGGACTGGAGAATATTTCCCTCCACTCCAGTACCATGGCAAAATTGTGGGGTTGGAGGTAGGTGGTCTTGCCATCTATCGTCCCTTCGGGGAATTCCGCCGAGCTAATTCGTACTGTCACCTGTATCGTTCTCAAGTCCTAGGCCAACGAGAGGCGTACTTCTAGCCCCTTGCAACGATGAGTTTCGTGGGCCTCGTTCTGACTACGTCAGACAGGTGGCATTAGTCACGACAACAACAGAAAATGAATTGCTGTCCAGTGAGTGAGTGAATATTAACGTCGCACTGTTCAGCTACAAGAGGGTTTTTGGCGACGGACCACGTAATTTTGAACCATGGTCAAGTGACGTGGACGACACCTGAGCTGGTACCCCTTCTCCTAACTACCACACCACACCAACGGGAGGACGTTTCAGCTCTTGACAGATTAAACGTGCATCACAGCCCTACATGGCGAGTCTTTAGTGGTACTGGGTTCGAATTCATGACATACTTGCAATGATCCCATACCTTGACCACTGGGCTACCGCAGCCCTCAAATTGCTCTCCAATCTAATGATTTAGAAATGATGATCAAATACTATACAATATATTTCATTTCCACTTATATCAAAATTTATTAATGTTATTGATATATATATTCTGAAATATGGCTTAACCTTTTCGTGATAACGTTCTGATCAACGGAAAACACTATAGAGACGGGTCTATCCCGTATGCATTATCCCCAAATGCCACCTGCAGCAGGATGATGCTCTGGTGAATCTTATTTCGTACTGGTTCTACAATTTTAGTCGTCCCCGCGGAAAAGTGCATTGAACGACCTGCCGTTTGATAAGGGGGAGGGGGAGGCTGGTGTACAGTGGCGCACACAAGGGGGGGACCGGACGCACCCGAAAGCTCTTTATTTTATTTCCAATTGATTTTAATTCCAAGTATATAGTACGTAAAATTTAATTAATTACTTGTTATTAATGATTAATTTTATTAATTAATGCTAATTATTCATTCAAAAATAGTTTTTATTGTGTTTTGTTCCCGTAAATTGACAAAATCAAAAGGAGCATGATACAAGAATGGTGAACTTTCTAGCCCGACCCCCCTTGAAAAATTCCTGTGTGCGCTACTGCTGGTGTATATATATGAAACACCCATCGGAAACGCTTTTAAGAGAGTTATAACATACATTATACCTTGGGACATGCTTAAATTATTTTTAATGCCACTGTAAGATGGCATCTGAAAGGCTGGAGCTTAATAAATAATTTTTATTAAATTCATTCTAATAACGTATTTCATTAAAATATCTCTGTTGGTTCCTTTCCTTATATCATACATACGGAATTCTGGACAGATGCGCAATTTGGATCATTTACATAATTCAGTAGTTGCATCTTCCCTGAGAAGCTAATTCGCGAACATAAGCTTACGTTATAAAATTAACTCAAGAGAACCGTTTGCACAATTTCCATTATAAACATGTTCATACATTTCCAAGCTCATTTCTAAAATAAATAATTTAAAACCATATATTTTCCGAGGATCTTTTTATATTTATTTCAGATACATAAAATTTGATTTTGAAATTCCTAGCTTGATGAATTCCCATGCGGGAAACAAACACTAAACACCACATTTAACTATAAATAGTATATGTTTATTGCAGGAATTGACACTTGATACAAGGAATCGCGTAGTTTAATACGAGTTTAGTAGATAATTCCATGCTGACAGAAATTGATTACTTAGGACACCTAACCAGTAAGACACCCCGAATGATTGATGCAAATACGAGCTTCTAAGCAATAAATCATTGGATAGTAATGAGTCATTTCTTGGTGAACCTACCCTAAAAAAGATAAAAACAAAGGTTATACAGCGAAACAAATGGAAATGATTTCATTTATATAGTAAGAATTGGTATTACATTGATCCTAAGAATCAGATAACACAAAAAACGAAATTCTAATCTTTTTTCAGCTTAAAAGTACTTTATCTTTACATACATATGATGTGATGTGTATTGTAATTTATAAATATAATGGTAAGGTTTCACATTTTTGTTGTCGTATCTTTTATGCTGCTTGTGTAATGAAAAAAAAATCAAATGGCTTATTTTCAATATTTCCTTATACAGTAGAACCTGTTTTTGTGCGGTCTTTTTTAGGCGATTTTCTCTTTGTGTGATATTTTTTTATGCGGTGTATGAATTTCAATGGCTTTTGCGCCACTGTAATGTTTTCTATCTATTTATCAGTGGTGTAACGCAGAATGTTAGGACCCCCCTCCCCCTTGAAAGTCAGGTTTCGCCTTTAATATTCATAAATTGGGTAAATACGTATTTAGAGTTAGTCAAGCCTTGGGCCCCTAGAGTCCCCCCCGTGACAGGACTCAATGGTTTTGGCTCCACTGTAATTTTTTCCATTTAATAGTGGTGTAACGGAGAATATTAGGACTCCCCCTGAAAGTCTGGTTTTGCCTTTAATATTTTATAAATTGGGTTGATATGTATTTAGCATAAGTCAGGCAGGCTCCTAGTGTCCTGCCCCCCCCATGATACGGGATGTATGTTACGCCACTGAAATGTAGACACTTCAAGATGCTCTGTTCATTTATTATAAACAGTCTCCCGACAATGCGCATTCAGTTGCATTCTCTCAACGCTCCAGCAGCTCGCGCTTGATTGAAGACAAAACTTTCAATGACAGTGACATTATTAATAATTTGATAAATTAGGAAGACGAACAAGAACCGAGAAAGGAGTATAAAATTCCAAAAAGGGCTTCGATCATATATAGCCGCTATTTGTGACATTTACAAGCGACTGACCACCCGACCTTCGTCACAAAAACTTCTGTCTTACTTTATGTTGTCAAAAAATAAATCAATAGAAATTGCACCTTCAAATGACGAAAGCGATTTTAAACTTATTCATTACAGGGCTTTGGATTACGACAAATAGCAATGAATAATGTATGTGCATTTTGAAAATGTATCCGTATATACAATGAGGAACTATAATTTTTTAAAACGTTGCATGTGTAATAGTTAATTATTTATTTTGTTATGGAAGTACTCTAACATAAATTTCGTAAATAATTGGTATATTTTATAAATGCGATTTTTTTTATGCGGTCCCTATCCACCGCACAAAAAAATTTTGCAGAATTTCTATTAATTATATAGTTTGTTTTATGTAAGGATTTATAAAATATTTGAATGTTTGTGTGTGTGTGTTTATTTTATATATATTGCGGTCCCTATCTACCGCACAAAAGCAGGTTCAACTGTACATACAATATGCTATTTTACACTTGGAACATTATCAGACGCCACTGCTAGGTAAAGTGAAACATTTTTAAAAGCATTTATTTTTTTTTATAAAAGGAGAGGGTTTAAAGCTTTCGATCATTGTGATCCATCTTTATTTATGATCCTGACATCTCTGCCCCAAAAGATTTTTAACACCCCTATCTGACACCCAACGCATGACTGAGTGATTTAAAGAATCCTCAATAAATTAAGACTACCTCGGACACTTATACATATTTTTTAACACTTCTTTTTTTTTTTACCTTTACGAAAACAATATACTATATTTTGAAAATATTACCTTGTAGTAATGTCTATGTAGTTGCAAACGATAAAATTTAGTGTTGGCAATTTATAATGATCTTGTATGGGATTGAATAAATTCAAACCTTTTTCAGAGTCAGTAAAAGAGAAAAATCTTAACGTTATAAGTGAGAGACCTTCGCAAAAATCCCTACAAAGATGTAGAGACCAAAGGGGGTCTTAAGACCACAGTTTTAGAACTTCTGTACGAGACAGATTAATAAAATGTATTCAAAACGTTACTTAACATATAGTCAACTTTGTCACATCAAATCAAATTCTCTGAATGCTCTCTATACATGTTCTAATGTATTGTTGCAGCAATAACAGAATACAATATTACGATATCTTGGAAAGCAACGCATGAATGTCACCTACTTTTCTTTTCATTCTAGGCTCTTCAATCTTATATTCACTTTATCGAAAGATTTTATTATTCAATGGCAGGACAAGTATTTTATATAAAGAAAGGAACTCTGTAAAACATCAGGTTCTCGAGTTATTCATAATTTTAGTAAAATAAAAATTATGTTTTTAAATCTGTAAGCTATACGATACCAATAAAATTCTTTTTTGTGCATGGCCCTATTTAATTTTGTAGAAAGTCAGTCCTTTCGAGAAATGCCTGAAATTCTTAAATAACTAGTTCATGCATTAATTCCCTAAGAAAAATATTAACAGTCATATTTTCTTTACTAATAAGGTACACTCATCTGTAAGGTAATTAGTATGCAAAAGATTCTCCCTTTTATCGAAAAAAAGATATTAATTTAGTATTTGCTCTAATGCTTTTATTTTCCGCTAAATAAATCGAGTAATTAGTGGAGCAGAAAATGAAATTAAAAAAATGACATTAATGAAGCAAAATGTTTTTAGCCAAAACATTTTTTTACAAAAAAGACGGTCTTAGCAGCTAGCAGCTGCAAGTTGAATTAACTGTACGAGGCAATAGTTTTAAAAATATTTTGAATGTATCAAAAAGCTTCGGCATACAAAAAAAAAAGAATATTTCAAGGGGGATTAGAAACAGAAATCTGGAGAATGTCAATAAACCACCAATTGAAACCAAATGAGGAATGCAACGGATTTCTGCCCAAACTAGTAGTTTTTAAACTTAGTTTCAACCGTGTAACAGACTGTATTTATAACAGTAACGGTTAGGTTAACTGTAACCGTAAAGATGACGTTGTAAATAGTTAGAAGGGCTGTTCCGCCCTCAGCTGGTTCAGTTAGTGTTGTGGACGTCTTGTTGTTGTACGAGTGTGTGTACTTATATGTAGTCCTGTGCCTGTTCCACTGTCGACCGAGAAATAAAGCATTTGGTCGTAAAAGATTTTGTCTTCTTTTAGATATTGCTGATCAGCATTTACGCTCCCATATATCAAGACTTTATCACAAATGTAGGTTTTGTGTTTTTGACTAAATGTTTATTCAATATGATAAAATTCATTGGTATGATTCGAAACACATAGTTAACACGATTTGGAAATTATTTTTTTCACCACCACACTTTTCTATTGCCTGCCTGAATTTATAGGAAAATAAATTTGAAAAATTTACATAACATTCTAAGAATATTATTCTCTAAGGAAAATTTTAGAATTTCTTGGAAATAATAGAAGACAAATTTTAAAAAGGGATCAATAAAATATTTCCCCCTTTTACACAAATTTTATCACCTTAGCCCTATTTGGAAGATTAAATTTTTAGTTACAAAGAATATTCATCCAGTTTAAATATTATACTAGCTGGTATACCCGTTCTTCGCACGGGTGAATTAAAAAATTGAACAATTCAGATTGAAGGATAAAAAAAGTTTTTGATAAGGTAATTTTACATGAATTGCAAATTAAACAAAAAAAAGGCTTTTTAGAATATCGCAGTTAACAAAAAACCCTTATTTGTTAAATTTTAAGTCTGTAGATCTAAGCTGATAAAAAGGATTTTTTTTATTTATAATGCCCCGTAACACTCTTGTGGGTTGATTTTTGAAAACAACATCCTAAACTGATCTCTGCTTAACAAAAGTAACACATTGTTAGAAATTTTGTGTAATGAACGCTTAAAATAGTATAAATACTTTATATCTGGATGTGTTATACATTAATATAACTTTCTGTTGTATTTGTTTTTTTGATAAGTTTGTAATATTCGCAAGCAACACCGTTCCTTACATTATAATGGCAATTCAATAGAAACATTGCGAAATGTTGGCGATAGAGCCAAGTTGACAATCATTTTTATCGACCCTGTAGGCAACTTGGTGATTGACTGAACGTTGCAGAAGTTGATATGCTGTAGCACCACCTGGTGGGGATCTGCAACAAAGAGGATAGCAAGCAAACCTTCACCACAAAAATATACATATACATGCCAATTTTTATGGAGATTGGTTGAACAGTGTTGGAGTGATGGGATTTCATATATATAAACATCCATTTATATATATATAGATAGATTATTATAATTTGCTTTCCATATTAATACATATATGAATTAAAAAGACAAAACACATAAATATCATTAGTAACTTGTTTCAAAATAAGGTAGAAAATTTTTACCACTAAAATAAGTGTGTCTATAACAAGAAATTAACGGAATCTTCAGAAGTAGACGAAAATTTTTCAGGAAGTGGAAAAAGTCATCTTATTACCTTATAACGATTTCTATTCGGGGTTCTTCAGCTAATTCTCTTGGGGAAACTATTCTTTAACTATGATTCTGTTTTAGGGAGTTAAGTGGACTTTCAAATTAATAAAAATTCGAGGAAATTTTAATTTTTCCTTTTTAGCTTATTGGCAATGTTTGCAATCATTTCATCTGAATACAAAAATAATTTTTCAATTCCGATAATTTTTATGGATGCTATTCTCTTTATAACTCGAACACTTGTTTGAAAACACCTATTTGTTTACATCTTGTCAATAATTTAAAAAACGAGAAAAAATCATAAATATTAAAACGTGTGCGTGCTTATGACCACACGGTAGAAGTGATAACTTCAAATCTCTGCTGTTATTTCAGGGATTAGTTCGGTGAGAATAAAAAAACAAGGAGATATTAGTATTGTCCTATAAAATTATTTATTAATATGTCTGTACTCATAAAGCAATATTATTGTGCGAAATATACAATCATATTTGTGAATTAATTATATTCTAAGAAGGAAACAATAGGTTTATAGTAGCTGAAATAGGTTATAAATACTTTAGGTACAAAATTTTATATAAATATCTATAAAAACACTCCGTCAAGCGTTGTTCCGTACTTCCTCGTGCTTTCATTTGGATCATTTGACATAATTAAATTGAATTTTGATTTTAAAAAATCAACTTAAGGCTTTGATTTGTCTTTTGAAAAACCACTTAAAATTCCCACTTAAAATTATAGGTAATTTTTTCAGAAAACCCAATCCGAATTTGTGAATTTTGGTTGTAATTTAACAATATTCAATTCTATCAAAGAATTAATTTAAAGAAAGGGATAGTAAAAGAGGTAGATGTTTGAGAAGAGAGGAATCTAGGTCACACAAAATCTTTAAAAAGGATTTAATCAGAAGATTTATACCACATAATATCTAATTTATACTAGCTCTTTTGTCATTGTATGGCAGTTTTGTACAAATATATCCGGTACTGCTGCAAGGTAAGTCTTCTTAATTATATTTTCTTTTCTTGTATTTAAATTGTCTAATGTAACGTTTTCTTAATATGTACCTGTATACTTAATATTGTTACATTAAATTTTTAATTGTTTTAATTTTCTTTTTAGACTCAAAGTATATTTAAGTAATTTAATTACAATCATGTCCATAAATTAAGAATAATGAAGTTACGGCAAAGAAAGAGACAGAAGCAAAACAAATTTGACTGATTTGTAAAGTCTATTTATTAAACAAAAGGTAAAGAGCAGAAAAGATGCTATATGTTTGACATAATTAATAAAAATTGCGATTTTTATTCCCTGGAGCAAATTTCAAAAAAGAACTTATTTACAAAAAAACAGTATAACATGGTTAGTATGATGGTTAATACGGAGTATGTCTCCCGGACGATGCAATACAAGTCTTACAACGCCTAGGCATGCTGAGTATCAAATTATCAATCTGATCTTGGGGAATATTACACCACTCATCAAGCAATGCACTCCGAAGTTCCGGTAGACAGGTGGGAGGGGTTGACGGGCTGCAATTCGTCGGCCAAGCATATCCCACACATGCTTTATTGGATTCAAGTCCGGTGAGTATGCTGGCCAATCTATAAGAATTGAAGGCATTCGTCTACAATGTTTGTACGGTGAGGACGGGCGTTGTCACCCATAAACAGAAATTCTGCACCCATGGCGCCCCGAAACAAATGTGCATGTTGTTCCAGAATGACATCCCGATAGATGTGGTCTGTCATCGTTTGCAATCTGAACATGTAGGTCAGTTCTGGAACCAAGAATAATTCCTCTCCAAACCCCAGCCATCCTACACCACCGTAACGGTGTCGTTCAATGGTGTTCTCTTGGTGGTAACGGGTACCTGGCGCTCTCCGTATTAAATTCCGGCGAGAATCAGACCGCAAACTAAACCTGGACTCGTCGGAAAACATCACACAAGACCACTGTTGTGGTGTCCATAATGCATGCTCTCTACTCCAGGTTAATCGCAGGTGACAATGAGTTGCGGTAAGTGGAACACATCTGACAGGTCTACGAGAATATAGACCAATGTGCCCTAAGCATCTGTACACGTTGTGCCTTGAAACTGTCGTACTGGTAGCTGAAGAGAGCTGACGAGACCAGTATGATGCTGTGATCCGTCTGTTTCTTTTGGCATAACTGCCAAATACTGGTCCTCATTCGGCGTTGTAACTCGGGGGCGTCCTGTGCTGTAACATCTACTCACATTACCGTCATCTTGGAATCGTTGCCAAAGCCTGGATATGACACACTGGGCGATTCCAAGTTCCTCGGATACTTCCCGTTGAGTACGTCTACATTCCAGTCGTCCAATAATTCTACCACGTAAAAAATCGTCCAAATGTTTCATTTGTGCCATAACTATACGGTTATTGCACTGAAAGGCTTTTAAAGGGCTTGGGAACAATTTTAGTTCTTTGTCTCCATTACTTATATACCCCTCTCTTACACTCTCGTCATTGTGACGTACTATTAGCGCCCTCTGGTGGTTTCCTGTAATTTGTATACTCTTCTCCAAGATGTGTGTGTTAATTCTACAGGCGAAATTTTTATTTTAGAGTGTTCAATTTCTGTGTGATTCTGAATTATCCTTTATTTATGGACATGCATGTAATAGAACTATTTGTTCATTTCTATTCTGATTCGCTTACAAAAATAGAATTTTATTCTTAAATCCACTGCAATATTGCTAATGATAATTATATTATTTACCTTTGTCCTTTTATTACATTTTGTATAACTTTAGTGTAGGATTTCTCTCTCTCTCTCTAAGACAATTTTTTTTAAAAAAAATAACATGTTTCATTTTCATACTTTAACTAGGATTAGAAAGCATCCCGCATTCATTTTTGTATAAAGAAGTGGAGAAGGAGAAAGCCCCACTTATGTATAGATCAAAGCTTGGAACTTCACTTTTACGATTGGGGAAAAAGCTTCACTTATTGATAGGGGAAAAAGCTACCACGTTTCAGAGAGGCGGGAGGAAACGTCTCTCCTTTTCTTTTTAGCATGTGTTTGTTGCGGACGACCTAGTACGAGTAGGATTTCCAACTCGAGACGCGAAACCCCCAGTGTTAAGTTCCCAAACAAACTTGGTACTCATTTATCGACCCACTGAAGAGATGAAAGGCTGACTCTTTTACTGAACCCTTTAACTACGGAGGAAAAGTAACGAAATTCACCCCCACCCAGTACCACCTTTTTTCCACATACATGCGTTGTTAAGCAGTTTATTGGGGGGAAAGAAAAGGCGAGTTTTTTCACCTAAAAATTGTTTACTTTCACTTTAAAAAAGAAAGAAAAGAAGAGGATAAAATAATAAAACATGAAAATGAAAGAATCGATCTCTAGAGCTACAATATAATAAAAAAATAAGTATAACTTATCTGTTCTGTGATATATCCTGAAACATGGTTGAACACATAAACCAGCATCACATTCAGTACATTCGTACAAAAATTATAAAGCTCCTACTACACACGGTAAGCAAAAATTACAGTAAATAAAGAATAGAAAAGAGCACACTCAAACAAAAAAAAACATGAAAAACTGCTTAGCTATGAATTTCATCGTTCCTGGAATACACCTTCCCCACCCCTTCTCCAAAATAAGTCAATTCTTTAGACTGTCAATGTCATTTTATTGTATTCCAAAGCCGAGGGACTAGTTTTAAACAGAGCAGCGTAATACAAAAAAATTTTCTTTGGAGGAACGAGTATTCACGTCCGGGACACTAAACTCATCAGCTTGGCAGGACGTGTATACACGCCCGTGGCACTTAAGGGGTAAAGCTTTAAACAACTAAAGAGAAGAATGCCCTTATATCACTAAACCCGAGAAACAATCAATTTTAATTACTTAAATATAATAGAGAAATAAGAGCACTTATCTTATTTTCAGAGCGCTCTTCTCTCCACTACTTGAATAATCTTTGGGTAATCTTCATAATTGACTAAATCATACGACCTCCGGTCACTAACACCGTTTTAGCTTCTATATCCACTTTCAACCATCATCGCACCTTCTCTTCGACTAACGCTTAAATAGAAGTTCTAATTTACATAGACCCAGTCTTCCTTACAGAAAGCGGTTATCAACTGAAAAAATTACAGTTAAAAAGATTACTTTACCCTAGACGATTAATAGAAAGCCAAATAGAACCGTTACAGTAGTATTTATACTGTGATCAAGCAAATATGCTTTATTATTTATACTATTTTACCTCTAGATTTATTTTATATAACGTTTTAGAGTTTCAATGACCTTAAATTACATTTTAAGCCATTTCCCAGATGATTACATCAAAAAATATGAAAGATTTTTTTCCTACTGAAAATTAGGTATATTTACTAAAACAACAAAAAGAAAATCAGTTTATAACTTGTAAATAATATGGATCCCTTAATTACAGCAAGAATTACTTTTATCAACTGTGGCTGAAAACTTACAATCCTCATGCACATAAAAACCTTCATATAAGCGAAATTTTAATTTTTGTCGCTTCACTAACTTTAAAATGTTCACTGCGTAATAAATTTTTCTCAATCGCAGTATCAATTTGTACAAATATTCTCCATAGATTTATAAATATATGTTAGTGAATGTTTTTTTTTTCGTTTAAGCGTAGAGGAAATAGTAAAGAAACAATAGAATATAAAAATTTAGTCAGTTTTTAAGGGTACAATAACCTTTCAAAATCAAATTTTTTAATTGTCAAAAAGCTTCATCAAATTTGCAGGAAATGTGGGATTTGTTAATATCTCTACCCCCCCCCCCAAGGTACAAAATTAATTTAAATTATCTTTAATGGTTTCTGACATTTTCAATTTTTTAGTTTTAATATATTGTACTGAATAATTAATACATTTCAAAATGCTCCATTCGAAACCAGATTCAATTTACATTATCAATATATCTCATATTGTTCATTTCAAACATTAAAGTAAAACTGGAGGCTTTTTTCATAGTTCTTTTTTAAGAAAAAATAAAAAAAAATATTTATACTGAAATCCTTTAATTTTTCCCTAACGGAGAATATTAGAGCCTCTTACAAAGACCATACCCCCAAGCCGGACCATACAAAGAAGAATTGGCTTGCAAATTAGTTAAGTACGTTCTCAATTAGGTCTTAGATCCTCTAGAATTATGCCTCCCCTGCGATGCGGGTTTGAGGGGCTGTGCGTTACATCGCTGCGTATCACATTATTAAAATAATCACGCACACGTTATACACATAATTAATAAATAAATACACTTTTATATAAAGAATTCTTTAATTATTAATTATATTTTTATAAATTTAATTTATCATCACACACACACATAACAGACTCTATAACAAAACAAAAAAACCGATGCACCAAAAAGGTGTTGCTCGATTGTAATGAAATTTCGTATGCGAAGACATTTGTACCGCACATGCAAATCATTAAAATTTGATGTCCAACGAATGAATAGCGAGAGCTACAGCGCATCGGAACTGCGCACTCAGCAGATGTATATTAAGAAGCGATTTTCATTATGAATGTCAAAATTTCTGTTGCATTCCGATTCAGGATACCTTCTGACGACTGAAAGAAATGATGAGCGCAGGATTCGCGTTCATTATGCGCAACTGTCCGAGTTTGAAAGAGGTTGTATCATTGGATTGAAAAAGGCAGGCTCGGCAAATCGGAAAATCACTCGTCATTTATGTCAAAGCGACGCGGCCATTAGAAGATGCAGACAAGAATGGGTGGAGAGTGGCAGATTTCAGAGTCATGATGGTAGCTGTCTTTCCAGGGTCACAGCAGATCGGGAGGACAGATTGATTGTCAGATCAACTATCACAATGTCTGATCCATC
This sequence comes from Trichonephila clavipes, assembly GCA_019973935.1. Lineage (NCBI taxonomy): Eukaryota > Metazoa > Arthropoda > Arachnida > Araneae > Nephilidae > Trichonephila > Trichonephila clavipes. Next base: position 1,111,867 of record BMAU01004111.1, on the reverse strand, counting down.
GTTATGAATCATCAGACGTGTGACCCACACGTGAGTGTCAAATATGACCATTCAGATCTCTGATAAAGCGAAATTTACACTCGAAGCAACCGCTACGCCATCTACCACTTACACCTGCACATTGTCGAGCCAGATTACAGTGGTGCTTGGCTCAATCAGGTTGAAATCATGCTGACTGGCGACGTATAGTGTTTAGAGACGAATCTCACTTCCAACTGTGTCCTGACGGTCCTCGAAGACGTGTCTGGAGACGCCCAGGCTAGAGTTCCGATCCTGCCATCACTATATATATATATATATATATATATATATATATATATATATATATATATATATATATATATATTGAGGACCTGTGTGGCCCTCAACTAGGATCCATTCCTGGGGTGCCATTTCTTTTGACAGTCGGATCCTTTTGATCGTCATTAGAGGCACACCCACAGCCCAACGGTGCTTCGACGACATTTTGAGAACAGTTTTGCTATCGTTCTTTTTGCAGTATCTTGGCCAATTTTTTCAGAAGATAAGGCCAGACCACATGCGGTACATGTTGCTATAAACTGTCTTATAGCTTGTCAAACCCTTCCTTGGCAGCCAGATCACCAGATCTCTCTTCAATAGAGCATGTCTGGGATAGGATGGGAAGATGACTGCATCTACCAAGGAATGTTGATGACCTTGCCCAATGATTGGAGCAAATTTGGCAAGAATTACCGCAGGAGACCATCAGGGTGCTTTATCACTAAATGTCACGTCATGTGGCAGCTTGCATCCAGGCTAGAGATTGATCAACACCTTATTTAGCTCGTTGCTTTGTAACAGTGTAACTCTGAAATAAATCATTCAATTTTTCTGAAATTTTAATCATTTTCTATACCGTACAGAATATTTCTACCTACCAATTTTTGTCTTCATCGGATAACTCGTTCTTCGTTCTTAGGGGTTTTTTTGTTATAGAGTGTATATCATTATATTTCAAATTTTGTAAGATTTGGTAAGGAAATTTGTAAGGTACGGTTCTGAAATAATAAACGGTGCTGGAACAAGAATTCTATTAAAATTTTTATCAAATCAAAAGTATTTATAAATTCTGAAAATTTGGTATCTTTTTTCTCTTCTCATGTATAGGTCTTCGAGATTTGGGAAAGTAAACGGTTTTGTTTCTTCATTTTTCAGTAAATAGTTCTCATAAATTGTAGAGAATTTTACATTTTAATTTTCCTATTTTAATTAGACAAAACACTAGGATTATACAAACACACAGAGCAAAGAATTAACAAAAATATAAATACATTTATCTAAGCCAAATTAGCACACCCCGAGATAGAAATCTCTCATTTTTCTAACATCTACAGAATCTAAGCCATGAAAGAAACGCAACAGTCGCCTTAAAATGTTGGTAATTACAAAACTTTCTTCTCAGTACTTTTCCATGATGTTTATGATAATCGATACATGGTTACGTTTTTAATTCCAGAAATATCCAGACATCTAAAAATCTAAATACGGATTATTAAATAGAGCTACAAAATGGTAAATGTCCCATACTAAAAATGTCAGATATACATATTTAAGTCTTATAACTTTTAAATCTAAAAGTTTAACCAAATTTCTTCTAGTTGCCTTATAAATAATAAAAAAAGAAAGAAAAAACAATGATACTTCTCCCCTTACATTTGTGAGGAGTAAGGGACGGTATGCGTTGTTCATAATTTTTCTTTATCGGTGTACGCTTAATACACGGCATTAAAAGTGGAGAAATAACTGAGGGGCAGTCACATTTTTATTCTGTAATAAGTGAAGTAATTTTTTCCATAACATTTTTTTATTGTATTAATAAAATGCATTAAAATAATTAATGTGAAAACAAAAGATAAAATCTTGGTCAGAAAATGATTAACAAATTCCAAAAAGAAAAAAAAATGTTTTGTAGATTGTTTACTCAAAGTTAGATAGCCTCCAATTTTTTTAATGTTTATCGCAGCGAGTATTTGTTTTGATATTGAATATTATATCGTAAACTATTCAGAGCATTTTCCACTTCATTCTGAAAAAGTTATTATATTTCATAATTAGAATATTTTTGATGTTAGTAGTAAACTAAGTAATTTTTTCTTTGCTTAAGATCGTTTGTTATATTTGAGTTGTTAACAATGGAGCTTATATTGTGCAGTTACAATGATAATCAGAAAAATTAATAACCAGCTTTGAAAGCTCTACTTTTTCCCAAAATTAAAATCCAAATCTAAATTAATTTCAAAAACATTTATTGCAGCTATTATTAAGTAAATCATCAATATGAGATAGTATAAATAGTTTTTCCTTAATATTTCAGTTTTAAAAAGAAGAAAAAATCTTTTTTTATTGAAGTGTGAACACACATGAATGGAATGGAAAATTTTCAGGATTTATTTTCTAAATTCATCCTCATTAAAATATAATCCCTCCATCAGAAAAATTCACTTTATAATTTATTTCTAGTTATTGCTTAAAGTTTCAGCTTTTACAGCTTTGAGTCAGAATGCTTACAAGCCCACTTTATTTGATGGAAAATTTAATATACAGGCCAATTTGTTCTGGATGTTATCAGCCAATAATTATACAATATTCATACCTTCTATGGTAAATGAAGAAGGAAAATTCGTTAGTTAATCACTCGCGCATATTCTTAACGAATTGAATTCGTTTTATTTTACTTATTTTCCTACTATTACATTGCTTAGGTGCTTGGTAATTCTAGATAGGTCATTAGTGACTAGTTACACAGAACTTGGGCATCATGACAGTTGTTCTGAATGAGTAGTAAAAGGGCAAGGTGATCTTAGTCATCCATGTTAGGAGCTGAAACCCATAGATATATTTAGGCGAAATACTATGTCTGTGTATGACGCAGATGTGATATGTCTAATAAGAAAGGTTATGGAGTCACCGATTTGTGAAAACGAAAAGAAAGAGAAAAAATAGCTAGCAATCAGTGTTCGGTACACTCATTAATGGCATTGTAGGAATAACACTCCTGAGGAAGAAATACTTTTTCTTCGGTAGACTAAATTACAACTCCCCCTCCCCAAAAAATAATAACAATAAAAGAAAACATATGTTTCAATTACGCTCGCAGGGGGAAGAGGGAGGAATGACCTTACTCTGAGTAAATAAGTGAAATTATATTTGAGTTGAATATAAGTACAGTACTTCAGCTTACGTGATTTTCAAATCTCGCACACACACAACTGACTATTTTTTCATTATTAAAACTCATGCGTAATCATCGCAAGAGCCTAATGAAATTGGTAATGAGATTGAAGAAGTTGTCGATCTTGCCAGGAAACTAAACTCAGAAGTGTATAGTAATGGCGATTAAGAACTTCTGGATTCCTTTAATTAGGGGCTGACAATGGATGAACTCATAGAAATGCATGATTAAGAGCAAACCAATGAAAAACTTGAGTTTGTAGACCCACTTCAATCAGAAAATTGAATGTCAGCTGGTAATTTGACAGGCCTCAGTTTAATTGAAAAAGAATTACAAATTTTAAAAAAGTTATACTCCAACGAAGAGCCTGTTTTTTTTTTCAAAAAAAAACAAACAAACAAACGAGAAATAAAAAATTATAAGCATACTACGAAAAAATTTTCCGGGAGGAAATTAAATCTTTGAGCCGGCAGACTACTCTTGTTCGATTTCATGAAACCTTCTTCATCAAAATAAACTTGGTTTAAGGTTTTGTATTTGTGTTATATATCGAAGATTTTTCTAAACATTTTTTTCTAAATTATTATTTTCTTTTGTCTCCAACCCCAACTAAAAATATTTATATGCGAAATTATACTCCGACTTACGCGCATTAGACTTAAGCGGTTATCACTCAGTTCCACCTACCGCGTTTGAAATACTACTGTACCTATGATAAAAAATGAGGAATGAATGGATTATATATATATATTATCAAGCTTTATAGTTGTGTAAGAATTAAAAGATTATTTTTTACATTTTTGACCCAAAGAAGCATGTACATTTTTTATTACTGAATTTATCGAACCTTGGTAGCTTAATGGTAAAACAGGTAGTGCTATGTCTGAAAATGATCCTCTCACAATGTGTGGTTCGAGTCCTTATTTTATCAAAGATGGACATGCGAATTAAAAACTACTGTTTTTTTAATGTAGCTGATTTCGAAATTTAATATGGTATGATGTAGATGTTAAGAGATTGAGGGCAGGGGAAAATAGCTGAAGTAACAAAATAACATTTTCTGGCATTGAGATCATTTTGAAATTCTTTGGAAATATATTGGATGTAATTTTAAAAATAAGTTTTAGGCAACCAATCAATTATAATTTTAACTTTTTGTTGTTTGTGAAGGATTAAACTTTAATCAATTGTAATAATTATTAATTATATGACTCCATAGGATGATACTATACTAAAGGCCACTAAAATTGCTACACCAAGAAGGCGACAAGCTATAAGCGTGAAATTTAAACGGCAGGAAAAGGGTGCAGTGATATGCAAATAATTAGCTTTTCAGCGCATTCAGACAAAGCAGGGGCCGGAAGCGAGACCTACAATGTGTATAAATGAGAAAATTGTTCAGCCGGTTTCTCATACACAACTTGCATTAGAACATTGTTCCCTAGTGAAAAATTGTCGTGATGCCTCGTGTAAGAAGCAGAAATGCGTATCAGCACGTTTCTGAGTTTGATAAAGGTACTGGGATTGCAGTTCATCGTATCGCAGTATTGCTGCTTACGACGAAAGAGATTCAATGACTGTTAGCAGAATATGGAATGGATGGGTTCAGGACGGTAATAAGGAACGCCGTGCTGGATCTCAACGGCCCACTTTACTCACAGCCAAGATAAGAGGCATGTTACCCGTGTGGCCTTAATGGATCGTGCAGCCGCGTCACGAGTCATGAGTCAAGAATTGGGTCCGTTTACAAGACAACAAGTATCTGCCCGTACAGTTAGACGACGTTTGCAGCAGCATGGACTCTCAGCTCGGAGACCATGGCTGTGGTTACCCTTGATGATGCATCAATGACCGGAGCGTCTTCTATGGTGTGATCAATGACAAACCTGGGCGCACGAATAGCTAGACGTCCTTTTTTCGCATGAATCCAGACTTCGTTCACAACATCAAGGTGGTCGCATCCTTGTTTGGTACATCGGTGTGTACGCACATTCGTAGTGCCCATTTATCATCGTCATACTGGCGCATCACCTGGCGTGATGGTATGGGATGCTTATGGATACTATCACCACCTATCTTCTAGGTAAGTGGTTGCCTAACTTTTTGACCTCACGGACCAGTAAATTCATAATTTAAATCTTGTGTACCACTAATAGGATTTTTTAAAGTGTTAAATTATTGTTACGAATCAAATTATGTTACAAGGCATCTTAAAACATAACTTAACGTTATAAGTATATTCCACATATTTCTGGGGACCAGTGAAATTTTCTCACAGGCCACTAATGGTACATGGATCACCACTTTCGTGACTTCTGGTCTAGGTCACCTCTTTTTCGCATTGATGGTACTTTGAACAGTGCACGTTACATTTCTGGTGTGTTACGACTCGTAGTTCTACCCTATATTGGAGCCCTGTGAAACCCTATGTTTAAGCAAGATAATGTACGATCGCATGTTGCCAGTATTGTACGGACCTTCCTTTATTCGAAGAATGTTCGGCTATTTCCCTGGCCTGCACATTCACCAGACATCTCGCCAATAAAAAGCGTCTGGTCCATGTTTGCCGAGCGTTCGGCTTGTCACCATACGTTAGTCACGACGGTTAATGTGCTGTGGCACCGTGTTGATGCTGCATTGACATCTGTATCTGTACATGTCATTCAATTTCTATTTGACTCAATGCCCAAGCGTATAAGTTCTGTTATTAATGCCAGAGTTGGTTGTTCTGGACACTGCTTTCTCAGGATCTATAAACCCAAACTTCTTGAAAATTTAAACACTTTCTACTTTCAATACAATAAATATAATTAATTCAATCAACAATAAATTCAATAAATATAATTTTACTATCTGCATTTTTTCCTGGTGTAGCAATTTTAATGGCCAGTAGTGTAATAGTAAAATTATATAGAGCCCATTTTCGTTTCAAATTTTTAATTAAAATTTCTGAATGAATTCAAGTAAACTGTACACTGCTCGTGACATCCAAAATTCAATATCCTTGAGGTTGTAATTTAACTTTCCACACTTAGAAGTTATTCAGGGCTTTCTATGGACCAGAATGGTATGAAATTTAAACCACAGATACATAAAGTTCTGTGTGTGTGTGTGTGTGTGTGTGTATTTAAGATTTATTATTTATTTAAAAATTATTATCAAACTTGTGAACTCAAGTTTCTATGAATCAAATCTAATGCCATTTTTGTCCATAGAACATCTTCTACAGCACTCTAAATATGGAAAACCTTCTTACAACAAACCAGTACATCAAAATCAAATTTATTTTATAAATAATGTAAAATAAGAAAAAGAGTGAATTAAAATAACAGCTTCATTCAACTTGTGGAACACGAAAAAATTAATATTTTGTATAGCCGACGTAGCGAACCAATCAGTGAACATAGTGGTCAAATAGTTAAGAGACTAGGAGAACGGTAAACGGCAACCTGGTAAGCAGTGAAGAATTGGCAATTACAATATACCATGCACGTTGTCACATACTTCTATTGAAAATTACCCTCGGATAAGATTTAAAAAAAGAATGCAAACAGACTCTAAAATTTCATAAATGTAGCAATGATTGTGAGTTTCTGGGAATGCTTTTTAGGTGACGGTGGAGTCAATTAAAATGGCATTACAAACCATAACACCCGTCGAAAAGGAACGTTATGGTGTGCAACACAAGAGTAATTTAATCCCTCGCCATTCAAACCAGACACACACACAACTATTATTGTTTTTAGACAGAATCAAAAAAACACAATGAAGCGCCATTTCTATATGTTAAATACATCCTTGTACTTGCGTGCACTGAAAGGTGTCCAGTGAAAGATAATTACAGAAATGGAAACACTGTTAAAATTCCCATCTGTTGCAAATACTTTGAAGTGTCATGGCCTGACACAGACTTTTGTGCAGCACATTTCAGTTCTTGACCTGTGTTTCACGATGTTGTACAGGGATCCACTATTGCCATCCAAGCAACATGCTTATTTTAATCTTCGATGGTTTGATGGGAATAGTGCAATCCTTCCCTTTTGGATTAACATCATTCTTCCTGCATCCATTAATTTCATATTCACATCAATGTGACTGGATTTTATCCTAAACGAGCTCATATTTCTAAGAAAGATGATTTTCACAATCCGTTACGCTCAATTCCTTCTCTCTTATACTCGAAAACCTATAGTTAGACTGTGTCGTCTTTCAAACGTTTCTTAAGCAAAAATAAAATGTATGGGGAAATATGTATTTTTAGTACTTAAGCAGCTTCGATTTGTAGGTAGCACTACTAGCTTACATAATTATATATATTAACGCTAATAACAATTTGTACTGATGAGCATTGTATTAACATTTGTAATAGTACACTAAAGAGTTAATTATATGCATGTCTTGTAACGCATCTCTTCAGAGATACAGGAAGTAAATTTCATACCTATTAGATTATTCCTTTTTGGTATTAGTATATATGTAAAATTTTTTGTCATCTTCATCATATCCGGCAAGACAGTCCCTCGTGGACCAATGCCTTCCTTTGAAGTCTCCTTCATATTGATCTCTCATTCACCTTTGTTTACCAAGTTTTCTCATTTATAGTCATAAGGTCTGACTCCACTAAGTCTGTCCATCTGAGCATTGGTCTTTCACGCTTCTAAATTCCAGTGACTTTGAATTGTAGTACCTTTTTGGTGACATTATCATCTGGCATTCGAATAATATGGGCTATCCAATTCATTCTAATTATTTTTATGTGTTTAATTATATCAGGTTGTTTATAAAATCTACATAATTTCAAATTATATCTTTTTTTTCCCCAACTATTATTTTCATTTACATCTCCACGAATACTTCGAAGTATTTTTCTCTTAAAGGATGCTATTTGATTTTCTTCCATTTTTGTTATTGTCCGAGTTTCAGATGCGTATGTCAGAACTGATGTAGCACGAGTTTTGTAAATTAAAAATTTTGTACTTCCCGAAAGAAATTGAGATTTTAAAAAACCTCCTCAATCCATAAAAAATCTTATTTGCCAGGTTTAATCGATTCGGGAGTTCAGGAGATATTGTGCTGTCAGAGGTAGTAATTGATCCTACGTAAGTTCAACTTTTTTTTTAACTGTTTCAAATTTATATGAATCCATTTCAAGTAAAGGAGATTTCAAAAACAAATTTTTTATAGTTCTATTTTAATCTTTCTTATTTATTGATACTTCAAAGAAGGCCCTTTTAAAAATGTTATTCCAATGTAGGATATATTCAGAACCTTTTTCCAGCTTTTTCTCTCTCATTTTTTCAGTAATTTTGAAAATAATAGCTATTACAATTTTTAGTCATCGCATTGATCTCTTAATTTTACATCTTAAGTACCAAATGTTGTAATTTTCGATAATTTTTGGGAAGAAATTATTGATTATATTCTTATAAAATAATTAATTGTTCATAAAAGTTATTTTTATACATTTAACCTTCTTATATTATTTTTAAAATTTGTTAAAAGTATTAAAATACTTTACAAATTTCTTGAAGTCAACAAAATAAAAAAATATGTATAAATATTTGGTTAATATGTCTTTTCGTTTCAAAAGACAAGAATGTAACAGTGATATATTATATGCATTACAAATAAAGCGCTGTATCATTTCATGGCTCGTTGAAAATCAAGCTGAAGTTAGAAACAATTTCTCGAATTAATGTAATAAATTTATATATAAATCCAATATATATATAAAAAATTCAAATCTTTTCTAAATTGTAGTTTTGAATTTCATTTCCAAAATTTTTCATGGACCTAATAACTCGTAAAAACATTATCGTACATTTTGATCGTAATAGTGTCATATGTCATACCGACTGAATCAGATTTAATCCTATATGCTCGTTGAATTATGTTCTGTAACCTTATCAATTGGTTCGATAGGGTGAAAAATATTGATGTGTCATTTATTAAAAAAAAATAGAAGCATTGTGTCCACATCTGAAGAGTAGTTTCTAAGGTTATCCAATATTTTATGTTCAATATTCCAATAATGGGACTTTTAAGCTGACATAATATATATTTTATGAGCGTTACAAAAGTAAAGTGCTTCCAGTGTCACAAGAACATTTGAAGAAAAAGAAACGTAAAAAGTGTCATTAATTTGATACTTTATAAAATTCTGCTCCAAATGTAATTTTGCTTTTAAATTAACTTTATGACTTCATTTTTACTTTAATCCTTGAGTCAAGCGTCATTTCATTTCAGCCTGTACTTCTAGCGAATGACCAATCTTGACTTTTCAGCTCTAATGTCTAAAGAAGACATTATTTCGGTCTGTTTCGGAATAATAAAATGTTATCTGAAAGAAACGGACATACTAATTTAATCTCTTCTTTAAAAAGTCCCTTTATATTTCTAAAGACAAATCTAATGTATTTTTGAAATAAGTAGAGATTTTGAACTCTAATTCACCAAAATATACTCAGTTTTTTTCCATTCCCAATCAATCATGAGATAGTTGAAATGATTGTTTAAGTAATCATCTTTTATCTTACTTTGAATTCAAATGCGTCAATAGATTTCTTTAAGAAATCACACGTATTTTATAGCGAGATGGATGATTATATATAATATTGCAATTTACATTATTAAGAATTGGCATATGTATAAATTATTGACGTATAAATTTATTGACTGAAGTATGTTAATTTTAAAAACTGTCACACGCACACATTTGCTCTAGAATCACTATAATTATCACTAAAATTTCATAAATTTGCACGTATAATGCAATACTCGTTATTATAACTTAATTCAATTTATTTCTGATTCATTTTAATGCAGTTTTAAGCTCCTAGAATTAAAAAAGTTTCGAAGAAATAAGGAAATGTGAAAATATATTTATGAAACTTGGTGTTATCCATACAGTTTCTATCATCAGATCAAAAATTTACTTAAAAATATTAACTGCTCATTTAAAAACATACAACTAAAAGATTTTGTATGTCCCTGATAAATCTAAGTCGTTTCTAATTGCATATTTAGACACATTTATAACTAAAATATATACAAAACTTCAGTCAAAAAATTTCAAGTGACACATTGTGTTGTGACTTAAATATTTAAAAAATACGTGATTAATTCTGATTAAAAGACATATTTATATAAATATATGAAATCCATAAACATCTGCCTATTGAGTATGGTGGTTATAACACTTGACTCGTAATCAAGTGGACTCAGGTTCGAATCCCTAATAAGGCATGGATGTATCTTCGGAAAAAGAAGTCGAATTCCCGTTTCGAAGGGAAAACAGCGCACCCCCCTTCAGTTCAATGCTGAGTTCACATCGTTTGTAATTAACACTAGATTGTACAAGGAAGTCATTTTGACTGCTTTTTAGTTTCAATCAGAATAATAATTACATATATAATGCACAATCTCTTAGAATTTCTTAGAATACACTTTTTTTCCAAGTGAAGTAAATTTTTTTTATAGATAACATTTACTAATAACTCTTGTTATATGGCTGTAAGTAATAATATAAAAAAAAATGTTGCGTGGTACGCCACGAGATAGAAGTGAAACTTCTTTGACGACGTTGGAGCACATTGATTATTTACCCTAATATTCCAAATTGACCGAGTACATGTCTTAATCACCTAATTTGCATGAAAGGTATTCGTGGCGAAATGAGACTTTCTGATATCAAATCCAAAGTAGAAAAATGTCCTGTAATTTCTGGATATACAAAACCATTATATTTTGATAAATTTTGTATACTTTTCCTATTTAAACTTTGTCGGCAATTGTAACATGCTTTAATGTGTCTTCTAAATCAATTGCCGGTAAAATATTTTTGTGCTTAGCAACAGACGTTCTCAAATCATCTCTAAACCAGAATTTATCATAAAATGAACGTTTATCTACGAATCGCTTTTGAAAATCTTTGTGAGCATTTTTATGGGAATCAGTGTTTGTAACGTAAGATAGAATTTATTATTGATTTACATACATCAGTTTCAAAACGCACTAGACTTGTCGAGGGCTCTATAGTTAATGGCACAGGGTGTTTCACTAAGTCCGTATTAATCTGTGCTGCCATTATAAGAGTCTCAATAGCATTCCCATCCCTTAAACTGAGCATTAAGAGAGTATTTTGAAGTGTGTTTTTTCCGTGCTCGACATTCTCTCATGAACTATGATGGAGATTTGGCAATAGCATTTAATGAATTTTGTAATATTTTTCTGTTTGTGTTTTTTTTTTGTCACTTTTTGACTGGACTTGCTGCTAGTTTTTCTTTTTCCTTTCTTTCACGAAACTCTTTTTGTGCATTTGATTCAGGCATTCTGACTAGAATTAATATAATACTTCAACACAAATAAAAATCAAAAAAGCAAATTAACCGCCGAAAACATCACACGCAATGTAGGAAACAATCTAAGAAAATATTTCAAAAAAGAACGCTTTTTTCTGCGAGAGCTATTTTGTCTACACTGTAATGTCACTGCATCTCATACAACCGTTGATAGATGTTCCCGGGTATGTATGGAAAGGACCCCCAATAGGAAGATGGGCAAGTTGACCAAACGGAGAAGTGAGCAGTTATCCAACTTTTTCATGCATATGACGCAAGTCACGTGGTGTCCCGTCTCCCCCTTTTCCTCCCAACTCGCTATCCTGTCATCATGGTGACGATTCAGGGGGATAGGGGGGAAGACTACTTCCGTTCGCTTTTTCACTGTTACGCAAAAGTGGACAAATTTCTCATTCACTCTCGAGAGCAAAAAAGTTTAGGCTTTAAAAAAATTACAAGTTAATTTTAAACAAATTTCTTTACACATTATTCATTATTTTACAATGGTCATTTTGACTGCTTTTCGGCGAAAAAAATGTTGATTTAATGAGATTTGTTCTTATTATGTCGGTTTTTCTTCTTACTAGTTCATTTGCAGGTTTGAAGTTTATGACAATAGATAGGAACAGAAAACATTTGCATTTTAGTGTTTCATTTATCTTCTTTTATGTTATAACAAGACTTAGATAAGACAGATTTGTTACAGCAGAAATTGACTGTGTTATGACATAATGTTGGACATGTAATAAGTCTTGGATTATAATTGCTAAACGTTGAGAATAATAATTTAAAATTAGTTTAATTTAAATACAATTTACAGCTTACATTGTTTATATCCCTTAATTATATGTATTTGGTATACCTTATTTTTTCAAGTAGAGTTACAGTTTTGTTTTTCTCTCAAGTTGAAAACTGTAAATAATTTTTAATGAAAATTTTTTCATGAATATTTTTAGCAAATGGAAGTTGTATTTGTGTCTTTTTTGTGAATATATGTCACTTTAACGCAGGAGATTTTTCCCATGAAGTTATCAAAAATTATCAATGCGGACTATACAAAATTATGTTTATGAGTCAACATTGAATCGACAACAAAATATATATATCACTTAGTTATAAGGGCACTATTTTATATGGCACTATATTATAAGACAATTATAAGGGATTTGGTTTTTACATGTTGCTGATTAGTTTTCTCAACGATCTATGATGGAATCGAGTCCTGAACTTATGGCCTTCCAATACGCTTCATCTATAAATCTACTTGAATTTTAGTCTTTCAGGAATCTCAAAAGAATGTTATTTTATATTAATCTGAGACTTTAAAAAAATGTATATATAACCGTCGGTTTTTTAATTTATTATCTGTAATAAGATCAATTATTTGAATTACATGTCCCTTATATAACACTTTTCCTTTTTTACTTTCTAGAAATCATATCAATACAAGTTATTTATAAAATCCTATGCATGAAATGTTATATATTCATAAAAGCGTTGCGGGTCATTGAATAAATTATTGCATTGATATCCATATAAATATTTCTGAATCTCTTTAAGTTTCTGTCATAATAGTTTAAGAAATAAAACATATGGAAAAATAATTAAAAATATAGCTGTCACCATATATTTTTGTTTTATAATTAACTGGCTGGTAAACCCATTCTTCTCACGGGTTAATTCAGAGATTAAACAATACAGATTGAAGGATAAAAAAGTTTTGAATGAATTAATTTTACGTGAATTGCAATTTAAACAAAAAAAGCTTGTCTGTAGATCCAATAGCTGATAAAAAAGAATTTAATTTTTATTTTTAACGCCTCGTAACTCTCTTGTGGGTAGATTTTTGAAAGCACCTTCCTAAGCTGATATCTGCTCAGCAAAAGTAACACATTGTTACACATTTTGTGTAATGAACGCTTAAGATAGTTAAAATAGTTTTTATCTGGATGTGTAATACACATTAATATTATTTTCTGCTGTATTTATTTCATGTTAAATTTGTAATATTCTCAAGCAACGCCGTTCCTTACATTATAATGACGATTCCATGGTAACATAGCAAAATATTGACGATAAAACCAAGTTAACGTCATTTTTGGTGACCTGTTGGCAGTCTGGCAATTGATTGAACGGTGCAGAAGTTGATATGCTGTAGAGCCATCTTGTGGGGAGCTGGAACGAAGAGGGTAGCGCAAAAACCTTCTTCACAAAAATACATATATATGCCAATTTATATGTATGTTGAACGATGTCGTAGTGATGCTATTTCATATATACAAACATCCGTTTTTACATATATAGATAAAAAATGGTGAAATATTTATAAATTTATATATATGCACACGCACAAAGAAGAAAATATTATCAAGACAAATACTTAAAAAACTTCTGAATTAGGAAGTTTAATTTAAAATACTTACATTCTCAATACAAAATTAAAATTTCAAACTTTGTATAAATTATTTGGAGCTTAAGTTGATATATTTTGTAAAATGTTTGTTTTGTAAGTGTTATCTTAAGTCTTTATAAAAGCAGGAATAAATTAATAAAGATTATTTATAAAACTAGGCATATAGTTAAAAGAACAATTTAACGGTTAGGACCAAAAATTCCAACTTGGTTGTTATTTCTAGAAAGTAATTATTAAAAGAGAAATATTATGAAAGGAAATTATAGTAAAACTCTATTAAAAATGTATTTTTAGAAAGAATTTAAAAAGTATAACTTGAGATAAAGGAAAATGAAATATTCGAACAAACAGAAACTACGTTGATTTTTAATTAAAATGCTGACAAATACGTTAGTTTAATTAATCGTAATTAAATAAACAGTCAAGATCCATGAATTTTTCGTATTAAGTAATATATAATGTAAATTCCATTATCTATTTTTTTTAGAATTCATTATCTGTTTCTTAAATAATTTAAACTTCTGCACTGAAGAGCTTTGTGTAGTAAATTTCTTTCTATTTTTATGTGTGTGTGTGTGAGTTCTCTTAACTATACTTCGTAAGAACAATTTTTATGTTACAAAATCTGTATGATATTAATCTTTTTCTCTCCCAAGGAAAGAAACACAAATGAACTTTTTTGTTATAATCTTTAAATTTTTAAAAAGAAAGTAATTTTTTGTTTGTATAATAGAAAATGGTTATTACAATAGCTTTACAGCGAAAGTAATATTGACGTATATTTATTTTTTTTTTAAAGTTTTCAGATTTGAAGAAAAATCAGAGCCTGAAGCCCTCGAAGCTTATATACCATTTTTAATTTCTTCTTCAGAATGCAAATGTATACTTTTTAGCACCATATAATTAAAAATTTCCGAAATTTTCTGAAAAATGAAAGTAACTAAAAATATTACTCCCTTCTTTATTTATCTAAAGAATATTAAAGAATGAAAACTGTTCAAAAGTTATATACATAATACTAAGCCCTCAAGGGATATAAATAGTTTTAAAGGAAATAGCAAGTTATATTCCTTTTTTTCATTTTATTTAATGAAATACTTATATACTCGAATGCTAATTGAATTTTGTTTTCTTAAGGAACTTCATAGCTGTTTCAAAATGTCCACCATGTTTAACAACATACAAAAATATATTTAATGCATCTATTTTTGGGCACGGAAAAAAATACTAAAAATATATTTGAAATTTTAATCGTAAGAGTAGCTACCCCAATGAAAACAAAACAAAAAAATGTTGGGTAATTTGTGGTAGCATTTGATGAATCTTATTGAAAAACATAGGACGATTTTTTTTTTAAATTCTCCCAAGTTTTTAATTCAAAAGAGTGAGAAAAAATACATTTGCAAAAACAAGCAAATTTTTCTGAAAGTTATTAGCATAGATTTAGATAAATAAATAATATGTATACATTTCAATGAAAAAAATATGCATCAAACTTAAAATTTGGAAAGGTTGTTCACACATGCCCTCAAATTTTAAAAGAATTTTTTTAATCACCTAGTTCTGCAGAATTTTTTTATGGTAACGTATTATTGTTCAAGTATTGCGCTCTTGCATATGAACAAAATAATATTACTTTACTATAAACAACATGATTACTGTTAATTCATTGCCGGAACGCAACAGAATATACTGTTTATTTATTACTTGTTGTGCTCTTGCATGTTGCACATTCAGTCATCTCTAAACTTATTTATCAATATTGTTAATTCTCTGAAGGGCCCTTACACTATGACTACCTCTTACCTAAACCAATAAGTGTGCACAAAACCTCGAAGTACCCAGGGCTGCTGCACATACGTACTGTCTTTCCACACGTAGAATATTCAGAGTAATATTCAGATGGCAAAAGAAGCTGATTTATCAGAATTTGATAAAGATAAATTTATATTGACAGGGCCTGGAAACATCAATTTCAGAATCGACGCATTCGGTAAACACGTGCAGCTTTTATGAATACTGATCAAAAGGGGTGTATGGTGGTAAGACGAAAAAAAAAGTCAGCCTTAATTTGAGATGTTTGATTTAATTTGATGTCATTTGATTTTTTTTTTAAATGTCATGTTTTATTTATTGCAGGGAAGAGAGAAGAATGTTATGCACTGGGGTACTCATTGTAACTGACGGTTTACAATGGTTGATATTACCAGCAGCTACAACAGAAGCGAACTAGACAATGTGTATCGTCACATAGGACAGTATACACTGCTGCACATTGGACGAGGCACCTGATACCCTTATTACACCCTCTGGGCTGAAGGCCCGTCATCACCAACAGCACCTGCAGTGAGCCATGAAATATTGGCATAGGACTGCAGAATAATAGAAAAAAGCTGGCTGTTCCTATGACATTGAAGAGAGATTGCGAACACGCCTTTTTCTAACGGAAACAATAGCAGGCGGATGCACAATGTGCCAGATACCAGTCATTGGCATCAATATTATAGTGTGAGCGATGTTTTCATCAAACCCTTTAAAACCCATTATCCCTATTGAACAATCCCTGACATCTATGCTCTATGTCAGGGGTGGCGAAACTTTATGGATCAACGTGCCATTTTTTCTAAATAAGTACTTAATGAACTTAAGTCAACTTAGAACTTACGTCAAATGATTTTGACTTGCAATAAGTAGTCAAAAGTATTTATTTACTACGATAAGAATACCCTTTGCACTGAATAGTTATAAATGTTTTAGTTATACGTGTAATTCAAATTAAAGTAACATTAATGTGACTTCTGTTGTTGCATATTGGATGATACGTAACTTATATTAAAATTGTAAGATGTTGCTTTCACACTCATGTTCATAAATTAAGGATAATTCAGAATCACACAGAAATTGAACTCTAAAATAAAAATTTCACCTTATATATATATATATAATTATCACACACATCTTACAGAAGAACATGCAAATTACAGGAAACCACCAGATGGCGCGGATAGTACGTCACAATGACGAGAGTGTAAGATAGGGGTATATAAGGATTGGTGGCAAAGAAGTAAAATTGTTCACTTTAAAAGCCTTTCAGTGCAATAACCGCATAATTATGGCACAAAGGAAGCATTTGGATGATTTTTTACGTGGTAAAATTATTGGACGACTGGAATGTGACCGTACACAGATGGAAGTATCCGAGAAACTTGGAATCGCCCAGAATGTCAACTCCAGGCTGTAGCAACGATTCCAAGATAATGGTAATGTAAGTAGATGTTACAGCACAGGTTGCCCCCAAGTTACAACACCGAATGAGGACCGGTATTTGGCAGTTCCTCCCAAAAGAAACAGACGGAGCACATCATCATACCTGTCTCGTCAGCTCTCTTCAGCTACCGGTACAACAGTTTCAAGGCAGACCGTGTACAGACGCTTAGGGCACATTGGTCTATATGCTCGAAGGCCTGTCAGATGTGTTCCACCTACCGCAACTCACTCTGTCGCCTGCGATTAACCTGGAGTAGAGAGCATGCATTGTGGACACCACGGCAGTGGTCTTGTGTGACGTTTTCGGACGAGTCCAGGTTTAGTTTGCAGTTTGATTTTCGCCGGACTTTCATATGAAGAGCGCCAGGTAAAAGTTATAACAAAGGGGACACCATTGAACGACACCATTACGGTGGTGCTGGATGGCTCGTTTGGGGAGGAATTATTCTTAGTTCCAGAACTGACCTGCTTGTTCAGAGTGTAACGATGACAGGTCACATCTATCGGGATGTCATTCTGGAACAACATGTACGTTTGTTTCGGGGCGCCACGGGTGCTGAATTTATGTTTACGGATGACAACGCCCGTCCTCACCGTTCAAACATTGTAGACGAATGCCATCAATCGGAGGATATCACCCGTATGGATTGGCCAGCATACTGACCGGACTTGAACCCAATAGAGCATGTGTGAGATATGCTTGACCGACGAATTGCAGCTCGTCAACCCCCTTCCACCTGTCTACCGGAACTTCGGAGGGCATGCTTGATGAGTGGTGTAATATTCCCCAAGATCAGATTGATAATTTGATACTGAGCATGCCTAGGCGTTGTAAGGCCTGTATTGCATCGTCCGGGAAACATACTCCGTATTAACCATCATACTAACCATGTTATACTGTTTTTTGTAAATAGGTTCTTTTTCGAAATTTGCTCCAGGAGTAAAAATTGCAATTTTTATTAATTATGTCAGACATATAGCATCTTTTTTGCTCTTTACCTTTTGTTTAATAAACTTTATAAATAAGTCAAATTTGTTTTGCTTCTGTATCTTTCTTTGACTGAACTTCATTATCCTTAATTTATGGACATGAGTGTAGTAGAATGCATGTTGAATTGGAGTCATCTGCCAAATGGTTTCTAAACAATTAGATATTTTGATGTGGTTCATTTTTTTGACTAGAGGATTTATGATTTTCTTCAAAATTCCGTTTTACAGATGATGTTCTGCATACCACTGTTCTAGCACATAAAATACACACGTCGCCTTTACTAATAACTCCAAGTTTCTAGATTCACCAAGTTTGAATTTCTTTTTTTTTGTTACACTTACTATCTAGTCCTTTTGCTGAATTAGTCATTTTAAGTGACAGTTAAAAATCGTAAAAATATCACAAAGAAACTTTATACTACTGTAGTTTCAACGAAATTGACTATGTTATGCGTATACAAATTTTAAATCATAAGCAACAGTAATCCACGACGTAACTAAGGCAGGACAATAACAAATGAGTGTGCTCCCCGCCGCATTTGTTCATAATACTTCAAAGTAATGGTCAATAATACTTCAAACCATTTTGAATGCTGGCGTGCCCAAAATATTGTGTCACATGCCATTGATGAACTGGTTCACCATCACTGCTCTATGTAAACATCAATGCAGAGTAGATGGCATTTTCATGACAACAATGTTCTCGGTGAGTTATATCATTCACCAACAAGATAATTATTGCACCAAGCATAAAAATTGAATCAGTACAGTTTGTTTATAGGAAAATTCTGGGAATTTTTTTTTTTAAGTCATGCCTTGAACTCCGAATTTCCTCGACATCAATCTAATCGGAAATTTTAAGTTCTGCCTCAAAAGAAATGAATTTGGGCTGCCACGCTACCAGCCATGTGTGGGAATTGCAAGAATAGTTGGTGTAGTCCCAGTATCAGACACCTCAGTTTATTTAGCAACACCTCGTGATATCAATGATTCCCCGAGTGTTGGTGGGCTTAGGAAGAAAAACCTGGTCATATTATATAGGTACTTACAGTATAATGGCTCTACAGTTCATGTATATGGATGAATAATATACTAAATTTCTATAATTCTGATTATTGTTAATCAATGTAGCAAGACAGTATTGGTCAAAACAGATATGTCACAGTCATACAAGAGCATGCGCTTTAACAGTCTTGGTATGAGAAAGTTGATAAATTTGTTTTCACTTTTTTTGACATTTATAGTTAAAGGCGGTCTTCATTTAATGTTAAGGAATAGGAACCAAATTCGGACTATTTTTCAGATATAAAAATACTCAAAGATTGATATTGACTCCTGTATTCGCAATCCTGTATAGAGAACCTCTTATTTTATCATACCGCTACTTTTTAATCGATTAGACACATATTTTCTGGTCTAAAATGTTTTTCGCACTTTTTCCCCTATATCGTATATTGATTGATTGATTGGATATTAACGTCGCACTGTTCATGCTGAATGAGATTTCCATGGTCAAGTGACGTGGACGACACCTGAGCTTCTCCTACATTTCAGCTCTCGACAGATTAAGTGGTACGGGGAAACCTTATTATTCATGGAATATTTGCTGAATGAGATTTCCTTTTAACATTAAGTTATTATTCATGGAATATTTTGAAATTTTAACAGTTCTATGTATTGTAAATAAATGTAATAGTTACAATGTTACGAATTTTCATGAAAATTGAGTCCTTTTTGCGCCTGAAATTGTGCTCCACGTTTAGTGTAGACCCTCATACATTTGACGAAAGCAGCTTTAAACGTTAAACGTCCTAGTTCAGACTCTAAGGAGAGAAGCCTTTACTTTATGTAAGCAAAAAATTATTTTAGAAGCATTTCTTATAAAAGGCGAGCATTTTGAAAAAGATTATTCTAAGTTATTTTTTTGCCAAAATAATGTATTTAAATATTTTTTTTTGTCAAAATGTCCTTAAAATAATTTTATACATATATTCTAATCTAACTGACACTAAATAACATGAAATTTATCCCTGTATGCACACTTTTTTTTAAAATCACGATTCCGAACGCAGTCGGGTACCCTTAAGACAACATTTTATAAAATTTAACTTCTTCAAAAAAAAAAAAAAAAAAAAAAAAAAAATCAATATATTATTAAAAGAAATGTTCTCAAAACTTGGTTTTTTCGCCTTTTTGTATTGCATTTTCAACAAATGGGGAACTTAAGAGTTCAGATTTTCAATATCTTTTTATATTAAGTAAGATAAAATACCTTAATTCAACTATCTGATGATTTGGTGATAATTATTAATCTTGGAATGTGAAATGTTACTAAACATGCTTTCAAAAAGTGAGTTCGTGTAAGTAATGAATAACAAATTTCTATTCATACTTAGAAATAAATGACTGGTAAAAGTAAGCATACGATTTTATTCTATCCTAAAAAAAAAATATTTATCTTATTTGTCCCCATTTCTGAGGAAAGGGTACATAAAGTTAGTAATAGGACTTATCCGGTATCCTTTTAAGCTTAGTACTTAGACTGCAGGATTAAACATTGTGTATATGTGCCAACCTTCCCTTTATTTGCTTACCTTACACGGTTAAAACAAGGGGTAAAATGACACTCAATTTATTATTTTTTATTTGTAAAAATTCGAATACGTTTCTAAAATGTGAAAAAAACCCTATGATCTTGTATTATGCAATACGAATCTACTTTTCTAAGAAAAATGTAAGAAATAAAAAATGCCATTTCTATTCGAGAATTTCCTCCAGAAAAATTCATTTGAATATAATGTAAATATTTTATGTTAACTCCAGTACCCAATGCTTAAGATGATATTTTTAATACTCAAACTTCTCATTAACTTTTTTGAGTGCTTTTGTAATACGATTATTATTCTTATCTTGCAGTTATAAATAATAAGCTTGGAATTCTAGTAAATTTAACATAAAATTTCAGATTATTGCTAACATAGACGTGTGGAACTTTAGAATCTTAAAAAAAATGTTTTATTTGTTGAGAACAACAAAAGTTTAGTCGCCCAGCTAGTATGGTAGCTATGACCCTCGGCTTGTAACCGAGTGGGTTCGGGTTCGAATCCCGAGTAAGACTTGCTTGTATCTTCTTCGGGAAAGAAGTCGGTCTTTCGTCTGAAATGGATTTCCGTCTCGAAAGGAACATCAGAGCACTTCTTCTTGTTATATGCTGGGATCATCGTTTGTAATAAAATCTGTATTCTCTTCTGTGGTTGTGTTATATGTGTCTGTTCATCTATCTCATGTCTTTCGTATGTATCCCAGTAATAAACACACGACAACAACAAAAGTTTAAAATATTCAAGGAACATTTACGTGAATAGAAGGAAGCAAATTGTACAATTTTTAGATGGTTTTAATGCTTTTATGCTGCTTTTCTTTTTATGAATTTGGGCTTAATATTGTTCAATACATATATTTGATTTGTGTTGCTCTCAATGGACTTACATATATTAAGGATAAAATTAAAAACAATTTTTTTGTTTGAAATTTTAAGTTAACAGTATATCATTATGTTTAAAAATAGTTTGCTTCACAGTCGATAAGTTTTATAGTTGAGTTTAAAAAAAAAGATGATATTTGCTTTATTTTTCAAACAGAAATCAATTTACTATATAATATAATATAATTTGCTAATATATACAATCACTATTTACATGTTTCATCCAACTTTTGAGAATTCATAATAGATTTTGAAAGAAATTTTGCTTTATCACAAATACAATGTTATATATATACACTCTGTCGCAAAAAAATATATGCACCCAGAAGAAATTGAGCTACATTCACGAAATTTGGTATGCATGTAGTGTATATGAAAATAAACAAATGATTAAAAATTCAGAACAAAATATCATTTTATTAAGCGGTTACAGCTTGCAAAAGGTTAAAAATCAGTAAGTAGTAAAGCCACCTCTGGCAGCTATACAAGCCGAAATTCGGCGTGGCATCGATTCAATTAAATCACTTATGACCCCCTGTGGAAGATCCTGCCATAGTCTTTGCATCTGCGCAGTTAATTCTCCTGTATCTCGGGACGGCTGCAGTTGCCTTCCCAGCGCGTCCAGACATGCTCTATTGGCGAAAGATCTGGTGACCTGGCAGGCCATGGTAGGACGTCATATCCCTGAAGACATTGTTGGAAGAGTCGCGCAGTATGTGGACGAGCATTATCCTGTTGATAAATGGCACCTGGGCGACTTGATAGCATGGGTAGCACAATCGGCGTTAAAATATCGTCCACGTATCTGCGAGCTGTCAAAGTGCCTTGAAGGACCACTAAAGATGATCGTGTGTCCCAAGAAATTGCTCCCCACACTGTCACACCTTGTGAAATTGCTGTATGCCGCTCGACAATAAATGCCGGATCGGACCGCTGGCCGGTGCGCCTCCAGACACGTGTGCGGTGGTCATCATCACTGAGACTGAATCGGGATTCATCACTGAAGATGACACGTCTCCAGTCTGTCACACTCCAAGTTGCCCGAGGTCGGCAAAAATCAGTCGACACTGCCTATGATGTGGGGTCAGTGGTAAGCGTCTTAGCGGACGTCGGCTCCTCAAGCCAACTTCGGTCAGTCGTCTCCTTATGGTTTCTCTTGATGGCACTGGATGTCTGGAAGGAGGTAAGTGGCGTTGAATCGATGCTAGCGACGTTGTTGGTGCCGAAGTGGCCACTCTTCTGATTGCACGATCCTCGCGATCATTTGTGTTCCTGGGACGTCCTGACCCTCCGCGACGGTACACTCTACCTTCTGTGATCCACTGTTGCCAACACCGAGCAACTACCATATCGCTCCGACCGAGGTGGCGGCCGATACGTCTATTCGACCAACCTGCTTCTCTGAGGCCTATTATACGGCCCCTATCAAAGTCCGTCAGCTGCTCGTACTGCCGCCGGTTACGTCTTAGAGGCATCCTAAGTTTCAATATCATCTATCAAAGTCATCAGATTCGTTTGGATAGCCGTACGGCGCCCGTACTCATGCTTTTAAACTCTCCCAGTTGCGCAACTAATATGCGCATAGCACACTTAGCCTTGTCTCATTGGCTTCGAAATTTTAATCATTTGCATATCTCTTACCAGACTACATTCTTGCCGAGTTTCGTGATTGTAGCTTGATTTCTTCTGGGTGCATATATTTTTTTGCGACAGAGTGTATATATATATATATGAATAAAAATTATATACTCTATTTCACATTTATATATACATATATATATATATATATATAATACATATATATATGCATATATATGTTGCTTTTCAATAACGATAATTTACAATTTGAGAGAGAGAGAATATTCACAATCTCAATAAGATAATTAAACAATTACGAAGACGTAGACAATAAGATAACATAAAAATAACTATTACCCACATTGAATTTTACTGAAAGAAATAATTGATATATATATATATATATATATATATATATATATATATATATATATATATATATATATATATATATACATTATTGGCCATTAAAATTTCTACATTGGGAAGAAATGCAGACAACAGAAGGATATTTATTGGACAAGTAAATATATTATAATAGAAATAACAAGTGATTAAATTTTCAAGAAATATGGATGCATAGATCCTGAGAAATCAGCACCAAAAACAACCAGCTCTGATAGCAATAATAGCACTTATATGCCTGACTATTGAGTCAAACAGAGAGATTGGATGGCATGTACATGTACAGATGACCATGCAGTTTCAACACGATACCACCGCTCATCAACTGTACTGACTGGCGTATGGTGACGAGCCAGTCGCTCAACCACCATAGAAGAGACGTTTTCTATTGATGCAAGATCTGGTGAACGTGCATGACAGGGCAACAGTAGAACATTTTCCGTATCAAGGAAAATCCGTAAAATACCGGCAACATGCAATGGTGCATTGTCCTGCTTAAACGTAGGGTTTCACAGGGCTCGAATAAATGGTAGAACCACTGGTCGGAACACTTTAGAAATGTACCGTGCACTGTTCAAAGTGGCATTAATGAGAACAAGAGGTTACCGAGACGTGTATCCAATAGCACCCCATACCACCAAGCCAGGTGATGGTCCAGTATGACGATGACGAATACACGCTGCCAATATGCTTTCACCATGATGCCACCGAACACGGATGCGACCACCTTGATGCTGTAAGCAGAACCTTGATTAATCCGAAAAATTAACGTCTCGCCATTAATGCAACCGGGTTCTCGTCGCTGATCACACAATTGACGACGCTCTTATCTGTGATGCAGTGGCAACGGTAGCCGCAGCCATGACCTGCGAGCCTACATGCTGCTGCAAATGTCGTCAAAATGCTCGTGCTGACAATTGCCTTGCAAATGACCCCGATTCTTGACTCAGGGCTCGTGAGGTGGCTACATGACCCATTAAGGCCATGCGGGTACCATGCCTGTCTTGTTGGATGCTAGTGATAGGCTATTGTCGGATGCTAGTGATAGGGATAGTCTAGCGATAGGCTATTGTCGGATGCTAGTGATAGGGATAGTTGCTAGTTGATAGGCTATTGTCGGATGCTAGATGAGATCCAGCCCGGCGTGCCGTATTACCGTCCTGAACACAGTAATACCGTGTTGCGATAAACCGCAATTCGGGTACACTACAATTCAACCTTTATCAAAGTCAGAAATTTGCTGGTACAAATCTCCTTTATTCACGACGCATCACAACAACTTTTCACTAGATAACAACATTCAAATTTAATCCGTTTATGAGAAACGGGCTGAACAATTTTTTTTTCCTCATATATAAACACATTGTTGGTACCTGCTTATATATATATATATATATATATATATATATATATATATATATATATATATATATATATATATATATATATATATATAATAAACTAATAAAAGAAATTTTTGATGAAATTAAATAAAAATTAAATAAAAAATAAATTAAAAACTATAAGGGCAAGAACTAAAAGATTAAGTAGAGACAAAAAAGTACATACGCAGTAGCGCACACAGGAATTTTTCAAGGGGGGTGTCCAGGGTCGCAAGTCCACCATTCTTGTATCTTGCTTTCTTTGATTTTGTCGATTTTCGGCAACAAAAACAGTTAAAAACTAATTATTGAATAAATGATTAGTATTAATTAATGAAATTAGTCAATAATTACAAATACTTAATTAAATTTTACGTACTATATACTTAGAATCATAATCAACTGGTAAAAAAATCAAGTGTTTTTTTTTTTTTGGGGGGGCTCGGACCTCTAGGACACCCACCTTGTGTGCGCCACTGACATACAGATAGTATTATAGATATTTGTAAAAGCTTCGATAACAATTTTAACATAAAACACATTAAATCTTTCATGTTTGGGCTCAATAAGACAGAATTATGTATTACAGAAGATGTACTAAATTCAGATAAAATAAAAGAATGTCATGCTTTTTATATTATAAAAGACATTCATAAATTTTTGAAACAGAAACTTATCATTAAAGTCAATGTAAATAAAGATTATCAAATTGAATATTGTACATTATTATATATGAATAAATCGTATGATAATATTAATTTTTTCTGCTATTTTTAGAAAACACATGTCATCGCTCCCAATTCAAAATATTACTATTAAAAGAAGCTTTTAAATACAGTAAAAAAATAGGTAGATCAATTTTTAACTATAATGTGCCTATAAAGCAGGAAATATGTAATTGCAATGAATTTAAAAAATTCATAGATATATGTCACCAACAGGTTATTTCTGGTGACCTCAATATTGTACAAGACAATAATCTCAGAAATATAATGAATAAAAGTACTGGTTTTATATATATATAAATGTAATAATTCCCTCTAGTATCATTTTTATTAAATATTTGTACTAATATTTGAAATAACTGTAACTCTTTGATTTAAAATTAACATTGTAATTTTAATCGTAATCAGCTAGTCCGAAATCCCTGTCCCACCCATTCTATCCAATCAGAACTACTATTACGTAATCATCACGCGCTTGCACTATTGGCATAAAAAGCAAAAATCTTGTGTAATCTCTCTCTTTTGTCTACCTGCCTTCATCATGTAATCAGCCGGCTGCAACGAGTTTTATGTTTGTATTTGTCTGTGTTTGTGCCATGATGTTTGCTTCTTGTTATGTGTAATGCCGTCACTACTAGATCTTTATGTGTTCAAGGATGTGAATAAAAAAGAATAACGATTTACATAAGTGCCTCTTCCATAATACCGTACTCGACCACGCTCCGCGCAACACAGAAAATCACATCACCGACCATGCCCTACCTTTGGTTCGCCATTGTTTAAATCAACCACTCTCTAGAAATATTATAAAAATATGTCATATATATATATATATATATATATATATATATATATATACTAATCATTTTCAAAAATACTAAAATGATAAAAAATCTGTTATATATGAAGATATTGAGCAATTCATTTACAAAATATAGCAAAATATAGTAATATATATAGTAATAGCTATTAAATATAGTATGTCTATAGAGGCATTCACAGAATTCAAATGTCAAATTACACAACAACTTAATAAATATAGCTTTGGTACAGATAATAATATCTTTTTTAATAATATTAAAAATCAGATTAAAAAATTGCAAAATAAATTTGTTATGGATTATGTTGATAAAGTGCCAGGAAATTTTGCCTTCATATGTAAATATTATTATAATTTAATGAGCAACTATTATTTTGATAATAATACAGTTTTTATAAAATCATCGGTTTCTGATAGAGAAATAAATAATCACATTTGAGCCTTTCATAAGCAATTAAGAATTCAAATTAATAATAATTTTAAATTTCAACATATATTTCTTACTTCCAAATTTCATAAAGACCCGGTCAAGTTTAGCACAATCAAAAGGATTTAATACATGTATCAGCAAATCAGGTAAAATTCTCCATGAAATATTACAAGATACAATAAATATTCTTAAATCCAGTCATACCTGTACTTAAAAATAGTAAAGAACTTATTGAACAAATGAAAGATAAAGTATTTCTTCAGTGTATAGTTTAGATTTTGAAGATCTTTTTAACTCTATTAATAGTGATGATATGATTAATATACTTGTAAAATTACATAAAGATAATTTATTTAAAAATATTAACTGTGATAGATTTGGCTCTCTACTTAGGAACACTACTTCTTAAAGAGAACTCTATGTATTATAATGGTATCTGTTATGTACAGATGAAAGGTTTGCCACACGGTGGCCCTGCTAGCAACTGTCTTGCCAATTTATGTTTACATTATTTTGAAAATAGTTTCATTCATAATCCTGAATATTACATTTTTCGTTATATAGATGACATAATCATTTTTGGCAAGCAAGACAGTTTTAAACCTAACGCTAATTTTTATCCACAATATCTTAATTTAATACAGACAAATAGTAACAACAATGAAGCAAATTTTCTTGATATACATATCAAATTAAAAGATAATGTTGTAGTTACTAATATTTGTGATAAAAGAGAATTTAATTTTAATTTTATAGAAGTTCCTCATCGAGAGAGTAATGTACATGTTTCTATATTCAGAAATATTGTTATTAATTATATACAACGCAATAAATTTTCTAGTTTAAAAAAATCAGAGAAAAAATAAATAACTATACACATTTTACTAAATATTGCTTAAATCAGAAATACTCTATTAATTTTATTAATAGTTATTTGAATAAAGAAATTCTAAATAGTAACAAATAGAAATAATAGATTGATAATAGTTTATTATATATACTATAAATTTATCATTTTACTTAGTTATAATTACCTCTATATTCTAATATTAGATAAAATTACTTCTTATTATTTAATTCATATATAACTCTATTGTCACTAAAGTAATGGTAGTTTGTAAACTCTCTTTTTAATTTTTATTTCTATTCTTTTCATAGTTTTGTTAATTCCTCAATTCAGTCATTCACATGCTTGGAATTTGCATCTGGGACCAGAATCTGGCAATGACTTATTTATTGTACACAGATATAGCGCGAGCTCTGCATTTTTAAGTGTAATTTTTAGGTAAGTTACCTCTATCTTGTAATGGATTTAGACATTCTATGCATTATTTTCAATAGGTTTTGCTTAGTATTAATTAACACAAAGGAGGAAGGTTGGCCGAACACAAAACATATTCAACCCCACTTTTCTAAAAATTATTTTATATATTAGCTGTCCTAAGACAACAATGTTTATTATACTGCAGCATCTCTCCATTTTTTAAATTTCAATTACTCATATATCCTTCAATGTATGGTTTTCTTACTATCTCTGTATTTTTTGGTTTTCATTGATAAATGTTCATCTCTCATTTGTTGGGAATTTATACTATATATATATATATGTATATATATATATATATATATATATATATATATACATATATATATACATATATATATATACATATATATATATATATATATATCTATATATATATATATATTCATTATATTTAGAAGTATCTGGAAGAGTTATTTTTATTGTGAAATTATTTGCAGCAGTATATAATATATTTCATTAATGACATACATTTCCCTTACATGTTTCTATGAAGCAGAAAAAGAAAGTCTAACGTAGGGTATTTTCGGGTCGTAAAATAACAGTGGCATATATCTCGAAATTAATTAATATGCTTATAAATACGATTATTAACTTATTCAGCTGAAGAGTAAATCCTTTATCGAAGGAGGGTTTTTCTTACAAATGATTACTTAAGTGTATTTTTGTATTTACCCAATATCTAGTGAAATGATTATTAAATGTATCATGTGTGCACTGCATCACATTTTGTTTCAAATTTATTTATAAATGCTCTATGAATTTTTTTACGTATGCTGCTATATTTGCAGTTAAGGGTATAAGGCAGGGGTACTCAACCATTTTTTTTTGCTGGGTCGCATACATATGTCAGCTATTTCACGCGTACCGCATACGTATGCTAGTTATTTCACGCGGGCCGCAACGTGAGGATAAATGGTGAAGGGGGTAAATGTTTTAAGACCAAGATAACTTTGGTAATTTAAAATGTGTAAAATTGATCAAAATATTATAACTTCTGTTCTGCTATTTTTAATTATTATTTTATATATATATATATATATATATATATATATATATATATATTTTATTATTTTTGTCACTAACTCTAATTTAGAAACATTTAAGAAACAGTCCTTCACAATTTCTGCATCACACTATAAACGGTTTCATATGATTACTAATAATATAACAAACTTCTTAGGATGCTTTCGTTACCATTGTGATATTACAGTGATAAAACACTTTGTTGCTGTGTTGCAAAGACTATACCAGAAAGCCTACTCTGACCTTTTGAAAGACATCTTCGAAGAAAAGTGTCATTGAATGATTCCTCCTGATTACAGCACTTTCGTGACAAATTAAACAATTATTGATCCCCACCCCCCATGTTTGTTTTTCACTACAAAATAGTAAACCTCCCAATCGTCTTGAAGCGATATATTTTCTTTGAACATTTTTCGCTTGCAAGAGATGGAAGATAGTTAAAAATTAGTTCCACCCATAAAATTGTCGCTACCCCTCTGTTATCTGTTACCACCAGTGGCGCACACAAGGGGGGGATCCTGGGGGGTCCGGACCCTCCCCCCAAAACCCTTTTTCCGATTGATTATAATTCTAAGTATATAGTACGTAAAATTTAATTCATTACTTGCTATTAATGGTTAATTTTATTAATTAATGCTAATTATTTATTCAAAAACTAGTTTTTTACTGTGTTTTGTTCACGAAAATCGACAAAATCAAAAGAATCATGATACAAGAATGGTGAACTTTTGATCCCGGACCCCCCTTTGAAAAACCCTCCAAATTTTTAATACAGTTTTCTAAAATAAGTAAATTTCTCAGAGCAATGGGTCATGATCGGGCCACTTAAAAAGGCTCGGTGGGCCGCAGGTTGAACATCGTAGGTATAAGGTATATAAGTTTTAAAAATCTATATTTGAATTAAAAAGTAATTGTGCAAACAGAAAAAAAAATTCCTACAGCTGCCCAAAATATTTTAAAAAAAACCCTTCTATAGACAGAGAAGGCATAAATAGTAATGCAATTATCTCAAAAATTGTTTATATATGTTACCGTTAAAGTATTTAATTCAGTTATAGGATAACTAATTATTTCATGAAATAACTCGACAAGTTATTTAAAGTATATAATGGATGAAAAATTTCAGAGTTTACCTAATTATTCTATGAAATAACTAATGTACCGTAAAACTGAAAAATAAATAATTTCAAAGTTATTTTATAAATTAAATTATTATAAATAGTTAAAATTGATCGAAAAATACATTTTATCAATAGTACGGATGATTAAATGTTAAATTGAAAATCAGATGATACAATTTATAATTGCTCATATTGCTAACATTAGTTAAACAGAAAGGGGGGGAAATAATATATATATATGTTGTGTACTAGATAATTATACAAAAATATTTTCAAAAAATACATGCTGGGAAGAAAAACTGTTGCTTAGTAAAAATATTGTTTACACTTTTTCAAACAAAAATGTAAGAGAATATTAATTGAAATTTTATGAAATACCTTTATTTTACTTTTTATTGTTAATTCAAGGAAATATTTGTTGTGTTGACATTTTGAATTAAATTGCATATTATTTTTGAAACATGCACACTTTTTATTATTGCACGTTTTTTTTACGCGAGGTCTTTTTAAATCCTTGTCCAGTGCCGCAAAATTTTGTTTCAACATATCGAAGTGTCGTGTTAATACTCGGAACTTCTTCAAGGGAAATGAATTCTCGCTCACATATACTGAACTGAAATATATCAAGTCAAATATGATTTAAATCCCATTGATAAGTTATTAAGTTATAATTATGGCATGTTTGACCTTCGTGATTTTGTTAGAGAAGACATCGAATCAATGCGATTTTAGATGTAATACGCTTATTTTAACAACGCAAATATACACAGCATTTAATTTAACAGAATTTACATTTCACTCATATTAATGGCACAAATACAGAAAAGTATCAGACTTTAAATATATTATTTCTAATGCGCTGAAAAAAAGCAGAGTACTGAACTTAACTTTTGACAAGGTACTTGTAAGCTGTCGCATTGATCAAACATTCTTGAATATAACCGATGTAGAGAAAATATACTATGGAATGAAAGTTAAGAAAATAAAATAAAGCAATTGTAATTATTTTAAATAGTAATTCTCCAAATATTTAATAAATAGTGAAAACATATTTAAAAAATAATTCTCCAATTAGAAAAAAAAATCTTTCAGTAAACATTTTCTCGTAAATTATTAATGACATCTTAAAAAAGATATGAATAAATTTCCGCATTTTCCTCCTTCTATTGAAAACTTCCCATTTGACTTTTACTTCAAAAAATCTCCTAAAGTATATTAAAAAATTTATACGAAAATATAACTTCTATATATAAAGGTAACTCTTATATATATATATATATATATATATATTTCCAAATAAATTTTTAGTCAGCAGCCTTTAAATAGGGGAAAAAAAGAAAAGAAAAATTGCTGCACATAAAAAAAAGTTACATCAGGAGTATTTTTTCCCCTTTATATGGTGTGTGTGTGTATGCCATACAATACTGTGGAGCAGAAGCCATAAGAAATATGTTAGGAATATGTAAAAGCTTGAATTTTCTACCTCTTGATAAGACATTTTGTCTGTGATATCGACTTTATAAAAAGTTTGAAGTTGACAAGAAATCTATAAAAAACAGGATTGGTTTCGTGGAATTTGCATTATTCATGACTGTCTTTAGTTCTATGGAGTCTAGAGTATACATGGAGTTGGAATTGCTAGTAACCTCAATAGATTCATATATTTCAGTAAAATATTTCCATAAACAGCTAAAATTTATTAATTCTATGAATTAATTTGTATGCATTATTTTCACTTTATTTGATTTTTTTTATTCCAAACTTTTAAAATTATTCTCATTCGTTAAAGTGAAAGCGTCTGTATTAAAATATTTCTTAGGTTTCTCATAATTTCTATTAATTTTTTTGTCCAAACATTTTTCTTTTTCCAGGAAAAATTGCGTCTCTCATTTTAATTTCAATTAACTTTTTTTTATTCTTTCCATGTACTTCCAAGAAATAAAAGTATCACTTCAATTTATTTCTTAAAATTGATTCCATTTTGCATTTAATACTAGAAGTAATTTTAATTACACAAGAAAATATTTTCGTGTGTGTTTTATATCATTCTCATAAGAGAAATCAGAA
Organism: Trichonephila clavipes; assembly: GCA_019973935.1. Lineage (NCBI taxonomy): Eukaryota > Metazoa > Arthropoda > Arachnida > Araneae > Nephilidae > Trichonephila > Trichonephila clavipes. The sequence continues at coordinate 1,079,303 of BMAU01004111.1, read as the reverse complement.
GTGACATTCTAATTGTTTACTAATATTTTGATGGAAAATTACTTATTTTTAGTAATTAGAGAGTACTTAAAATATTCAATAACAACTTTAAATGTGTAGTCACACTAATTCGTATTTTTATTTATTTCCCAGAGATACCATTTTTAGCCAAGAAGGATTTAAAGCTTTTAAGTCTGTCCCTTAGTGTTAACGTGAATATTAATTAATTAGATAGGGTTTTCTAATTAAGTAACAATGATGGAAAAGTTAATTGAAAGTTTTTGAATTAAAATATAATGCTGTTGTGAATCTGGTTATTTTTAATTCACTGTTAATTTGTACTAACATAGTTATAAGTTGTATAAAATAACATTAAAGTGCTATTCTTTCCGCATATTTTTTAGAGTTAACATATATCAGTGCTTCTCAAACTTTCAATACTAGCAACCCAGTTTTCAATTATAATTTTCATCGCGCCCCCTCCATATAATAGCAATGTTTTGAATTCAATAATAATGTATTTGATGCAAAGTGAAAATTCGTTTTAATTATAAACCGTTCAAATTGTCAAGATATTAAATTTTATACAGGGCAAGCTTATGGAAGTCACTAGTAATTATTAATCTTGTTCTTAACTTAATATTGATTAATTAGTTATCAAATACATTGTGCAGTATTGATGCATATATAAGTATATTATATCAGTGTAAATGTGAATTTTACTTTTATTATGTCAGAATGTATTTTGTTTTGCTTCCTTTAACTAAATTTGTAATTTTTAAATCTTTTATTTTCGAAATGCTCGCACCCCCCTTTTAAGGCTGTCACGCCCCCGAGAGGGTGTGCCCCCAGTTTGAGAAACGCTGACAAATATAATCATTTTGCTTAACGATAATTGCATTGCAGTTTTTTCTACAGTTAACTTTAAACTAACAGTCACCCTATGAAGTATGTAATCTCTAATTTTATGTATACAAAGGTTTGATATAATAAAAATAATTGTAGAATTTCATAAATGTAGTTTTTAAAGCTGAGAAAAATTATTATTTGTGCATATTTTGGAAAAATGAATTTCAATTAACATACAAACCCATATTTTATAAAAGTTTTATATAAGACTATGCTATTGACTTCGTTTTTTTTTCTATAATTCTTCATACTAGTAAATATTTTTGACGGATTTAAATATGGGTCACTGAGTGGAATCTACAAAAGTGGGACGCACCATATAGAAAAATTGGTACATGGGTACTTAAGGGTATGTGAGAAAATATAGGCCATAATAGGGAAATATAGGAAATTCCCTTCTTGGAATGCAGTTTATGCTTGTAAAATGTAACTTATGGCTTCCAAAAGTCATTTTTTAAACGTAACTTGATGAATAGTAGGATTTTTAGTGGTCATTGTTACAGTATCTTGTTTTAAAAGCCTAAACAACGGATATAACTTCTTTTAGAGTAAATTAAGTGGAATGCTCCTTTGTAGCTTATGATAAATCAGATTTTAAAGTTAAATATAGCTATTCCATGTATTATTTTTTTTTAAATTATCAAAAATACGTATTAAATTTAATTAATTAGCTGCCGCTTTTTGTGTAATAAATTCGTTTTAAATAAGAAAAATAAATGCTTCATTAATTCAGAAAATAAGGTTTTTATTTCATAAAAATTTAAATTTCATACAATAAATAATTTAATACTATTTGGGCAGCAATATATCAGTATCATTATTAAATACACAGCTGAGGAAATTCAAAAGTATTTTTGAAGGATCTTTATAATCAAATTAAATTAAACAAATCAATTATTCGTATTTAATCCTCAAGTTGTTGTATACAAGAACTTTGTTTTGGTATAAGGAATATAAGTGTATTCGATATAAGGACCTTCTTTTTGCAACTTCTGTAACCTAAAATTACGTTCAAATAAATATCCATAATACAGAATTATTATCCAGTTTTACCTTCTATTATTTTCTTCAAAAGAAAAGCAGTATGATGGTTCAGAAACGCATAATCAACTGACTAAAACGGTGAAATTATTCAGTTTGTCAAAAGTGAAAGTCATTAATGAACTTATTGTTTTTTAAACTTAGTTCAGTGCTTCTCAAACTTCCAGTATTCGCGACCCAATTTTCAGTCATAATTTTCATCGCGCCCCCCTTATACAATAACAATGTATTGAAAGCAATAATTATATACTTTAACTTTAAAGCCGCAATACGGCTTTAAGAATATACCGTACAAATTATCAAGATAAGTATTAAATTTCATATATAATTTTATGGCATGCGCATAGGGCCAGTGGTAATTATTAAACTTGTTAACTTAGTACTGTTGAATTAATTATGAAACACATTGTTTAATACTGATATATTTTTAAGTGTATTATATCAATGTAAATGTTTTTTTATTTATTTTTTATTATGTCAGAATTGTATTTTTTGTTACGCTTACTTTCAGTAAATTAATAATTTTTTTAAATAATTTTTTGTTTTGGACTTTTCGATATACTCGCGCCCCCTTGTAGTGTTATCGAGCCCCCTAGGGAGGCGCACCCCACAGTTTGAGAAACACTGATTTAGTTCATTATTCTTGAAGTCATTAATGAACTTAAATTTGTTTTTATTTAAATTTTTATTTGTTACTTTAAAGTCATTAATGATTACGTTAAAAAAACAAAGTTCAACTGAAAAAGATCGAAATCAAATATATAATACTACTAACTTTTTGAAAAATTTATAATTGCTTGAGTAAAATTATTCAGAGGAAAAAATTTGAATTAAATGTAAATGAATTTTTATCTCTTGAATTTTTCTTGATCAAAAATTTAAAACTGATAGACTGGCACATAAACTAATTGTAAGACATTAAGATTTAATCGCTACTGTTGGATTCTTTTCCATTGATACTTAATACACAAACAGTCCATTCGTTGTATTTGAATTTTAAAAAAATCAATAAAAAACATTGTTAAAAAATCTGATGCTTAATAATAGGAATTTGAAAATAAAAAAAGAATTCAAAATTTTGTAATTCATTAAAATCTGCTTAGATCGATTTCTTTCAATGACAGAATGTTTTATTATTTACCTATTGACGATACAAACTAAAAAATTGCTATAAAGAGGAAACATTCACATTTTTCGTATTTATATAGCTCTACACTATACTTAATTCTAATCCATTAATAGTAATATTTACTTCAAAATCCAGAAATTTGTTAATCATTATATAAAGTTGTAAAATACGACAGTAATTCCTTTCTGATAAAATAGTACTCTGATTATTTAAGTCTTTCGGCTGTATTTTGTATTACTATCTGTAAATTCTTTAGTTTCCCTTGAACTTTTAGCATCCCATGTTCCCCTCCACCCCGTTATATTCAGGCTTTAATTAGTATTGAACATTATTCCAGTAACTTGAAATTAATTTTACCGAACAATTGCTTAATGTTCCGTGCTATTCCGTATCACATAATTCTTCATTACCATAGAATACGAAATCAGTATTAGGTAGTAATGATCTGTATTTAGTCAGCCATAGTAGGTATTGTAGATTAGAGTACGAAGTTATTTCTGAATTATTCAATAGTATCGACTAATTTTATACTATAGTCTAGAAATTTAATTTTAGTAATAAATCAGAAGGCATCGTCAATGAGTATACCCTTATACAAATTGTATAGCTTATTTGGAAATAGGTTATTGATGTTGAATAAATTGTGACGCAAGTATAATGTTCAATATATATTAATTAATAATTTTTATACTATTTATAATAGAAAAAAATGGAAAAGCTTTTCCAGGATTATAAGTAGTTATCGATAACGCAATTAGAAAACAATTACAAGATTGTATAAATATTTAGTTGTATCTTATATAAAAGTCGCACCAGATAATGAAAAGCCAGTATCTGTAAGAGAAAAGGATTTTTTATTATTTGAACCAAATTTATAGAGATGTGAAAATTATTTCTCATACAAATAAGATTAATATTCTATTGTTTTTGTACAACTCCAACTTTTAAAAGCTTACGAAATATGTTTTCCAATGTTTTTATTTATATCTGCATTAGGCATTAAGAAAATTTTCAGTTTCAAAAACAGTATCGTATTTACTCTTAGAAATATTAAGTCCTATTTCGAATTTTGCTTGAAGTGCTTTTAATTATTTTTGTTGTAGGTTGAGAAAAACAATCACTATTTTTATGTTTACTGAACTTTGTTTTCTCTCAAACTGTTTATTCTTCCGAATTGATAATAATCATGCTCATATTACTAAATAAAACAAAATGGATTAAATTACATACTTTATTTGAATAACATATATTTAACAATAAAGTTTAATTCGGACAACAAATATATATGTTTTAAATTTTTTAAATCAAATAAGATGTACACACCAGCAGAAACATTTTCTAAGGCCCGATAAAAAAATTTCAATCGTGTTTCTCTCACTCATTCATACACAAACACATACAGCACTTATTTTTCAGTAATATATTAATTGAGTTAATTATTTGTCCAAATGCAAACCATAATATAAATTACTTTCCCTAAACTAGACAAAAAAAATCTTCAGAAATTAGAAATTACTCTGGTATACATTTCTTCCTACATTTCTTCCATTCTTGTTTACGGTAAAGTAAAATTATGTTCTTTGTATATTAATTGCGGAACGCCTTTGCAATGTCCCCGCTCATACAAAGGGATAGATTTACCAGAATGAGGTACCCTTTTTTAGTCTTTTTATCCAGATAAAGTAAAAAGATGTTTTTATGTAGCTTTTCAAAACCGTTCTTTAATTTTAAAGATCCATATTGAAACAATACAGTCTGCTCCCAGTAATAAACTTTTTAAATTAAGTTTTTTACAAAACTTATGCAATCCTTTTTACACTCTTAAACTGAGACTTTTTGCCTTTTTCCATGAAGCATTTCTTTACATTGTTTCAGAACATGTATTATCCGTAGAAATTGGAAATCGTCCAAACGTTCAAACACGTCCTAAAGTACGCTACAAATCATATGTTCTTTTTTTTTTTAATTTTATTTTTGGTCATTTTTTGTCTCAGTTCATTGTATTTGCAAAAATATCTGAAAGTTGATAACTATTCACATTAACAAAGGAAAAGATAATACTAAACACGAGTTATAGAAAAACTAGAAAATTAAAACTTTAATAGATTTCGTAGAATGTTAAATTTTGTTTATATTAAGTTATTTTTTTAGGTTGAAATGAAAGGTCGAGGCTAATAATATCGTTTTTTTTTTGTATTTGTCTACTATTTTCGGGCTGTTAGTGAAATAAATTTCATCATCTTTATAATATTTTTAAAATATAAATCTGCCCCTTTTTAACACATTACTTTACTTATTAATAATGAAGTTTAAATTTGGTGAACAGAAATATTGGAATAATGGTTATAATGAATTCTTTTTTTAAAAAAAATAATGTATTAAATTTTTAAAGCACGCAAATAAAGTATTATTAAAAATAAAAATTTAAAAAAGAAGTTATATTTATCAGCATTAAACTTAAAACAGATTTTATGTTCATGCTTAAATCCTTACATTTCTTTTTTCCAATATTCGTAAGGTCTACTATTCTTCCAATATCAATATTTATATTTATATAATTATATTGTGATTGTAAAATTGAACAAGGAAATTTTTCGTACTAAAAAAATTTCATATTACATTAAGGCACACCCAATGGTATAGCTTAAAATTTTCATCTCTTAAATAAATAAAAAAATATTGAAGGATTAACACTAGAACGCGTCGGGGATTTCGATAACCCTTAAACGTAAGCTGTTGTCATTTCGACGCCATGATATAAAATACATAAAATAATTGTAATAACCAAACAATTGCAGGACTACTGTTCAGTAGAGTTTAATTTTAAGAGATTCTTTAATATTGTTTCATGTAATTAACACATTTTATGATCTTTCATATCATAAAAAATTTACGTTGACATGTTTTACGAAGCTTGTTGGACCACTGCTTTGTCGCAAAATATTCTCTGACATCCCTGAATGAGTGAATATTAGCGTCGCCCTTTTCAGCTACACGAGGGCTTTTGGCGACGGAACACGTAATTTTGAATTATGGTCAAGTGACGTGGACGACACCTGAGCTGGCACCCTCCTCTCCTAACTACCACACCACACCAACTGGAGGACGTTTCAGCTCTCGACAAATTTAGCGTGCATCGCTGCCCTACACGGCGGGTCTTTAGTGGTACTGGGCTCGAACTCGTGACAAAGCCAGCCACGATCCGATACCTATACCACTCGGCTACCGCGGCCATCTGACATACCTAGGGATTACTGGAATATTATCTATTACATCTGTACTTTCTTCAGATTCTTCGCAGATACTTTCAATTTTTATGTCTTCATCGGAATCTAAATTGGAACAAGACGGCTAACCACCATCCGATTCATTCTCAAAAATCTCTCGCAATAAATTAGCAATTTCATCAGGGATCAGACCTTTTCTACGAGCCATCGTTTCAGGCGTTGCTCTGCACAAGGTTTGGAAATCGAATGAATTATTTTTTATGAGAATATAACCTAATGCTACACAACGAAACACTTAGACACAACAATTTTAGAAAAATAGATTCGTTTCCGCTTTTAACCCAATAACACAACATTCAAGGTCAAATAATTATGCGATAGTAGTTTCGGAAGTTTGGTTTACTAATAGTAATGATGTACGACAGTTATTTATGATGATAAATTACCTTGATATCGAAATGACACCAGTGGACGTTCTAGGTATATTTAGTTGTAAATTTTTTCCTAATTACCCTACAGCCTCCAAACTTTTAATGTGTAGTTGTCATGAAAAATAATTAAAAGCCTGGGAAAATGTTCCAATTCCGGGCAAAAATGCGGAAGAGAGAACAAACTGAACTGGATCCGGTGTCAATTTGACACGGATGAACGTTCTAGAGTTAAGTGTAGCATACAATGAACATTTCCGTGGAGAATTATAATAGTATAGATTTCCTTCAGAAAATAAATAATATAGGTATAAAATATGAAAGTTTTACGGCGGTTTTAATCAGAGGAAAGATTCCTTACACTAATTATTCTTAAATAACAATGAATTTTAATATGCTTCCGAAATGTAACAATATTTAACACAATTAGAATAGAAAAAAAATTCTACAAACAAAATTCTGCATCCTATGTTGTATGTTCTCCTTTCAATATAATAATATCTTAAAATTAAAACTAACCTTATTTAACATACATCTAAAATTTAACTAGTATCAAAGTTTTAACATTGTTCTCTGGAAGGAGAAAACTTAAAAGACTTGAAGGGACGAGAGTCTTTAAATCATATTCTAACCTATGAGCAACAAGTAAAGACATGTTTATGGAAACAATTTTGACATCCTTTCTCCCGGCAGGGTAATCGTGTTCCTTCCCTCCCGGTTTTGTATCGAAACCCTTATTGGAAACTATTTCCGGGCACAAGATTTTTCATTGTAATAGGCTTTTGTTGATAGTATACTGATCTAAATTATTCCGTTCTATCTATCATATTTTTCATGGAACGGGAGGTGCTTGGAAATCGATCTTTTCTGGCATCTAAAAGCATTGATGGAACATCAGAGGAGTTGACTGGAATGCCAGAAAATTATGGTCCATTCATGATTCTGTTTTATGCTTCATGTATGGGAGGGTTTTGATCATTAGAGTGATCTTTTCTGTGAAACTTGCAAAAAGATTCATAAAAGCTGAAATTCACTGATTTTTTAATAATACTAGTATATTAAAATGCTGGTTTACTGGTATTTTTGTTAATACTGGTGCATTAAAATACTGGTATATTCTTTATAAAATATATAGATCGTGTTATTGTTTTTTTAAAAAAATTAATTTCAGACGGCATTTGTTGTTTGCTGTTCACTACATTCTTTATGATTAAATTTTTTTTTTTATTTATTTATACGCAATATTGAAATACTATACTGTTCGAATCAATTGGGACAAACATGTTTTTCTTGTTTGAGTTGGTATGTGATTACTAGTGATGCCCTGAACCATCTCAAACCCATTATATCTGCCTTTATATAGTGTAACAGATCAATTTTGACTATACTTTATTCATTTTAATGATTCAGGAGCTCAGTTGTAAGCCTTTCAGTGGGGCAGCTGGTCATTTTAATTTTCTTTTCTGTATAAGACGTGTTACTTTTACTTTGTTCAAAGATGGATATTACTCCGAGGAATCGTTATAAAATAAATCACTCTCAATGAACACACTTCTATGAGAGATACAACTATAGAAGTGGGTGTGATCGAATAAAATGTTTTACGAACATGTCAAAATTCTGGATTATCGACTCCAAAAAGAAACGAAAAATATGGACGCAAGTGGGAAATTACTCCAAGAATTGATAACATTTTAATAAGAAGTACCAAAACAAATTTAAGAAAGACAAGCATAGACATTTGAAGAGATTCATTGGATAATGATGTTGATGTGAGCACGTAAACTGCACGGAAAAGGCTTCTGGAAGGTGGCTTTAAGGCGGCAGAAAATGATGAAAAAATGCTTTGCATGTGCCAAAAAATACCGATTATGGACTCTTAATGACTGGAAGAAGGTGATTTTGAGTGATGAATCCTTTATTTGTACATGGATACAAGTCAAGTGTAGTTAGACGAAGTGAAGTTGAAGCTTTGTTACCAAATCATATACAACAGATTGTAAAACACCTTGGAGTTTTTTTCACAACAAATGGCCCTTGGAAGCTTAATTTCTCTTAAGTACATGATGATTTCTGTCAAATACATTGAAGTATAATGTAGTAGGATTGTTAAATTCATGGAAATATTTGATGGAACATTTCAACCCGACTTGATCCCTTGTCACAATTCGAAATTGGTCCATACTTTTATTCTATAAATAAAATAAAAGTGCTCGATTGGCTTGAAAACTCCCCAGACTTAAATCCTATTCAAAACTAATGGCATATTCTCAAGAATACTTTCGCTAAGATGAATCGCATGACAACAGAACAAATGATAAAAAGGGCTATACTAATGTGTTTCCAAGATGATGAAATGAGGAGAGAGAACATCTGTGCTTCTCTAGTGCAGGCAATGCCAAGACGGGTTGAAAAGGTAATTTCTTGTAAATTAATGCAAACTTGGTACTATTATACAGAATTTTTCAGTCTGTTTAAAGTATTCAGTAATAAAAAGTTAAGGTTTTTTTTAAAAAAACACTTCTTTCCCCATTTGTCCCAATTAGTTTGAACAGTATAGTATACGTTATATTTCTAAAAAAGAAGCAGGAATAAACTTTATACTTACTGTTTTGACAAAAATAAGTTTTAAGAAAAAAAAATATTCTTTTAATTTAAACTTTGGATTGTGCTCTGTTTAAATAATATTTCAGTTTCTTATCCTAAATAAGTTTATGCTTCTTAAATTTTCAAATATTTTGAAAGAACTTATTTTGGCTTATTAAGAAAAAATCATTAGACTTTTATATTAATACCTATTTTAATCGAAAAACAAAAAATGATAAAAAGCAATGGGATCAAAGAATTTGCTTTGTAGCTTTTAGACAACATTTTTCTTGTAAATATATTGAAACTCTTTGAGAAAAAAAAATAACAAAATGAAGGCACACCAAAGAATAAACATTCAACTTTGAACCAAACCAAAGTATTCAGCTTTCGATCGTCATTAATATTTTATAAAGGAATTTACCTAGGAAAATTGCTCTTTCAAAATATTTCTGCTTTCGAGGATTTTCAGAAACATGAAACGAAAGTTTTAGAAATATCAATATTAAAAAACATGAAAAAAAGAAATAAAATAAACATCCAAATATGTTTAAAACAAGGTATATATTTTAAATAAAAATTATGTTCAGTGTAAAATTGTCACTTAAAACTTAAAACGAAAGCTACATGCTTGAAATATTTATTAAACGTAACATAAAATACCAAAAAGTATTTATAAAAAAAATAATTCTGTATCCCTAACCAGATTGTTTTTACTTTTAACTCTAAAAAATGTATTTTAATATAAATCATACATACGATCAAGAGAGAAGAATTCAAAAATTTATTACTGGATGAATAAATCTTTTCTAGATGAAATGTTATTTTAAAAATTTCGATAATGTCTAATTTTTGCATCTTACCAGTTTTCTCTATTTTACACAAAATAATTACTTAAGCTTGTGTTGACTAAATTATAACTAATGACATATGCGAAATTAAAATTGTCAAAATCAATTCAAAATTACTTATAAATATCATTACAGATTAAACCACATAATGATATCCAGGAAATAATACTACTTGATTTTAATTCTAGTTTTCTGAAAGTTTCTCTTTTAATAGGTTGCATATTGTCAAATAAAACGTGGTAAATCTTCAAATATGAGTTTCATTTTATGGCGGCACTTTCTGGTGGTGGATCTAGCTACTACATTTTAACTCAAGAATGAATTTTAACTATTGTTTATTAATTTTGAATATTGTCGTGTGATTTTTAATTTTGCCTAGAGTACCAAAGCCACCTCTATGGTACCTCTAAGCCACCGAGCCAATACGGTTTTCTAAAGTAAAATTCAGGAGAAGTTAACGAAAGGCAATTTTGTTTTAATGTACTATAAAGAAATATTTCCTAATATATTGTCTTTGGACTTCCTTCTGTAGGCTACAGGTTTCTGTGCTATTTTACTTACATGGAATAAAATTTTTATATTTGTAAAGAATAATTTTGTATTTAAACTTTTATACTATGAAAAGAAATATCAATATTTTGATGTTATAGTACGGATTTGAAACATCCCATTCTAGCTGATGAATGAAAAACTTATCTGAAAAGACACTGTCACAAATTCTCGAAGTGTTTCCCTATGCTTATGATTCCTGTGTGGTATTACATATTTTTCTATTCAGATTTTAGGATAACTCATGTAAGTATTGTTATTCTTTGGGGACAATCTTCACACCTGCTTTCACTATTCACTTTCCTTACTTTTTTTAAATTCGGAGATATCCAAAATATATAGCTTCCTTCATGCCATATTTCAAATATCAAATAGTTTTTTACTCTACTGAAGTTTATTTTGATTGCTTTAATATCCGGTGCACTTGATTTCAACCTTAGTATTAACTTTTTATACAAGTGTGAAATCATTGCTTAAGTATTTTCAGCATGGGTTCGTACTTAGTTTCGTTCATAAATAGTTTACTTCAGTGTTTCTCAAACTGTGGAGCGCACCCCGTAAGGGGGCATGATAACCCTACGAGGGGTGCGCGAGCATATCAAAAAGTCGAGAATAAAAGATTATTTTAAAAAGTTATAAAAATTTACTTAAAGAAAGCAAAACATCATTCATTCTGACATTTGTGAAGATCCCCTTGGATCTCACTTTGAGAACAAGAATGATTTTGAGTCAAATAAGAACCAGTAGCCATTTTTATAAATAAGTTTCTTTATTTGGTTATCTTTCCCAAATATACACTGGTGTGCAAAAATTAAGGACGAAGTCGAAAAATTAGCATATCAGCTGAACGAAGAGGCAGAGCGGACAGAAAGACCAATCAGGAGATTAAGTAAGGTGATGCACGGTAGCACATGCGCAGATATGCAGGTAGACGTAATGGGGGAGTGTCTGAGTAGTATAAAAAATGTTGTCAGTGTAAGATCAGTATTTCTGACAAAGAGATTGCACGCCGTATAGCAGTTAAAAGCACACCGAGTTGCTGCCTCAGCGAGAAATGGCGAATAATCAATCTGTTAGACGACATCTGGATGCTTTTACCCGAGGTCGAATCATTGGGAAGTTGGAGGAAAGCCGCAGTGTGACAAGTGTGGCTGCAGAGTTCGTAATTGCTCACAGCATCGTTTCACGACTTTGGAGACAATTTCAAACTACAGAAACAGCTATCCGGGGGTTCAGTAGTGGTCGTCCACAAGGAACCACACCCGCAGATGACCGGTACATTGTCTTACAGGCCAAAAGAAACAGGCGGCAGACAGCGGGAGAAATCGCTAAACACACGACACAGGCGACTGGACGACCAATATCGCGTCTTACCGTGGCCAGAAGACTGCACGGTTTAGGTCTGTTTGCACAACGCCCTGTACGGAGTGTACCTTTAACGCCTGCCCATCGGAGAAGGCATTCTCTGTGGTGCCGGGAACACCGGAATTAGAGAGACAATGAATGGGAACGAGTACTCATTACAGATGAGAGCAGATTCAGTTCGAGTAGCGATTCTCATCGCGTACTCATCTGGAGAGAGCGGGGAAGCCGCAATCTTCCCTCGAACATCATTGAAAGGGACAGGTATGGAGGTCGCGGTGTTCTCGTTTGGGGAGGCATCATGCTTGGTAGTCGTACAGACCTTCACATCTTCGAAGCAGGTTCAGTCAACGGGACCCGTTATTGTAACGAGATTCTTCTTCCATATGTGCGTCTTTTTAGAGGCGCTATGGCTCTGCAGTTCCTTTTCATGGACGACAATGCACCATGTCATCGCACAGTAGTTGCCTAACAGCTCTTAGAGAGTGAGGATATTGAACGCATGGATTGGCCGGCACGATCTCCGGATCTCAATCCCATCGCGCATGTATGGGATTTTCTAGGCAGACGCTTGGCAGCTCGTACCTTACCACCAGTAACGATTCGGGAGCTTCGATTGGCGCTGCAAGACGAATGGGCAGCAATGCCTCAACAACTCATTGACACCCTCATTCTCAGCATGGGCAGACGCTGTGAAACCTGCCTAGCAGTCAGGGGAGATCATATCCCCTACTAAAGACCGGATGTTTCTTGCTGGACACCCATCACAGGGATGTTTGGCCTTCAGTCGCATTGCGCTCCATGCTACTTTTTCAATAAAGCTTCTTTTTATCCCCCTGATTTCTCTTTTAGTAAGTGTTGCTTACATTACACATGTCCTTTCGTATTGGGGATCTTACGGTATTAAATGTGTTGATTTGGAAATCTTTTGTACAAAGTTATATTTAAAAAACCGTCTCGTCCTTAATTTTTGCACACCAGTGTAATCAAAGACTTTTAATAACAAATAAATCAAAATAGTTATATGAGGTTTAAAAGGGGACTTTCCTTTAAATTAACTGAAATATTTAATGATCCAATTAATTAACAATTAGAATATCGATCACGCAGAGATTACCGCAATAAGAGATCCCAGAATTATATATTCAATAATATTCCTATTGAACATTTAACTTTAATCTCACTCCTAATATGAAGTTATAATGAAACTTTAATTATAAATCAATATTACCACACTGCAGCTCAGCTCTTCCTGAGATTTATCCACCTAGAAATCTTCAATAATAATTCTCTAACTTCACTATTATTCCTTCCTGCTTCAATCTCTCTCTCTCTCCTACTGCTTTTAACATTACTATTCCGTTTGACTTAAATACTCTATTTAATCTGCATAACAAGGAATCCTGTCCTCTTTTTGGAGCTGATTGGAAATAGGTAGGGGAATTAAATTTCCCTAAAAAAGACGTCTCAGAAGGTTAGTGATAAAGTTCCGTATAGGTTTATCACACATTAATAAAATATACTTTGCATTTCTATTGCTATCTGTTTCAATTTAAAAATTAGAAAAGAAAAGCAACATAAATTTTCTTATTACTTAAAAGAATATATAATTTACTTAAAATATCTATAACTTAAAAATAACTTACTTAAAATATCTATCATTTGAAAGTAACATATACAAAATTTAATATTTATCTTGATAACTTGAGTTGTTTATAATTAAGAGAGTATTGACGTTTTAGCGTCAAAGTACATAGTTATTGCATTAAATACATTGTTATTGTATGGGGGGCGAAGAAAATTATGATTGAAAAGTGGGTCACAAGTATTGAAACTTTGAATTATTACTTGGTTCAATTATTACTTGGTTCAATGGATACTGTGTTCTACAAGACTAACCATATCGTTGATGTTTTCTATTAAAATTTTTATTTGTTACTACAGTATGGTTTTTTCGGCAGAGTATTAATTTAAATATAAATATATATATGTATATATATATATATATATATATATATATATATATATATATATATATATATATATATATATATATACTGTATATGCACACCAAACTTTCTATATCAATTGCAGCATAAAAGTTACATAAAATTAAAGTCTGCTAACAGTCAAACGATGAAGAATAAATTCCGATACTCTCTTCATTTAACCCTGACTTAAAAGCAGCAATTAATCAGCATAAATTTGCTTAATTATACTAGAAATATGTTATTTTCTTAAACAGCTACATAAAAATGGTCATTCACGAGATTCTTGTATTATTAATCACTTACATTTATGTTAATTTTATCTTTCTTTCTTTGGAAAGCTGCTAAAACTGCTCACATGTGAAATTTTATTAATGACAGTAATATGAATTTGCATCCATTTTTACAAACGGTAAGACGATTTTTGAGATTCTTTCCAAAAACCGTAATAAAACCATAATTCATGATAGTTCTACAGTATTTTTTTTATCTTCCATTCACTGAAAATACTGTAAGAAAAGGGGCCATATTTTATCTCAAAATGATTTTTGGAAAGTAAAATTGTATGCTATTTCATTAAGAATTGTATCAAGTGCTGTAATATTTATAAATCATTGAAAAAGCTGTTCAGATATTAAAAAAATGCGAAATAACTCTTTGTTTTCAAACAAATTGTAACTAAATTAATATAAAGTAACTAAATGTTATGTAATTTTTCAGAAATGTTCAAAGATATCTAATAATAATATCTTTAAAGTACAATTTGTTTCATATTACTTTAGAGTACTCATATCTACAACTGATATGATTTACATATTTCAAAAAATATAATTAAGTGAAAATGTACTTTAATTTCATACATATTTTGAGGTAAATTGTTTTATACATAAGAAAATCGAAAGCAGAGGTTTGAAATGTTTCAGATATCAACAAATTTTCTACAAACCAAATTTTGGAACTATTTTAAAATGATGAGCTTTATTTTTTCTACAGATATCAACCTTTTAAAAGAAAACATTTCTGAAAAACTGAAATGCATTAAAAATCGTTTAACTCGAAACTGAGGGACTAAAATATTTTTGCGCGCTAAAAGAATCTTAGGTTAAAGGGTTGAATGAACATAGAATGACTCATTTCAAAAATATTCTTCTTTTGTGAAAAATGCTTCTATTATAATAATATTTTGCCTGTATATATAGCTCAGACCTCTGTACAGAGGCTCAACTAGAATTTTTGAAATATTTAACTTAGAAGAGGGTTTATCCATGTTTTATTACAACAGAGGGGATAAATTTCAAGAAAAAAACACCGATAATTATTTCAAATGGTTGTAACTCTGAAAATAATGCGAATTTTTCAAAAATCATAGTTGAGTTTCAACAGAGGTCAGAGCTAAATACACGCAAAATATTAATACAATAGAAGCATTTTTCACAAAAGGAGAATATTTTGAATAAAGGTTATTCTAAGTTAAATTTTTGCCAAAATATTGTATTTAAATATTTTTTTTCAAAATGTCCTTAAAACAATTTTATACATGTATTACAGTGCTTCTCAAACTTTCAATACTGGCGCCCCCCTTTTCAATCACAATTTTTATCGCGCCCCCTTATACATTAATAATATACTGAATGCAATAATAATGCACTTTGACGCTAAAGCAACGATCTTTATTATAAACCGTACAAATTCATGACATAAGTATTAAATTTTGTATATGTTACTTTTAAGCAAAAAAATAATAATAATAAGTAATAGGATAATTATTATGTTATTTTTCCTTTCTCTAATTTTTAAATTAGAACATATTGCAAAATGCGGTGGTTGCTTAGAAGACAAAATATAGATATCAGCTAAATATAGAAAAATAACTCAGAGGGTCAATTTCTAATCATAAGCATTCCTTTGAAAAACTTTTTTCTGTAAGAACAATGGAAGTCGCTAATACTTATTAAACTTGTTCTTAATTTAGTATTATTTCATTAGCTATAAATTACTCTGTGCAGCACTGATACATTAAAAGTATACCGGCTGAAGTATCCACTCTTTGCACGAGTTTATTTATAAGAAAATAAAACATTATTGATATAATCACTGAATTGTAAGGAGAGTAAAGCCAAGTGCGCGACAATGTTTACAAAAATGTAAAATGATTTTTTTTAAATAATTGATCAAATTATAATTAGTTTTAAGCGAACTGTAATTTTAAGCCTCACAGAATTAGCATTTAGAATTTATGTTGAATAATGAACAATAAAAAAAAATTCCGATGAAGAATAATTGTATCATTTTTAATATTTAAAGCGAAAAGACTTCAACATGTTTTAACCCTGGAGCAGGCGCGCACTCGATACTAATGGTCGAGCGGGGTTATTTAGTCAGCCCAATCCTCTTTTTTGATAATTATTTTTATAGTACACAATAAAAATCGTAAAATTCCAGTGAATAATTTAATTAAGAGAAAATATACTCACACACATTCTTTCAAGGACACAGAATATATTTCGGAAATAAAGTTATCACATCGGGAACTCAGAAAAAACAAGTACCTTAAGATTGTAAAAAAAACGTTTGCTACTCCCAAAAAAGAGGGAGATATGTGAGAAATATATTTTAGTTCATGTTAAGATTGTCAAACAGGAGGATAGTGTCAGGGTCATTGGTAGCAATTAAACAGATTTGCCACAATTACCGATTTCGTGCACTCTGCTCGGCGTAACCACTCTCGGATTAAAAGTGTATTTATTACAATATATATATGTTCTAAGACATTATGTAAAACGTTTTTCCCTATGCTTAATATGTTTGGGATAGCTCATTAAAATAAATCTTGGCCTAATACTTCCCTAAATGAAAAAAACAAATACATAAGAGCAGGGACGTAACTAACCGTGCATGTAAGTTCGAAGGTCAAACTGCAACAAATACGTTCTGCTGCCTACAGCTGATGGCAATAATATATAACAGTGATGAACTTTTTATTTTCCTAAAATTTTTTTTTGATTATGGGTTTGGGTTTTGTCTTTTTTCTCTGAAAGTGTAGCATTTTCGGTTTGAAAAGGAAACGTAATAAAAAAGTCTCTCATCATGGGATTACAGCGATTCAAATAAAATGTTTTTTATTTGGTTATAGTATCAAAGACGGCTATAAAATGAGGTTTTGAAGTAGAAGCTTTTATTTTTGTTGACGTAATATCACAGATAATATATATATATATATATATATTATTTCAGTGTAAATGTGTATTTTTTATTATGCCAGAAAGTATTTTGTTTTACTTCATTCCAGTAAATAAATTTTTTTTAATCTTTTGTTTTCGATATGCTCGCGCCCCCCTTGTAGGTTTATGGGGCCCCCCAGGGGGGCGCGCCCCACAGTTTGAGAAACACTGATGTATTATAATCTAAGTGACACTAAATATCACGAAAATTATCCATTTATGCGCCTTTTTAAAATCACGGTTCCGGTCGTAGTCGGATACCTTAAGAAACTCTATCGTAATTTCAGGCGAAATGGCAGTTTGCTTCATCTCTGAGCTCTTTGACATTGTGTTCTTAAAAAAAATTCTAAAATAGAAAAAAAGAAGAAAAAAAACGAGAGCCAAATTCATGATTTTAACTCACATTGTGATCTACTCGCCAAATGATAGGATAATGGATGTTTTTGTGGGGCATATGTAAGTGTGGATGGTGAGAGTAAACAAAATTAACTCTTGTCACAAACTTCTCCAAGGGTATTTCAAGCCCAAGTTAGCTTTCTTTATATGAAACATGTGAAACCACCTCTCTTTGAATTTACACCCTTATTGAATCTCCCCCGTGCGTTTGTTGTTTCCCGTATTTTTTCATTATCAGAAAAGAATTATTTTGGTATTAAGGTATCCGATTGAGTTCGGAGACAATTTTCTAAAATGTAACTTAAATAATCCTTTTGATGTTATTTTTTAATTAAGTCAGTTGCAAAACTCTCTATGAAAATACAACAAAAAGAATTTTTTTGAAAGCTTATTTTTCAAAATATTGAGAAATTTCTACCAAAATATTACAAAAGATTGCTCTTTTGCACACACACAAGCAACTCTAAAAAATATATATCACAAAAATAAATAAAATGTTTGCAGGAATACAATTCTTTAACGTTTAACCATGCTTTATACTAAAAAAGCTCAAATTCTACTGTAAAATTATGGAATACACGTGTACGAGATGAAAAAACCCTGAAAAAATTACATAAAAAAATATTTTATTGAAAAATTACCCTTAGCTTTTAGCAGAAAGCATTCATTATAACACAAAGAACAAACTAAAAAAGATTCATAAGAATATTTCATTTATTTTAAGAAATATCACTCTTACCGTTAACCATTATGTTCAAAAATAACATTCTTCACAAAATAAGATTTAGATTTGCAATAAAACTTTTTAATGATTTAGAAAGGTTTTAAAACTCTTCAGATTTGTATGTTGTGCCTTCCTGAACCTCATAATTCAAACTTTTACAGTTTTGAAGGGCCTTTCTTTTTTTACGAAACAGTTTCTTATTTGGTTTAGAATCCCTCGTAGAATCAACAATTCTCGCTTTGTCGATGTACCAAAAATATTCTTTCATTTCAGAACATAATTTCATTCCTAACTTTTCAAGTAGAGGTAATATAGACCAGCAAACCCAGAATTAAAAAGTATTATAGCAATATAGTTTCTTAAATGGATTGTTTGTTGCTCAACAAAGTTGTCTTTCGGGTTTATACTCCACACGATATTGTTATGACTTTCATTGCAGTTCTGAGCTTTCCCGGGAAGACATTTTTCTGAAGATTTTGATCGCAAAGTTCCTTCTAAGTCTTTCTAATAGAATAAATGATTGAATGAAGAAGAACCGTTGATATTTCTATCGACGTTTCCCCAGCAAATACTGCTCTCTTAAATATCTTCTTTTTTGGCCGCATTGATCTTGTTTTTGGCATGACAACTTTAATTTAATTAAAAATAACTATCTATATATCTATACATATGAATAAAAATGAAGTGTCTGTTTGTAATTTGAAATTAACAGCTTTTTTACTAAATGCATTAAAAAGTATATACGGTACTTACATGAAAAAATCAACTTTTAAAAATTTTGTCTGTCTGTCTGTTTGTTCCGGCTAATCTCAAAAACGGCTGGTCCAATTTTGACGAAACTTTCACTGGCAGATAGCTACTGCTGTAAGAGATAATTTAGGTTGCTTTTATTTTAGAAAAAAATAGGATTCCAAGAAAATAAAATTAAAGCCATTGAAATAGTGAGCAATATCCGATTCAAATAGGGATTATTTATTTCAATAGGGACTATTTTTATTCAATAAGGATTATTTTTATTTAATAGGAATTATTTTATTTCTCGAGCCTTCTGTCTCAACGATTGCTAGCAGTTATATCAAACTTTTTTCTTTGATTAGGTTGCTGCCATTCGCGACATTTCCCGTTCATGTCTTGATCCTAATGATTTTACAGTCCTTAACTGCATTTTCAAAGGTCATGCGACCCTTTTACCCCCTTCCTTGCGGCTTCGTTTGTGTTGGCGTTTAACCCTACATGCTACTTAGACCTATTTTGATCCTGAAAATTTTAATCCTTACCCCATCGACAGTGTCAAAGGTCATGCGTTCCTTTCTCCCCTTGCTCAACAAAAAACAAATGAAAAAAATAAAAAAGAAAGAAACATAGATTCACAAAGTAGAAGAAAAGTTTTGGTAAACTCTGCGAAGTGAATAAACACTTTTTTGTGTTAAATTCCACGTGAATGAAGACGCGGGTAACAGCTATTTAACATAAAATAAATGCATCAGAAAGTAATATTAACGTATTACACATCCAGATAAAAATTATTTACACTATTTTTAGCGTTTATTACACACAATTTGTAACAATGTGTTACTTTTGCTGAGCAGATAGGTGTTTTTAAAAATCGACCCACAAGAAAGTTACGGGGCGTCATAAATAATAATAACAATAATAAAAAATCAGCAATTATACCTAAAGACTTAACATTTAGCAAATATGGTTTTTTCGTTCAGCTAAGTTATGTAAAAATCTTTTATTTTGTGTTTAATGTATACAATTCACATAAAATTAACTCATCAAAAACTTTTTTATCCTTCAGTCTGTATTGTTTAATTTTTAATTTCACTCGTGCGAAGAACGGGTATACCAGCTAGTAATTTTATAAAAGTACTAATAAACAGTTATAAAGGGACCTAGTTTTGAACACAAATCATGAAAAGAAAGCAACTCATTTAAATCGAAACCAACACTGCAATCAGTTAACTGTTGCCTATTTTAAAGCAAAATATATCTATTAAAACATTTATAAAGTGAAACAAAGTTTATTAAAGATAAAAAGAATTCGTTAAAATATTCTAAATGAATTAAAATCTCATTTTGTCGGTGAAAATGAACCTAAAACTCACACTTCCGGTTTCGATTTAGGCTTACTACCTCAAACAAAAACAGCTCTAACTTTTTCTAACAGACTCAGAATCAAAAGAACAATAGTTTATAGAAAGCTTATTAAACATGCTGCAAAAATAGACTATAAAATAAATTTAGATTTTTTTTATGAAAATGGTGATTTTAAACCAGTCGGGGATATACCTTAAGTGATTTTCGTTTCGTGTTGAGAGAAAAAATGCGTGAAAGTACATAGAAGTGGGTCGTTACCTTTGTATTATTTCGCATTAACCATTATTTCGTCTTAAGCGATTTCGTGTTAACGTATTTCACTGCATAAAGATTTATACTATAACAGAGCATTTCTCAAACTGTAGAGCATGCTTCTTTTGGGGAGGCGGGATAACCCTACTTGGGGGCACGACCATATGAGGGGTTTTTTTTTAGAGGTATAGAACTTTAAATTGCAATAAAACAACGATGTATTATTCGATTGACATAAATTTTTTATTCGAAAAATAATCTTGTGGCATTACATTTTAAATATGGTTTCTGCCATAGGACTGCCACGGCTGGCCCGAATGTAGTCCAATCTGGACGTCCAATTTTCGATGACCTTTTCCAACATTTGTGGCCGTATATCGGCAATAACACGGCGAATGTTGTCTTCCAAATGGTCAAGCGTTTGTGGCTTATCCGCATAGACCAATGACTTTACATAGCCCCACAAAAAATAGTCTAGTGGTGTTAAATCACAAGATCTTGGAGGCCAATTCACAGGTCCAAAACGTGAAATTAGGCGGTCACCAAACGTGTCTTTCAATAAATCGATTGTGGCACGAGCTGTGTAACATGTTGCGCCGTCTTGTTGGAACCACAGCTCCTGGACATCATGATTTTTCAATTCAGGAATGAAAAAGTTAGTAATCATGGCTCTATACCGATCACCATTGACTGTAACGTTGTGGCCTTCATCGTTTTTGAAGAAGGATTCCACCAGCCGATAAAGCGCAGCAAAGAGTCAGTTTTTCTGGATGTAACGGTGTTTCGACATACACTTGTGGATTAGCTTCACTCCAAATGCGGCAGTTTTGTTTGTTGACGTAGCCATTCAACCAGAAGTGCGCTTCATCGCTAAACAAATTTCGCTTATGAAAATCGACCATTATTTTCGAAATAAAATTGCACAATTTGAAAGCGTTGTTCAGGCGTGAGTCTATTCATGATGAATTGCCAAACCAAACCGAGAATAAATCACTTGACAGCTGTTAAATCGGTCCCCATCTAGGAAAGTAATGCCAACTTAAACTTCTATATCTGGAAAAAAACACTCTGTAGAAAATTCGAAAAAATAAGAGATTATTTAAAAGTATTATTAATTTACTGAAAGGAGCAAATCAAAATACATTAATAAAATAGTAAAAATACATTAGTAAAATACACACATTTACTCTGAGATAATATATTTATAAAAATGCCCGTACTGCATAAATGCAATTGACAATTAATTTAACAACGTTAATTTTAAAAAAAAGTTTAACACTAGAAAGACTGAAACTTATAATATATACCTATATTGCCCCAAGGCAGTCAAAATGACTACAGTGTGAAAGAATAACTAATGTGTAAATAAAAATTTGTTTAAAATTAATTTTTAATATTATTTACAGTCATATATGGCAAGTTATTAGTAAATATTAACATTAAAAGAAGTTTACTTCACTCGGGAAAAAATATACTCTAAAAAAGTCTAAGAAATTGTGCCTGTATATACGCCATTGTTTTTCTAATTGGAATTAAAAAGCAGTCAAAATGACTTCCGTGGGAAATCTAGTGTGAATAATCACCAGTGGGCTCATGGCCCAATTTTGTATATAATAATAAAATTAAATAGAAAATGCATTACTTATCCTTATAATTTGTTCGCTTTATAATTAAATTCGTGTTGTAGCTTTAGTGTCACAGAACATTATTATTGAATTTAATACATTGCTATTATACAGAGGGGGCATGATTAAAAGTATGATTGAAAATAGGGTTACAGATATTGAATGTTTGAGAAACCCCGCTATAACATATTTAATATTCTCTTTTGATGATAATTCGCATAAAAGTAGAAAGATAACACTCCATTCAATACGGTACTCAGTCTAATAAAATATGAAAATCTCTTATTAATACACATTAAGAATAATTATAACATTAATCCGAAGTATTAAGTTAAAAAATTGCAACATTTATACGAGTGTAGAATAAATTGAACTGGAAATACGCGCGTGAACATATTACCAGTTTTCTGCCATACTTTTAACGTTTGGAAATTGAGAAACTCGGCAACACTAAAAGCCCATGAAGAGAAATGGTGAGTTCCATCATTGTCAAATTAGAGTCATGGGGGTTGAAGAGACCACCTTAGGGGGCCCGCTAGGGATGTGTTTCGTAATGATGCCAATTTATTTTATTTCCGTGTTCTGACATGGCCATCTGAGCTTCTTTGCGAGAGTTCTTCATATATTTATTCACTCCCAGTATATTTTCACTAATCGCATAGAATCTGGGGTCGCATGATAAAGTTTAGGGCATATATAAATCAGAGTTATTGGTCTTCAACAAAAACGTATGAGTCCAAAATGATTGCTAAATTCAATATGCTCATATGTTTTACGAGCAATTTATGTTTGAAAATAGGTTTCTAAAAGTGATTCAGAAGATATCACTGAAATGAAGCAAAGAGCTGAAAAAGCTATAAATATTCTTAAATTCAGAAAGTTTCGCATTTTGATAGTAGCAGAATGTTTGAAAACTAAATGCAGTTCTTTTTTAAATGATTAATCTTGTGGTTTGAAGTAAAAAATGTCTTCAAAGGCTAAAAATGACACGTCGAGAAAGGTAGGATTTTTCTGGTGGACAGTTAATAATTTGGGAACCATTTTGTGGTAGCAGAAATAATTATTCATAAATAAAGTGAAATATTCTTTCAAATTAGAGAGAATGAGAGGTAGAAGTTTACGTTTAGAACATGGGTGGCCGACCCATATGACATCTTGGGCCACTTCGAAAAAACATTAATAATCCCGTGGGCCGCATTTAAATATATATATATATATAGAGAGAGAGAGAGAGAGAGAGATTTGAGCCCATTATATTTGTTGGAGTGAAAATTTAAAAAAGATTTGCGTATTATTATTGTTTTACTGATTTTTATGTATAAAAATATAGATAATATAAGAATAATAATATACAATGATCAAATAATGTTTAACTCGTTTAACTAGCGAGATATTTTTTTCATTCCTTTCACTTAGTTTTTGCAAATCAATCCAAACTCGTGTGTTTGAACGTCATAATTGATGTTGCAGGTTTTCCTCCATTAAATTTGAGCGCGATTTATGTTTGATAAATTTAATTTTTGGAAAAAAAAAGGATTCTTGCAGTAACAGAAGCAATGTGATAGAATATAAACAGTTAATGGAATTATTTGTTAAAATAACTACTAAAATTAAAAATATTGCCCAAAATAATCGTATTTTGTAATGTTGTAATGAATCTCGCGGGCCAAACCACATACCCCCGATTTAGAATACGGAAGAAAGTGAAAAGAAAAATTGTGAATAGCATCTTTCACCGGGATTTTTATTTTAGAATCAATTCAAAGATTAAGGTTCATTAGAAAAAAATGCATTATTTAAAATATAAAAAATGAAGCTCGTGGTTTTGTTCATTAAATAACGGGATTAACTCATAACCCATTTTCCAATTGCATTCATTCTTCTAATATACTTTCTTAAGGGGACTTGGCACCCTTTGAGCAAACTTCTTTATTTAAGCATTTAAAAATTATATTTTAGCATTTTATACAATGTTTCTATTCAAGAAAATGTTACCAGATGAAAATTTTCATATATTATTCACACAATTTTAAAAATTTTAATTTTTTGAAGAAAATTGGGAAAATTTTAAAATCCTACTCCTTTTGTAAAAATTAATTTTTTGACCTAAATTTTCTTTATAAAACACTCTTATGGATGATCTAAACAACTTTAGAAATCGATTTTAGAATAATTTCATTCGTTTTCGAGAAAAAAAATAAAATGTTGATATACAGGCTAAAAATCAACGAAAAAGCCAACATGTCTTACATTTTATTTTTTTTTAAAAAAAGTATTCAGTTTATAGCAAAACGGATCCCTAATTTTATTACATGCTTTATTTTTAACACGCAGGAAAAAATGGAAGTGATTGGTAAATAATTGTCGAAGGAGTAGCATTTTGAATGCACTAAGGTTTCGAAAAACACAAACTGAGAAAAACAGGTTTAAAGTTTATAATTCTGAAAAAAATAATTATTATAAGCTTAATTAAACTAAAAATACCACTTCAAGATATTAGTTATACGTTTTTCTTTAAAATAATTGCATTTTCATATTTTTTCAACCCACACATTTTTATAAATGATCAACTTTTAGAGAGTACTAATTGCCCATGAAAATTCAAGAAAAATGTTAAAAAAAATTTTTTTCTGTCACGACAGAAATTTTAGCTGTTTTTCTTGTTATAAAATAAAAGTATTACATTTGTATGAAAAATATATCAGGAAGAAGAACTGAAATTATTAAATTATTAATATAAAATGCCTTATTTTAAAAATTTTACATGCACACATTTCACAAGGAAGAAAAATTACATTATTGTATTGCCTCGGAAATATTCTGCTTTTAATACTACACATTCTTTTTTATAGTTATTATTTATATTTCTAAAATAGATTTTTTTTTTTATCCTAAAGCATTTTTAGCTTTTTTTTTTTTTCTAAAAAGGGGGTGTGGCTGAATTGCCTAATTTGTTTTCAAATGAAGTTTTAGTCAACTTCTAATTTTCCGACATGCAGAAGTGATATATCAATCGAAAGATAATAATGCAAAGAATAAGATTAAATGAAAATAAAAAAAAACGATAGGTTTGTGATTTTTAGGGTACCAAGTTGTCTTAAGATATCAGACCAATTCTCAAACATATATCCTAGTCATATAAAACATATTATGTATCAATAGCAATCCTTAGTTAATGAGTTTAATGTTTATTAACTTGTTATTTTGAACAAAAAAGTACGTGCTTTCATACCAAACATTTTTATTACTTTTAGAAAAGCTCTTAAGGAGAATCTTTAGCTGTAATTTAAATACTTTTTTAATTTTCATTTTAAAAGGTTGGAAAAAAATTTTTAAAAAAATTTGATGATATATATTTTTATCAATATGAAAATCTGTTTTTAAGCAGCAATCCATGTTCAGAGATAATTTAGGAAACCTTAGAGATGTTAAATGTTAACTTTTGGCTTTAAAATTATTTTAATTACATATTTATACACTGTTGGACAATTGCTAAGGACGGATCACAAATTGCTATGTAGCATAACATTAAGCGAGACATGAGGCCTAGTAGAATAATATATAGTTGTCACACTGTTCAGACATTAGAATAAAGAATATTTATTGTTTTGGAAAGTACAAAAGCTGTGAAACATCTGAAAGAAAAAAAAATGTTCATTTGATCTGCTTACGGAGAAATGGAACAATGCATCTAAAAGTCAGCAGGCACCTTAAAGAAAGGTATCAGTACGGTATATGTCCATCGTGGAGTGTGATGCAACATTCCACACGTCGTACCATACTTTGCACAGCATTATCCAGCAGCTGTTGAGGCAATTTATCCCATTCCTCTGTGAGTGCACGGATGAGGGTGTTCTTGTTTGTCGGAGGATAGTTTCGACCAGCAACTCGCCTCCCCAAAGCATCCCACACATTTTCAATGGGGTTTAGATCTGGAGAACGCGCTGGCCATACGAGACGTTGAATAACCTGGCTGTCTAGACAATCCTGAACAGCGAGTGTTCGATGACATGTTGCGTTGTCGTCCATAAAAACAAATTTATCACCGATAGCACCACGGAAAAGACGAACATGAGGAAATAGAACTTCATCAATGTATCGTTGGCCCGTCATAGTCCTATTCGCAACCACATGTAGGCGCGTACGGTCATTGATCATGATGCCGGCCCACACCATGATACGCATGTCGGATATCGGTCCTTTTCCTGGATATTTTCTGGACGATAAGCAGTACCACTCTCGCGCCAGATCAGTTGGCGTCTACAATCCGATGACAGACTGAACCTACTCTCATCTGAGAATAGTACGCATGCCCAGTCCTGTTCAGTCCAATTGTGATGCTCACCACACCATTGCAAACGGGCAGTACGGTGCTGTCTGTTCAATGGGACACACACAACAGGTCTGCGTGCGTATAGTCCTCCTCCCCTCAAACGTCTGGCAACAGTTTTTCGGGAGATCTGCTTTCCTGAGGCAACAAGAAACTGATTTGCCAATTGCTGAGCTGTGGTGCGCCTGTTCCTTTTTGCTGATAGGACGATATATCTGTCTTCTGCAGGCGTCGTACTTCTAACACGACCTCCCCCGTGCCGTCTACTACACATTCCAGTAGTTTTAAATGACTTCCACAGCCGTGAAACAACGCCCTGTCGAACTCCCTGGCAACATCTGTTATTTTTCGCCCTTCTTCGATCTTTCCCATAAATGGGCCACGCATAAAATCATCTATGTGATGTCGGGAAGACATGCCAAAAATTTTGATTTCGTCTATTAAATCTTTCCTGTAAAACTTTGGCTTGAAACAACAACTGTCCACACGCGTCAAAACCTTTAAAGCTCTTATGAACGCTATCACGTGATGAACAGACGTGGAAAAAAAATTGCATACTCATACTTCTTCTTACTAATATCCCGCACTTATTGTAATTTTCAACATTTTGCTTCCTTTCATTTTGTGGTTGCTATGGATGATAGTGTTATCCGTCCTTAGCAATTGTCCAGCAGTGTAAAAAAAAACCTCATGCAGGAGATGTCTAAGAGTGATTTTTTGCTATTTTCATTATTTCTTTTGGAAATACTATGTTTTTTTCCTTTCTGAGTAAAATATATAATTTATTTCAAATTCAATAATGATGCGAATTACTTGGTTGGTTGCAATGACACAAGAGTTTTGTTTGGACAATCTTTCATCAATATACGAAAAACTGCGCTTCTGTCATATAGACAACACTGCAAATACAGGAAAGGAAGAACAATTGGATGAAAAGACAAGGAAAAAGTTTGAAAGTATATGAAGTTCACTAAGACATTGAGGGGATGAGAGTAAATTTCGATTACCAATTATTACAAATCCACCAATAGAAAGGGAAAAAATTACTTGGTCACTTTGGTGTTAGAAAACCCAGATTTCCCTAAGTGGAATGATTGATTGATTGAATTTTAACGTTGCACTGCTCAGCTACACGAGGGCTTTTGGCGACGGACCACGTAATTTTGAACCATGGCCAAGTGACGTGGACGACACCTGAGCTGGCACTCCCCTCTCCTAACTACCGCACCACACCTACGGGAGGATGTTTCAGCTCTCGACAGCTGCCCTACACGGCGGGTCTTTAGTGGTACTGGGCTCGAACTCGTGACAAGGCAAGCCATGATCCGATGCCTATACCACTCGGCTACCGCGGCCGCTTCCCTAAGGGGAAGATGATGTTGAATGCATAAATGTTATTAATACACTGTTTGTCAATAGAACTGCAACACCGTGAAGGTAAGAAGTCACACAAACGTCAATAATACATTCTCATGAATGGAAGAAGTTTCTGAGCCATGCAAATGATCAGCATTTAAGCGAAGTTGTATGACGCAGGAGGGTGAAACGACATCTCAAATTCTACATAAAAATAAAGTTACGTCACGGGAGAAAACAATCACATTTGAGCATTGGTTGGTTGCCAATAAATCATGTTATATCTTTTATAAGAAAAAAAAGATACAAGCATGTGACGAAATTTGATGGTGGCTCAATGGCTTCCCACCACATAGACATGATGTTTGTAATCTGAACAGCCTGCGTTACATTTCTTAGATTTTATGGCGTGAGGCTCTACGCTATCTTCAAAGCATAGAATACTTCATCCTTCAACAAGGTAAAGCATGTTACTCTTCATTTTCTGACCTACCTCTCCATAAAGGGTGTTAACCGGGCCGCCATGTTCTTTGGATCTCTACCCATTGAAAACTTTTGGTCATGAAGGTAGTTGAGAGACGACGCTACCATTTAGTTTCAGCCAATACGATTGATGAAATGTGATATAGAATTGAAACAACAGGGAATTAATTAGCTTTTTTTACTGATATAGGCGCAAATTTGTAACAAGTTGCTGTATTTGGGATGTCTATCCTTTCTAACTTGGGACTCCTTCCATGCATCAAAACTGGCACTTTCAGCTAGAACAATTTAATAGAAGTGAGCATTCAACACAAGTATACACAATCAGTGAGATATATCAGGGGGATAGAGATGATCGTCAATTCTTGTGCACGATGCAAACACGTTGATAGCACCAAAACCGTATTGTTATATTTTGTGATATTTAACCCTCCAAGCGGTTAGCACGGAAAATTCCGTCATTATAAAGATACTTCAACGATGCACTGCACGGGTTTTTTTGCCTTCAAGTAACATTTTCAAAAGCGGATTAGCCGTACTTTTCTGAAATCCTTTCCCCCTTTTAAAGGTTTAACATCTTGAAAGATAATTAGGGACGGTGCAAAGCAACACAGCAGGACACTGATAGGAAGTTTTATGGCTCGCAGGGAACCCCGTGTTTTGACCCTGGAGCAATCGTAACAAATCGGGGGAAAATTTCTTTAGACCCCAGGAAGTGTTTGTTTGTTAGCTTGTATTTTAAAAGTTTTGAAAAGTCCCAACCTATAAGTAAAATATGTTTTAATTCCCTTTTTGGTTTCATATTAATTTGAAACTGTAACAAGTTGGGGCGTGTCAGGGCAATCTGCTATTTTATATAGTTAGAGAATTATCTTTTTTTAAGTATTTTCTTTCGCTTCATTTTTCTTATCTTAATCAATGCTTTCAGTTTTTGAAACATGATTATTTCATTATAAGATGCCAAAAAAATTAATAAAACACCAAACACTTCAAAATTTGAAACCTTTTCAACTTTACAACCAATAAAAATGAATAAATTTAAACTTCATCAAATAATTTGAAACATTTTCTTACACTTTGATAAAAATAATAACGAAAAAAAAAAAAAAAAACTAATTAAGATGTATTAGTTTTTTTTTTTTTAGATTTCAAAGCCCAAGTGTTCAGGGAAGTTTACGTACAGTGCCTAGTTATATATTGTTAAAATACGCTGAATTATATTTGAATTTTAAGTGCTTGAACATTAGTTTACATCAAAGACAACATAAATGAAGATTTTCCCACATTTTTTTATTATAACTTGAATGTTTGAATAAATGATAATCAAAAATATACGGAAACATTTACAGTAGACATTCATTTCATTCTATTCATTTTTTTTTGCTTCATTTTTTGCATAATTTTTGTGTTTTACTTCAGTTTTCGTTAGGAAATTACCGCACTTACTCAAATATTGTTATTTATTTTAATGTATTTTTCATGCTGATTTCAAATCTGTTTGTAGATTTCATCTAAAGTAAATAGTTTCATTGATATGTTGAAAAAACCTTGACAAGAAAGCACAAGGTCACTTTAAGAATGAGTGAGTGTGTTTTCCAAGAATGAAATGCTCCATTATTTCAACCAATCAGAGAGCAGTAGCGAAAAAGGGTTGAAAGAAAAGGGTAAAACGTGGTTTATTGTATTGAATGCAGTTGTGTGCTTTTGGAAAATAGTGTATTGAAAGCAATTTGAAGTGCGTTTGTGAAAAATATTGGAATGGCTAAATTTTCATATCTGCCTGAGAATAAAAGGTAAAAAATAATACATTTGAAGGAAGAAGGTTATTCTATGCGCCAAATTGCTGCTAAAGTACCATGTGGCCCTTCTACTGTTGTGAGAACTTTGAAAAGATTTTCTGAAACAAATTTTATTGCGGACAGGGGGTGATCAGGACGACCAAGAAAAGCATCTTTACGTGAAGACAGGTTATTGCTTTCAAACAGAAAGCTTAATTCCTCGCAAATTTTGAAACAATGGACTTTGACATCAAATGTGAGTGCGTGCCCAAGAACTGTTAGAGGAAGACTGCTGGAAATTGGGTTACGTGGCTGTAAAGCGTGCCCAAAACCATTACTGACTGAATTTCAACGCAAGAGGTGATTAACGTGGGTAAGGGTACATTCATTATGGACTATTAAATACTGGGAAAAGGTAATATTTAGTGACGAGAGTCAGTTTTGTATTTCTGGCAACCAAAGTAGTGCTTATGTAAGACGACGCACTCATGAGGAATTCAGCCCTTAGTGTCTGAAGCCCACAGTAAAGCACCCGACAAAAGTGATGGTATGGGGTTGCATGTCTTCTCATAGTGTTGGATCGTTAGCGGAACAGTGAAAACCATGGATTACATTGAAATACTACAAAATAAATCGCTACCAACGGCGAGAGACCTTTTGGGGAATCAGTCATGGATTTTTCAGGACGATAACGCCCCTTGTCATCGTGCAAAGGTAGTCCAGAAATGGTTGGAAGACCATACTGTAAATAGAATGAACTGGCCAGGACAGTCTTCCGACCTTAATCCGACAGAGAGTTTATGGTTTAAAATTGGTTATGAAATTTCAAAGAAAAAACCTTGAAACAAACGTGAATTAATTGAGAAGCTGTAATATTTTTCTTCAAAACCATATATTCACGAAAGATCTTCTTCTGAAATTGGTGCATCCCATGCCAAAAAGATGTAGAGCCGTAATTAAAGCAAACGGCTGGCCCATAAAATATTGATTTTCTAACATGTGACAACAATGTAATTTTCAAAATGCTTATATATATATTAAATATACCGTATTTGTCAATTTTAGCGTTATTTTTCTTTGCATATTATGTTATTCTATATTGTTTTATTCTGCACATATTTTACATTATTGTGTTCAGGCAGCTTTACTACAAAAAATATTTTAGTCATTAATAAACTAGTAGTAGATTTTTTTTTGAAATCAGCATATAAATACTTTAAAATCAATAACAATATTTAAAATAGTGCGATAATTTCACAACAAAAAATGAAATCTAACACAAAAATTACGCTAAAAAATGATTGTGTTCAGGACTTTTTGCCACCACTGTAGTTCCTGGCCCTCATGGATTGTTGTGCCACTGAGTTTGAGTTTTAAGTTTGAGGATTGCCTCACTTTGGGGATAGCCCTTAGATAAACATGCATTTCCACACATTTGCAATTAAACATTTTTCTGACAATTATGTTCATTTCAGAAGGAACTTTGATTTTTCAAATGTATTTGCTTAATAAAATGTATGTTTGTGTATTATATAAAAATTTTTATCCATCCAAAATTACATAATTTTTGCTCCTCTAAAAGATTTAGGATTTTAGAACTGATCTTACAATCCATATATGTTTTATAGTAGTATATTTAAAAATGAAAAATACATTTTATAACTGTGTGAGCTTTTATGCCTCGTTTATAAATATAAAAAATTGCTTTCAGCTACAGTTTTTAAAATGTACTGCAATAAGTAGAGGAATAGGATAATAACATATTATGAAAATTTTTGACAGCAGTAAGATATATTTATATATTTCAGTTTCTTTACAATTTGAATATAAGTTGTAAGCCATTTTGCGAATAGTTTGATATTGAATATAAACCCATAGACTGTTTAATATTGTAAAGTGTTTTATTTTGATACCAGAACACATTAAAATAAGGCTCATTTGCAGTTATATGATCAGCTTTAGTGATATTTAAATTTTAAAAAATAGTCTACACGTACGAAAACATTCTTTCAAAACCACACACCACATCTCATACTATGTCTTCCATACAGCAGGAAATATTTGTGTATACTCAACATATTTAATACAGGATACATTTCCAAATGTTAAAATTGTTTTTAAAATTTGGTATGAATACATTGTGGAACTGTCGGTTAACTTCACTGAACAAAATTGTTTGAAGTGTACTGTTTTGAAAGACAAAATTAATTAGGGCGAATTTTCTCACAATACAATTTGTAATGACTGAATTGTGTGAAAATGTAGTTATCGATGTGTGACATTTTTCCTTGTAATAAATGAAACAGAAAGATAAAAAATTAAACTTGAGTAGAAAATGGTTAGAAGTACTGTCACGCGCATTTGAAGAAGTATATCCCCCATTAAAATTAAAAATTATTGACTGAATGTGTGTTATGTCCATCACAAATGCCGATGTAGAAAAGAAATTTTTATTTAATACAAGAAGTTCGAAAAGGAGAAAACTAGGAATGAAAATTTAGATTTTTTCCGAAAAATATTCAGTTAACATAAAAATATCATTAAAATGATTTTAATTAAAATAAATTAAAAGTATTGAAATCCTTTTTTATGTTATTCTAAATTTAAAATATAATTGAATAGAGAAATATCGGTTTTTTTCATAAATATAATCATCGTATGTATATCACCGTATGCACCATTTATTGTCTTTTTGTTTTAAAAAAGAGATAGGGCCTTTACTCTTTTTACCTCATTAATTTTTTAAAAAACAGGAAAGTGAGCGCGTTTTCTTACTCTCATATTCAAAAATGAATATAGGATGCTTTTTTCTGGTTCAAATCGCAATACCAATATATATATATATATATATATATATATATATATATATATATATATATATATATATATATATATATATATATATTAATTTTTAAAAAATGACAGAATAATAAATTTTGTTTGAAGAAAATATAATTATTTTTAAACTTCTAACACACTATTTATTTCCTTTTTTCACCCTTCTATTTGTTTTAATTTTACTGTGACTGAACATATAGGGGAAACGACCAAGTTGCACTCTAGCTTTCATACAAGATTGCCCAAGGCAACTTAACAGCTAGCTGTAAACGATTGATGTATTGGTTCTTACTTGACAAAGAGACCGAACTGAGTCATAAAAATTTCCCCGTTCGGCCTCCCAAGTTTTAAAAGGGGGAAATGAAAGAAGTCTGTTGCTTTTTTAAAGCGAACGGCAAAATAAGAGTAAACGCTTTCGGAATAACTTTTCAGGAGGAAGCTAACCACCCAGAGGGTTAATTTTAATGTCATCAAAGTGCCTTACTGGAATTCAAATTTATCAATATCTATATATAGAAATATTATTTTTAACTCTATTTATCATAATAATGTAGTAGTTAACGATCAAGCTAATATTTTTTTTAAATCTTAATAAATTTTTTAATCACTGTATTGAACATGGATATCCTGCTAATTCTCTTTGTAATTATATTTATAATGGTTTTTAATGATACAATTTGTATTACTGTAATTATTTACTGTCATTATGTTTTGTAATTATTTTTAAAATAATTATACAATATCTAATTTATTCTACAATTATTAAATAGATGGCGCCACATGCTTATTAAATTTTAATAATAATTATATATTTTAGCGTTTCATTTATATTTTACACTAATTTTTATATGAATATTATTTTATGATTTTTTTAAAAGTATATATAAGTATATATAAATTTCTTAATATCCTATCACATTTAATTTTAATGCGGATCTGCTTTCACTCCCTTGTATATGGCGTGAACACATTACTAGTTGATGCACTCCCGACCTACCTAAAAGTAGGTTATGTTTTTGTTCACATGTTATTAGTTTAATGATTTTTTAATATTTAAATTCCTCATATATAATTCTTTCCTTTCCTCTTGGTACATAGTATGACAAATTACAGGTGAAGGTTGGCCGGCCCCAAAACCTGTTTAAACCTGCAATCCTGGTTCCTAAGGCCAGGAGTTTGTCATTATACTACTGTGCCTTCTTCCTGTTTATAGTTATCTTAGGTATATAACTATCTGTTTACTTTTATATTTTCGTTTATATATTTGTATATATATAAATACACACACACACACACACACACACACACATATATATATATATATATATATATATATATATAGTAGCTTTGAATGATATTTTGAGGTATTTTAATATATTTTTATCACAACAGGATAAAATATTGAGAATAAGAATTTTTTTCTCTTTCTGAATCAGGAAAGTGTGCTATAGTTATAAAAAAAACTTACAATAACATTACAATAATATTTTATTTAAGAAATAGCTTAAATGCTTTTAATATTCTTATTGTTTCTAGTAACTTTTCTTGTTTAAGAGTCCTTTTTCCAATTTTAAAGTATTCGGGATCAAAAGAAAAAATAAGATAATACTTTGACTCATTCAGAATTAAAATACTCGGCGTTCTTTTTTAATTTAGAAAATTCCTGTTTTGTCAAGGAATGGACTGAAAGTCAAATAGTATAAGAAATTAATTTTATTTTGGTTTCTCAACCTTAGTTAATTTTTTAATATTTATTTTCTTCCCATTTTTTTACAAGTGCTATGTTAAACTGCTTGACACTAATTTTCCTTTTCTGTTTTTCTATTGAATTTCAAAAAAAAATAACCACTAGCTTTTCTGTATTTCTGAGTATTTTATTCCTCTGTAAAACACATTAGCCTGATTTGAGAAGAGCTGAGAATCCTGTTTTAAAGTAGAGCAAAATTCTGAGCGCGATATACATTTTGTAATATCTGAACAATTTTTTCTCATCTTTTTGACCTCAATATAGACGTATGATATGCTTCCATATTTCAAAATTTTTGTTCATCGTGACCAAGACCCCAATAATTCATTTATTTGATATTTGATACCTGCATTATCATAATTCATATTTTTTTAGAAATTAGGAAACATATCTGGATAGCTCTTAGAAGTTAATTTTTACAAATAAAACAAGACGCAGTTTGCAAAATGTGTGACTTTATTTTTTGAAATATTTCTTCAATCAATTGTACAATACCATTTTTATTTACAAGTTTGTTTTTATAAATACAAAATAAACAAAATGGTATGGTATGTAATTTAGAATCACACAAATATGTGGGGGATACTTGAAATGACCTTTATTTCTATCTTAATCACAATAAGCTAGAACCTTGAGTCTCAGTTTTGTTTAGTGAGTTTATGTCTCATTCATAAACAAAATCATTCATTTTATTTAAACATGTAAAATATTATTTTCCCTTTCTTTCCTTAACATTTTCCTCAATCAGCTGTTACATACATGCACAAATAAAATGGCACGTGCATTGAGGCACAAATTTACAAAATAATACGCGAATGTTTATTACAGTCAGAGACATTTGCAAAATATTATAAAAAGTTTACTTTTCCTACTTTTATGATACGACCAATAAGTTACATACAGAACACATTTTTATTAAACTATAAAAATGCCATAAATATGTGTTTTCAAAATAGTTACTTGAAATCGAAAACCCACAGCTGATCATAAATTATATATTTTTTCTATTTTCTGCACAAGTGAATAAAAATGCGGTGCAATAAAACTGCACATAAATTATTTTTCATGTATCAAGCATAAAATTTCATATAGTTTTTACACTTTCTTTTATAAAACAAATACATCATTTTTACCTTATCTTCGCTATCAAATCGAAATTTCGTAAAAACATACCACTCTGTCTCGAATCAGATCTTGCTCCTACAAAATTATTTTAATATTAAAGCATCTGCTATCGAAATTGCTTCTCTCAATCCTAAGATGTAACAGCATTAAATTATGACCAATATAGCTTAACAAGTTATCCTTTTAGTATGCTTGGTTTCACTGAAAGCCTTGCCGTGGGCCTGTTACGACATGTTCCGTTGACAGCCAGGATTATTTTGAAGTAGCAACGCATAACGGGGAAGATTGTTGACGATTGCAAGTCCTCACTGTGTTGATTATAGAGGGTAAACTGGAAAAGGGATACATTGAAGCATGTATTCACTAAATAAGGGTATTTCACAAACACCTTACGAAATCTATTTAACATTTCATGCAGGATATCAATGCAAGGTATCTAATGCTTTATCAAAACATTTCCATGTGGGTCTGTCCAGTATTTGGTTTGTAAGTTTATGCATATAACTTAAGATATATTTTTAAAGAATTTATGAGAAATTATAAATAAGACTTAATCATTTTAAAACTTAATAGTTGAATAAATAAGTTGTCCAAAGCATCCCATTTATAGCACTTTCAGCAGATTTATTTAGTATAACATGCTTTAGTTATAACTGGATTATATAGAGGACGGAGTAACGGATATGTATTTTCTTCCACTTAATCTGAAAAATAACGCATTTTGAATAAAAACTATTTTTATTACTTGAAAATAGATTGAGAGAAAAATTGTGTAGAAATATGCAAATGGAAAATTGTTTTTTTATCGTGTTATTTTGAAATTTAAGCCTAAGTGCAGAATGAAGTACACAATTTTTTAAGATGTGATTTTATATTCTTTCAGATTAGAAACATATATTAATTTTTTGCAATGATGTTTTAAAAAATGTTGATAGTCGATCGTCCATCATTAAAATAAAATAATCAAATAAAAATGAAATTCATTTTTTTTCTATACAGACCAGTTAGTTACCAAATTTAATCACCTAAAAAAATTAACAACGAAAACCTCCACCTTTGAAAAACTAGTATGTAATACTTACGCTAAACAGATGATACCTTATCTTAATGACCGACATTTGAGTTGAAATCTATCATTTTGTAAATTATGAAATATCTTGAAAACGTAAACTGATATTCATTAGGTTTTTACTAAATCGTTAAGGAACATACTCTTTTGTATAAATGTTAAAAATTTTGATATTAAAAATATATAAATACCAAACAACGTTCCAGGCAAAATTCTGTGACAAAGGAAGACTTTTCGTTAAGCCCTCTTATGTTTATAATTCCTAATATTTTAAACTATGTGTATATATTTCAATTCTTATAATCATATTTACTTAATCAATTTTTGAATATTATAACTGCCCCAATGGATAGGTAACAAATATTGAGCTTTATATATCACGGAAATTTATTTCGTTGTATATATATATTTAAATCTCTCCGTGGAAATATATGTGAACAAATTCGAATTCACTTTACTTGCAATTTTGATTCACTTCTGAAAACTAAAAAAAAACAACATAAAACACTATTTAAATGATGAGATTTTTATTAAAAAAAAGTGTCTATGACTGAAAACAAGTATGTTGTGTTCAAACAAATCTCAAGATAACAGTAACAAATTCACTCTTTTTAATTAAAGAAATATCCACGTGTAATAGACATAATACATTATTTATTTATAAAACCTTTGAAACACACACACACACACACACACACACATATATATATATATATATATATATATATATATATGTACATAAATTATTCATATCTATCTGATAGCGATATAAAAATATTCCTTTAACTTTCACCTCTTGAATAATTATTTCTAAAATTCAAATAGACTTATCTTTTACCCACCTGTAACCTCTTTCCCTAATATAGCTGCCCACTAGACCAATATTATATTAATTACTATTCCTAAATTTATTATATTCATGACATCTGAGTTACTAATAACTGAATTGTCAAATTTTTTACATTGTAATTCGGAAACTTTATAAGATATCTAACATGTAATTGTAATATGCAAGCATGAACGAGCGCGCGTGTATATAACATGTAAGTGTATTTCTACTATGTAAGTATGTTTGTTTTGTAATATGTGAGTATAATATTCAGATGTTTTAGAAAAAAAGCCATAACTAGTCATAATGCAAAAATGTTCTTTATATTATTCTTTTGAAAGATATGTAAAACAAAAAAA
Organism: Trichonephila clavipes; assembly: GCA_019973935.1. NCBI lineage: Eukaryota > Metazoa > Arthropoda > Arachnida > Araneae > Nephilidae > Trichonephila > Trichonephila clavipes. The sequence continues at coordinate 1,041,022 of BMAU01004111.1, read as the reverse complement.
AATGAAGCAACTATCTAAAACAAAAAAAAAAGTTTATTTAATTTTAAATTTTTAAATGCATTTTTTCCAAATATATAAAACGGAAAATAACTGTCAATAAAATAGTTCTTTTGTCATAAAAAAAGTAAAATAAAATTGAATTGTGTACCTATAATAAAAGATGTAGATGAAAAGAGTAACTTAACCCTCTAACTGGATACCTTCCTCCTGAAAAGTTATTCCGAAAGCGTTTAACTCTTATTTTGCGATTCCCTTCAAAAATGCAACAGACTTTTTTCCTTTCCCCCTTTTAGAACTTGGGAGGTCGAACGGAGAAAATTTTACGACCCAGTTCGGTCCCTTTGAAAGTAAGAACCAAGAGATCAATCGTTTACAGTTAGCTGTTAAGTTGCCTTGGGCAATCTTCTTTGAAAGCGTAGATATCCTCTCTTGATCAATCCTCTTTGAAAGATACGGTGTTTCTTTCTCCTATATGTTCAGTCACAGTAAAATTAAAAACGAAATGAAAGGTAAAAAAGAGAAAAAAATGAAATAAATAGTATGTTAGAAGTTGAAAAATAATTATATTTTCTTCAAAGAAAATTTATTTTTCTGTCATTTTTAAAAATTAATATATATATATATATATATATATATATATATATATATATATATATATATTTGGTATTGTGATTTGAACCAGAAAAAAGCATCCTATATTCATTTTTGAATATGAGAGTAAGAAAACGCGCTCACTTTCCTGTTTTTTAAAAAGTAATGAGGTAAAAAGAGCAAAGGCCCTATCTCATTTTTAAACAATAACACAATAAATATTACATACAATGATTATATTTATGAAATAAAACCGATCTTTCTCTATTCAGTTATATTTTTAATTTAAAATAGCATAAAAGGATTTCAATACTTTTAATTTATTTTAATTAAAATCATATAAAAGATATTTTTATGTTAACTGAATATTTTTCGGAAAAAATTTTAATTTTCCTTCCTAGTGTTCTATTTTTCGAACTTCTTGTATTAAATAAAAATTCCTTTTCTACATCGGCATTTGTGATGGCCATAACACACATTCAGTCAATAATTTTTAATTTTAATGGGGGATATACTTCTTCAAATGCGCATGACAGTACTTCTAACCATTTTCTACTCAAGTTTAATTTTTTATCTTTCTGTTTCTTTTATTACAAGGAAAAATGTCACACATCGATAACTACGTTTTCACACAATTCAGTCATTACAAATTCTATTGTGAGAAAAGTTCTCCCTAATTAATCTTGTCTTTCAAAACAGTACACTTAAAACAATTTTGTTCAGTGAAGTTAACCGACAGTTCCACAATGTATTCATACCAAATTTTAAAAACAAATTTAACACTTGGAAATGTATCCTGTATTAAATTTTTCAGTATACACAAATATTTCCTGCTGTAGGGAAGATATAGTATGAGATGTGGTGTGCGGTTGTGAAAGAATGTTTTCGTACGTGTAGACTATTTTTGAAAATTTAAATATCACTGAAGCTGATCATATAACTGCAAATGAGCCTTACTTTAATGTGTGCTGGTATCAAAGTAAAACACTTTACAATATTAAACAGCCTATGAGTTTATACTCAATATCAAACTATTCGCAAAATGTGGCTTACACCTTCTATTCAAATTGTAAAGAAACTGAAATATAAATATATCTTACTGCAGTCAAAAATATTCATAATATGTAAGTATCCTGTTGCTCCACTTTTTTCTGTACATTTTAAAAACTGTAACTGTATTTTTTATATTCATAAACGAGGCATAACAGCTCACACAGTCGTAAAAATGTCCTTATCATTTTTAAATATACTACTATAAATCGTATAGGGATTGTAAGATCAGTTGTAAAATCCTAAAAGCTTTTAGAGGATTTAAAAACATGTAATTTTGGATTGATAAAATGTTTAATATAATACACAAATATACATGTTATTAAGCAAATACATTTGAAAAATCAAACTTCCTTCTGAAATAAACGTAATTGAAAGAAAAATGTTTAATTGCAAATGAGTGTAAATACATGTTTATCTAAGGGGTATCCCCACAGTGAGGTAATCCTCAAACTTAAGACTCAAACTCAGAAGCACAACAATCCATGAGGGCCAGGAACTACTGTGCCCATCATAATACACGTGACCATTGGACGCTGAGGTGCATGAACAGATGTCCCGATTTGGTGGTCTGTCTGAAGAGAGACCTTCAGTGTTTAAGACCCGAAGCAAGCTTGGTACTCATTTATCGACCCAATGTAGCGGGGATGAAAGGCAGAGTCGACCTTGCGCAGCCCGTTAATAGAACCACAGACCTGTGGTGTGGAAGCACTATACACTACCACTCAACCCTTTTCGGTGAAAAATAGAATTTAATGTTAGAATCTTATAAAAATCCTAATGAATGAGGGAGTCCAAACTTTTTTTTTTCATGTAAACTGTTTAGACGGAAATGGTTAATTATGAACATTTCACAAGTTGCATAAATTAAAATTAACCGTTATAGTTAACATAAATTTTTAAGGGTACAAAAGGTGTATTTCGGCTGCACGAATTAATTTTAAAAGGAATACGGTTACGAAAAAGTAGTACAAATCTATCTAAAGTAGGGTTGGTTACCTTAGATATTGTCAAACACAACAATGTATTGGAAGCCAATTCCACAATTCGTTGTTATAAAAATGTATGGAAAATTACAAGATTTATTTTTGCATTTGTAATTTATATATATATATATTTTTTCTGGGAGCTTTAAAAGCTAGAGCGGCATCCATCAAAACCGCGGTTCTCTCTCTGTTTTTCCAGATCGTCCCTGACTAAGCCGGCTCTGCCATAGTAAGTGAAAATGCCGGATTTTGTTTGTCAAGATCATTTTATGGCAGACTGCATTTTTCATGTATTTTAGATGGTCGTTTTATATTTTCTACATCAATATCTTAATGTCTGAATTTAAAATTACATAAAATTCTTGACATTCGCATCAATGACCATGATAATTTTTATTAGTATATGAATGTGTCATCAAACGATTACATGACTAATATTAACACATTATTTTAACCATTTAATTAATATCAAGTATAACATAAAACACACAAATTTTCTAAACTTTAAAATAAATATTTCGAAAACTACTTCAGATATACTCAAAATTTTTTATTCCTACGCTTTAGCTTCTCAGTTTTGCTTCTCTATGTAAGAATTTATATTGTAATTGTATATTCATCAAATTTTTTAGAATATTTTTTGCTCTTAGCATGCGGTTTTCAACCGAATTGTATGAAATCTTCGAAATATAATTAATGAATGATTTAATATTAACGTCGCACTGTTCAGCTACACGAAGGCTTTTGGCGACGGACCACGTAATTTTGAACCATGGTCAAGTGACGTGGACGACACCTGAGCTGGCACCCCCCTCTCCTAACTTCCCCACCACACCAACGGGAGGACGTTTCAGCTCTCGACAGATTTAACGTGCATCGCTGCCCTACACTTCGGGTCTTTAGTGGTACTGGGCTCGAACTCGTGACAAAGCAAGCCACGTTTCGATACCTATACCACTCGGCTACCGCGGCCGAAATACATATTAAAAGATACCAAAGAAGCTATATAATAAAATTTGAAATTTTTATTATACTCAAACAATTGCTAAAACTTATGGTAAATAATTTTTAACTGCGCGATGCATTTTTTTTTCGAAATTTCAAATGGAATTTCTAACATAAAATTTCTAGCTTTATAAAGGTCGAGATTTCAAAACATATCCAGATTTTAATTACTTATTCAGTTAGCCTTTAAAAAGATAAATGTTGAGGTATTTTGTATAAATAGATATTTTTGAACAATATATAATTCGAATGTTTTCAATAGCTCGAATTTAAAATTGATTTTTATGTTTATTTATATGCATAAATGTCTACTGTAAATGTTTCCGTATATTTTTGATTACCATTTATTCAAACATTCAAGTTATAAAAAAATGTGGGAAAATCTTCATTCATGTTGACTTTGATGTAAACTGAAGTTCAAGCACTTAAAATTCAAATATAATTCGGTGTATTTTAACAATATATAACTAGGCACTGTACATAAACTTCCCTGAACACTTAGGCTTTGAAATCTAAAAAAAAAAAAAAAAAAAACTAATAAATCTTAATTAGTTTTTTTTTTTGTTATTATTTTTATCAAAGTGTAAGAAAATGTTTCAAATTATTTGATGAAGTTTAAATTTATTCATTTTTAGTGGTTGGAAAATTGAAAAGGTTCCAAATTTTAAAGAGTTTGATGTTTTATTAATTTTTTCGGTATCTTATAATAAAATAATCATGTTTCAAAAACTGAAAGCTTTGAATAAGAAAAATGAAGCGAAAGAGATACACTTAAAAAAGATAATTTGTCTAACTATATAAAATAGCAGATTGCCCTGACACGCCCCAACTTGTTACAGTTTGAAATTAGTATGAAACCAAAAGGGAATTGTAACATATTTTACTTATGCGTTGGGACTTTTGGAAACTTTTAAAATACAAGCTAGCAAAGAAACACTTCTTGGGTTGTAAAGAAATTTCTCCCCGATTTTTACATTGCCAAAACAGGGTCAAAACACATAAAACCTGCTGTGTTGCTTCCTCCGTCCCTCAGTATCTTTCAAGATGTTAAACCTTAAAAGGGGGAAAGGATTTCAGAAAAGTGCGGCTAATCCGCTTTTGAAAACGTTACTTGAAGGCAGAAAAATCCGTGCAGTCCATTTTCGAAGCCTATCTAGTAGGGCGGAAAAATCCGTTCTGTCCAATTGGAGGGTTAAATACTTCATAGTTCTGGATATTTATTTGTTTTGTACCTTCTCAATTTTAAAAATGTTACTTTTTATAAATAAAAGCATTTGACTCAAATATCAAGATAATACTTTTAAGCAACTTAAGGCTACACGGTACCCTTTTTCAAAAAAAGTTTTTTTTTAAGACCGTTACAATAAAAATTATTGATGTTTTATATTTAGATTATATTATTAAGCTGATTCTGTAAGCAAAAAGTCAGTTTGACCAGCCATTATTTTAGAATTTCAAAAAATTAGGAATTTTGGAAGTTTTTTCAAACTTATAAAAAACTCAACTTTTAAAATTTTTCAGTAATTTTAAGTTATTTATGATTCTCAGATTAATAAAAACAATATTTAGTATGGATTTTAAAATCTAATCCCTTGTTGATTTTTAATAATTATTTTTCTAGAAAAACCTGGAAAAAACACGAAAATTTTTAAAATAGTAACTTGAGCAATTTTTAAAAAAATAATTAGAGATATCAGCCCTAAATCCATACTAACTTTTGTAAAACATAGGGTTGGGAGTATATACAAAAAGTTTCAAGGCTCTATCTTGAACAAAAAAAGCCTTAGGGATGAGAAAACACTTATACCTTCAAAATTGAAAGTGAGGAAAAACGCATTTAAAGTTTGTAAAGGCATAAAACAAAAACTTAAAATGCTCGTAAACTCTAATGTTTTAATATGCTATTTTCCAGTGTATGTTCTACATAAAAATACTGTTTTAGTTAAAGATGACAGAAAATAATATTTTTAATTCAAAATATATTTTAGCATAATATTGATAGCATTTGTTAAGATGTCAGTTTATTTAGCTTTATCTTAACCTAATATTTCACAAAAGTTTTGAAACACGAAGCATTTATGTACAAAATAATAATGATACTAACTTAAGCTAAAAATAGTCAGGTTTGCTCATAAAATTTAATTTTTTTTCAGTTTTAAATTGGGGCAGTTTAGGAAGTTTTAGCTCTTGTCGTACGACATTAAAATACTAAAATATAGTACTACAATATGTTTAGTACAATGTAGTTTGGTATACATCAAGGAAATATTCAGTTATATCTGCAGCATTTGAGTTCAGAATACTTGTTTTCGGAAAACTAATTGCAGAATCAGCTGAGGACTGATTTTTAGAACCATCATTTTCAGTAGTATTCCATCGCTTTGAAATATTGTTTCTCACAGAAACCCAGAACGCATTTGACACGGTATTTTCTCTACAGGAAAAAAAATTAATGATAAAGTTTTTAAGTTATATAAACTATTTTTAAAGCAAAAATTGGCCATGAAATTAATCTTTATTAATTAATTATGAGAACTGAAAAAACTCAAAACATAATCAAGCAGAAATGATTTTAGTAATGAAAATTGGAATTAATAACCATTTCAAACTAAAAGCTCAAAAATATTTTTAATTAATTCGACTTAAGTATGAAAAAATGCTTTAAAAGGAAACCGAAACCAAAACCATAGCTCATAAAACTTCAAATATCTTAAAAACTAATTTACTAACATATCTGAAATTTCGTGGCAAGCATCTCAATGATATGGGCCACCAAAACATGCAAAAAAATTTTCGGTAAAAATGAAATTTTTAGGGTTACTGTGTTGCCTTAAAAACATCATATTTTCCAATTGAATACAATGTAGAAGAATATTAATCGACTGTTTATTAATCTCACACTCTGAAGCAACACAAGCGTTGTTGTAAGCGAAAGTCATAATTTTCAATCACAGTCAAGCAACGAACACACCTGAGTTGGCACCCCAAACTTCAAACTTTCACTCCTTGTCAATGTTACGGCTTTAAGCTGCAAAAATTAAAAGAGAGTCACCCTCTACATGGTGAGTCTTAAGATAAAAATGGAAATTTATTTAGTGAAATACGTTAACGCGAAAACGCTGGATTCGAAACATCGGGTAACACAAAATAATACAAGGGTCCCGCCACACTACTATGTATTACATGCATTCTTTTTCTCTTAATACGAAAAGTTTTCCCTTCTGGGAATGGTCAAAATAAGAAAAACACCAGTTACGCAGACGAGATTTAAGTGGGGTGTTAAATGACAGCTGTGGTTTCATATGTTTTGTGAAAGAAGGCTAACTTGACTTTGAAATACCCTTGGAATTGCCTGTGACACGAGCCAATTTTGTTTATCTATAAGCTGCTTTCATCCCCACCCCTACAAACGCCACGCGAAGCATATTTCTCATCAGTTGGCTTTGGAATTCTGTGACGATCACATCGCAGTGTGAGTAAAAATCAGTGAATTTGGTTCCCTATTTCTCGGAGCTCAATGACAAAGAGCTCAGTCGGAAAACAAATTGATATTTTGCTTAAAATGAAGATGCATCTTCTATAGGCTGTTGATCAAAAACAGAAGAAGAAAATTTAAATATGTGAAGATTTTGGCATTGCTAAATTTTGCATTAAATTTCATTAAGTTCTTGTGAATGTTTTTGTTTCATAATTTTTATTAAATGCATGCATATATGCATATCCATGTGAATAAGAAGCTCCCTGATAAACTTATTTTTGTTGAATGCATGGAAATTTTTTGCAACATCCTTTCACACGAAATTCTTTTAACACAAAAAAATATTTCAGTTGCCTCAGTTTCGTGTTAAACAATTTTCACTGCATATCTAAAAATAACAAATTTATATTATTTTCAATCTTTTTTCTTCCTGGTTCAATTAGTTGAAATCATTTTTTTAAGGAGACTTGGCACCCTTTGAGCAAAATTCTTTATTTACGTATTTAAAAATTATAGTTTAACATTTTATACAATGTTTCTATTCAAGAAAATGTTATCAGATGAAAATTTTCATATATTATTCACACAATTTTAAAAATTTAAATTTTTGAAGAAAATTGGGAAAATTTTAAAATCCTACTCCTTTGTAAAAATTAATTTTTTTGACCTGAAATTTTTTATAATATTTTTATGGATGTTCTTAACAACTTTAGGGATCGATTTTAGAATAACTTCATTCGTTTTGAGAAAAAAATAAAATGTTGATATACAGGCTAAAAATCAACGAAAAAGCCAACATGTCTTACATTTTATTTTTTTTAAAAAAAAGTATTCAGTTTATAGCAAAACGGGTCCCTAATTTTATTACATGCTTTATTTTTAACACGCAGGAAACAAATGGAAGTGATTGGTAAATAATTGTCGAAGGAGTAGCATTTTGAATGCACTAAGGTTTCGAAAAACACAAACTGAGAAAAACCACTTTAAAGTTTATAATTCTGAAAAAATAATTATTATAAGCTTAATTAAACTTAAAATACCACTTAAAGATATTACTTATACGTTTTCTTTAAAATAATTGCATTTTCATACGTTTTCAACCCACACATTTTTATAAATGATCAACTTTTAGAGAGTACTAATTGCACAAGAAAACTCAAGAAAAACTTAAAAATTTTTTTTTTTCTATCACGACAGAAATTTTAGCTGTTTTTCTTCTTATAATATTAAAGTATTACATTTGTATGAAAAATATATTAGGAATAAGAACTGAAATTATAAAATTATTAATATAAAATGCCTTAATTTAAAAATTTTACATGCACACATTTCACAAGGAAGAAAAATTACATTATTGTATTGCCTCGGAAATATTCTGCTTTTAATACTTCACATTCTTTTTTATAGTTATTATTTCTATTTATAAAATAGATTTTTTTATCATAACGCATTTTTTAGCTTTTTTTTCTAAAAAGGGTGTGTGGCTGAATTGCCTAATTTGTTTTCAAATGAAGTTTTATTCAACTTCTAACTTTCCGACATGCACAAGTGATACATCAATCGAAAGATAAAAATGCAAAGAATAAGATTAAATGAAAATAAAAAAAACGATAGGTTTGTGATTTTTAGGGTACCAAGTACTCTTAAAGTACGAAAATTGGACATTTTTCTTTTATGTTCCTAATTGTGAACGCGTATGTTCTGAACTAAAGTTGTCCCGATAATCACAATTATCAATGGTTACGATAAAAGTATAAAAAACATATATATTAAAAGTTGCAAGAGTAACATCAAGTCTGTGCAGGAATTCCGTTCTTCAAAAATGACCAATGTCAAATTCGACACGGTTGTAGCTGTATATATATAGCAGCCGTAACAGTTCACAAACACAAGAATAAATAGTCTAAATTTATCAACCCCTTTCACATAATTTAATTAATTTTAAATTATGGTTGGGTTATCTCAGTAGAGGTGAGAAAGTCATGTAGAATCAAAGCATAGCACTTATCTGACAGAACTAAAAGGGACGCAGGACAACTGGACAGGAACTGCGAGAGAATGAAGATCTCCTAGTTATTTACTTGAACGAATCGGTAGATTCTCTTTTCTACAGAAACACTGTGATTTGGTTAAATTAAGCTTCGAATTATTACCTCAAGGGCTACATCCTTTTCAACAATTACTGCCACCACCCTCCTCTCAATTGTCTGAATTCTTCTTATGCATTCAATTTCTTATACATAACACGCTTCTTCAGCAAAAAGGTAACAGTTAAAACATGTAATAACATCAGAAGGAGCCCAAAATTAGTTTCAAGAAGAAAACCTTGCAAGATAGCCCAGTACAGGTTCAATTTAATAGTTTTAACAAAAGAGCTACAAGGATACCAAAATACACCATAGTTTTTAACAAAAATAATTTTAGATTTGGTGTAAATACGTATAATTTGAGCTCCACTTATTGTACCAAAATCAAGGAAAATATTTACAAAAGAGCCAATCTTTTTCATACTCTTTAAGCTTAACAATTTCCACTTGTTATTTCTAATTCACAAGATGTACAATTAGCTTACAGAATCAAAAGAGATTGTCATTAATATTAAATATTCATCAAGAAAATTGATAAAAAATTATTTAAATTTACGCACCGAGTATTTTGACGTTACTCAAACAATGTAATTAAATACATTAAAAAAAGTTCTTGATGCCTTAAGATCATTAGATGAGAATGAAATTAATTAATTTGGGACATTAATATAGCAATATAAAAAAAATCCGAAAATTCTCTAAGAGTTCTTTGAAGTTGAAAGAAATTTGCAAGCAAGTTAAAAATACGTATTAACGTTAAGAGTTAATGAGCCTTTAAATCGAGCTGAAATCCACCGACTATGAAAGTTCTAATAAACAAAATCAAAAGAACTAATCAAAATATTTCGGCTTAAAAAGCTTTAAAACAAATCAATAAAGTAACCACTTATGTGATAATTATTTCTTAATTTTTTTTAAGAATGAGTATGATGGAATATATGAGATTAGGGCAAAATTTTAACTTTATCAATTCTATGGGAAAAAAAGGATGATAGAGAGGAAGAGAAGAGTTTAGGAAGAAAATTAGCATATGGTGGGAAAGGCGAAAGTCAAATAAAAGCAGAATGGATGTTAAAACATTTGCAGTGGGTAAAAACAAAGCATTTTGAGCAGAAGTGGGTCATAATTTGCATATTTGGAGAAAAACATCTCTAGCGTTGATTACTCTCTATTACGTCTCTAAGGAACTTAAAGTACATTCAAAACACATTTAGTGACCGAGATTTTTAGGTTTTTTAAAGATTGGAAGCCTTGGTGAATTTGATTATGTATGAATTTTATCCACGTAATCAAGAAATAATTTCACTTGCTTTGCTTATGACAGCAATGGAGGACTTGTTATTTTTTACACTCTTCTCATCTTTAATTACTATCCCTAATGAAAATGACTCCATTTGAAACCCTAGACGACGCACATAACTTGACAACATTTATTATTATTGATTAACTAAATAAACTCTAGTAAAGGGATCGAGTAATTTTTTTTTCTAATCCTGCCTCAGAAAATTTAAAAAAGGTGTTAGTGTCTGTGAAATGGGATTTAGAACTTTATATACAAGTTCATAAGGCTTGAGTATTTATTTAACGCTAGAAAGACTGAAACTTATAGTATATACCTATAGTGCCCAAAAGCAGTCAAAATGACTGCATTGGGAAAGAATAATTAATGTGTAAAGAAATTTGTTTAAAATTAAATTTTGATATTTTTTGTATTATTTACAGTCATATAACAAATTATTAGTAAATATTAACAATAAAAACTTATTTCACTTGAAAAAAAAAAAAACATATACTAAAAATTCTAAGAAATTGTGCATTATATATGTAATTGTTTTTCTAATTGAATTTAAAAAGCAGTCAAAATGACACACTTCCTTGGACAATCTAGTGTTAATGTGTACTTTCATGATAGAAAAAATTCCTTTTATTTCTTAGGTATGGATTAAAATTATTTCTAAAAAGAATTTTAACTTTTATTCAGTCTATTAAAAAAAAGTTTAATGATATGACTTTTCTCACAAATTTTGAAACAAATTAATTTGGTGTCTTAAATTACATGAAAAATAATTTGGAAATTCAGTTTAACTAAATTTACCAGATAGAATGCAATCTGTAAAATTTAATAAGTATTTTTACATATACTTAAATAATGAAAATTAATTCATTATTAGTTTACCTTTCTCTAGAGGGTAAAATACTTAATTAGTGATGTAGCCTGAAGTATTATTTTCTTCCACAGTCAACTAAAATGTGTGTGTATAGTTAATAATCATACATATTAAAAAGTAAACAATTATGAGAAACTAATTTCCAGATAATTATGCTTGTAATTGATTAAAGTATGTACAGGCGTTTCTAAGAGAAAAACCTCTTTGAAAGTTTATAATTAATGGTATTAATCATTTGCAAGTAAGTTTACAAGATGTAGCCTGAAGAATTTAGAATATTTTACCTACAACACAATGAATTGGTATTGGATGTAATTAGCAAAACTAGGAGTAAAATGACACACAAAATTCAAAAGTTTACTTCATGCATTTTTAAGATACGGACGATAAAAAATTAAATGAAAAAGGCACACTTAAAATATTTCATAAATTTATTATAGTTTAGGAAAGCAATATTTTTGAAATAAATTACAGGTATAAATGAATTTATTAGCTATTTAAATAACAGTCACAATTATCTGTATCTGGGTTTATAAACTATTTTATGCTTTTTCGTAGAGTTCAAGGAAGTATAAGTAGTTCTTGGGATTTCATGAAAATGTTCATACACTAGGAAAATACTATTAATTCATTTTGGCTCACGATTATTATTATCATTTTGGCTTCAAATTTTTACAGCAGCAAAGATTTGGATTTGAAAAAAATAAAGCATCAGTTCTCTTCATTTTAACGTCTCAAGTCTCTACATTTTATAACTATGGTTAATAGTCTTCGTATCACTAATGTTTCGTAAATTCAAGTCAAATTCACCGTTACTAAAGGTTTATATCTGTAACTTTCTTTTGAAATTTTATAATTTAATTTCCGAAAAATAAGGCAAAATTCAAAGATTCATATTATATTCTTCATCTTCTATTTCTTCAGTCTGGCTTTAACAATCTTCTACTGTTAAAGCAAATGTTTTCCAAAGTCTGTGTTTTTGTGCTTTTGGATATGTTTCGCAATGTACTTGCATTGAATTCAGCAGTTATTTGTCAAGTTATTGTCTTTTTATTGCTAAGAACTAACTAGGCTTGTTACTCATCTTTCTCTTCTTTCGTTCAAAAGCCTTTTTCGACAAGAATATAGTCTTTATCCTTTGATTTTTTCTCGACATTCTCAAAATACCCGAGATACTGTGGTGTGAAAAATTTCTAGAAAAGCAATTATTTTAGAGATGTGTGCATGCAGCAGATCTTTTGGTATTGGCATTTTTCCTTGTTCAAAATCCGTTAAAATTTTTATCTTACCCATACTAACATTAACTTCCGTAAGATATAACGAAAAGCGGAGCGTTTCTTACATAAGCAACTTAGGGATGTAACGTCACTCTATGTGTCTAACGAGCAGGCTTGCTTTCAAGTTAGAGTTAAGCCTTATGGGGCAAAAGGGGAAGAGGAACTGGGGAATATTTCCCTCCCCTTCAGAGTCCATGCAGTAATTGTGGAAGTGGAGATAGTTGGTGTCGCCATCTATCGTCCCTTAGGGGAATTTCGCAGAGCTAAAACGTACTGTCACCTGTATGGTGCTCAAGGCCAACGACAGGCGTACCTCTTGCCCCATGTCACGATGAATTTCGTGGGCCTCAATCTGACTACGTCAGACAGGTGGCATTAAAAACAACAACAACAATGTGTGTGTGTTTGTGTGCATGACTATTTATACGTAAGATGGGAGACCTTAAAATAACCGGACTTTTATTTTTGTTACTTTTTTATTTTGCAATTTTTATTAAACTCTACATTAATCTCCTTCAAAGTATTGTTCATGTACATCAATCCACTTGCTTCACCACTTTTGCCTCTGCTCAAAACAGTTCTGGAACTCCAGGGGCAGGATACAGTTCAAAGCCGTAAGAATGTTTTCTTTGACTTCATCCACAACACTGAAACGCTTTTATTTTGGACTTCTCTTCATCTGTGGAAACATAAAAATTCCGATGGAGCCAGATCAGGTGAGTAAGGTGGAGGAGGCACAAGTACAATGTTGACGTTTGTCAAAACCTGTAAAATCTCTAAACTATGTGGGCTGGAGCATTATCTTGAGCGTGCTCCAAGACACGTTTGTATCCTGAGAAATTTGGTCAATGGTCTTTCGACGATCTTCATTAATTGCACATTTGATTTTGTCAATTTTTCCTTAATTTCCTCTTGTCGTAGGAAACCCTGGACGTGGTATTTTTTCAGTTGATATGTTGCCAGATTTGAAAAGAGAAACCATTAGTGATTTTCGCAAAGCATGGTCATTAAAGGTTTTTCGAAGCATCCCAACAATGCTGGCTGCAGTTTGATCTACAAAAAGCAAAACTTCACGCGCCATCTTTGTTCTTTGTGGTCAACCATCTCACTAGTCGCAAAAGGGCTGAAGCAGGAATGCTCACAACAGAGCCCCACGAGCAATCCACTTTTAACTCAGACTGACGCCCGCTCCCTAATGGTCGCTAGGGACCTTCAACTGACATACCTAACAGCACAACACATCTCACTAGTCGCCAAAGGATAGAAGCAGGAACGCTCACAACAGAGCCCCACGAGCAATCCACTTAACTCAGACTGAAGCCCGCTCACTAATGGTCGCTAGGGACCTTCAACTGACATACCTAACAGCACAACACATCTTACTATACGCCAAAGGGTTGAAGCAGGAACGCTCACAACAGAGCCCCACGAGCAATCCACTTAACTCAGACTGACACCCGCTCACTAATGGTCACTAGGGACCTTCAACTGACATACCTAACAGCACAACACATCTCACTAGTCGCCAAAGGGTTGAAGCAGGAACGCTCGCAACAGAGCCCCACGAGCAATCCACTTAACTCAGACTGACGCCCGCTCACTAATGGTCACTAGGGACCTTCAACTGACATACCTAACAGCACAACACATCTCACTAGTCGCCAAAGGGTTGAAGCAGGAACGCTCACAACAGAGCCCCATGAGCGCAATCCACTTAACTCAGACTGAGGCCCGCTCACTAATGGTCGCTAGGGACCTTCAACTGACATACTTAACAGCACAACACATAACTACAAAACATGCAAGCGGAACAATTCTATACCGGTTATTTTTTTTATCCCCCCTCGTATGCATGTTGTACATATTGGTTTAGTTTGAAATTGCGAAGTTCTAAATTTTAACTCATATCTTAACTGAATTTAGACAGAATAAAATTACCTTTTTACTAAAACAATTTGAGCATACATCAAATATACGTTCTTGATAATAGATTATTTATTTGAGAAATGATTACAGTAGGATTACCAGTATATGATTTATCGAATGAAAAGGTCATTATCTATTTGTGAAAAACAGTAAATGTTATTCGATATGGTTTTTCTTTTTATGCACAAAAAATAATTCGATTTTATCATAACTTAATTTACCTAATGGTCGGTCAATACGAAATCATTTCAACGTTATTGTTAGAAAAGTCGTCTCTTATTCATTTGTCAGTGAACTATGTTTTTGTAAATTGTTTAAATTTATTTCTCGTATGAATTACTGTTTTGCAACTCTATAGCAATATACTAAAATGAACACTTTCTTTCTTAAAATGTCTTTTATTACTCAATAGAGAAGGAATGTAGTTTAAAATAAATAAATTCCGAACTCATAAAATATTATACTTAAAAATATATTCCGAAAAAATCGCATATTTCATTTCAGTTTTTTCATGTCAAAGTGATAAGAGAAAAAAAAATGTATACTCTTTTAGAAATAATGATAAATTTGATAATAAATTATAATTAGGCTAAAACATTTTTTTCCTCAGATATACTGAGTTTCTACTTAAATTGGCAACAAATAATTGTTGATATGCATGCAAAATATGAAAATACATAATTATATTCGGATAATAATGTTAAAAAAATGTATATATAAGAAAATAATAAAATAATTATCAGTATTTGATCAAAATGTTATGCCATTATTTACTTAATCTTCGTTGTCCGTTTATATATCCGATTTAAAGGTTAGCAGATTTGAAAATATATAATGTAATAATTCAAGCTGGATTATTAAAGTTATGAAGAAAACAAAAAAATTTTTTATTTTACCTCTTTTTTAACCGATTGTTTTTAATTATGATTATTTTAATTAGGGGCATATATATATATATATATATATATATATATATATCAAATAAATAAAAATTCTTTATTTATGGCAGATTTATTAAAATACACTCTGTCGCAAAAAAATATATGCACCCAGAAGAAATTGAGCTACATTCACGAAATTTGGTATGCATGTAGTGTATATGAAAATAAACAAATGATTAAAAATTCAGAACAAAATATCATTTTATTAAGCGGTTACAGCTTGCAAAAGTTAAAAATCAGTAAGTAGTAAAGCCACCTCTGGCAGCTATACAAGCCGAAATTCGGCGTGGCATCGATTCAATTAGATCACTTATGACCCCCTGTGGAAGATACTGCCATAGTCTTTGCATCTGCGCAGTTAATTCTCCTGTATCTCAGGACGGCTGCAGTTGCCTTCCCAGCGCGTCCAGACATGCTCTATTGGCGAAAGATCTGGTGACCTGGCAGGCCATGGTAGGACGTCATATCCTTAAAGACATTGTTGGGAGATTCGTGCAGTATGTGGACGAGCATTATCCTGTTGATAAATGGCACCTGGGCGACTTGATAGCATGGGTAGCACAATCGGCGTTAAAATATCGTCCACGTATCTGCGAGCTGTCAAAGTGCCTTGAAGGACCACTAAAGATGATCGTGTGTCCCAAGAAATTGCTCCCCACACTGTCACACCTTGTGAAATTGCTGTATGCCGCTCGACAATAAATGTCGGATCGGACCGCTGGCCGGTGCGCCTCCAGACACGTGTGCGGTGGTCATCATCACTGAGACTGAATCGGGATTCATCACTGAAGATGACACGTCTCCAGTCTGTCACACTCCAAGTTGCCCGAGGTCGGCAAAAATCCAGTCGACACTGCCTATGATGTGGGGTCAGTGGTAAGCGTCTTAGCGGACGTCGGCTCCTCAAGCCAACTTCGGTCAGTCGTCTCCTTATGGTTTCTCTTGATGGCACTGGATGTCTGGAAGGAGGTAAGTGGCGTTGAATCGATGCTAGCGACGTTGTTGGTGCCGAAGTGGCCACTCTTCTGATTGCACGATCCTCGTGATCATTTGTGTTCCTGGGACGTCCTGACCCTCCGCGACGGTACACTCTACCTTCTGTGATCCACTGTTGCCAACACCGAGCAACTACCATATCGCTCCGACCGAGGTGGCGGCCGATACATCTATTCGACCAACCTGCTTCTCTGAGACCTATTATACGGCCCCTATCAAAGTCCGTCAGCTGCTCGTACTGCCGCCGGTTACGTCTTAGAGGCATCCTAAGTCTCAATATCGTCTATCAAAGTCATCAGATTCGTTTGGATAGCCGTACGGCGCTCGTACTCATGCTTTTAAACTCTCCCAGTTGCGCAACTAATATGCGCATAGCACACTTAGCCTTGTCTCATTGGCTTCGAAATTTTAATCATTTGCATATCTCTTACCAGACTACATTCTTGCCGAGTTTCGTGATTGTAGCTTGATTTCTTCTGGGTGCATATATTTTTTTGCGACAGAGTGTATATATAAGAATTATAGTTCAATGTTATCTGTTATATAATAAACCGTTATGCTTCTCTCACGTAAATTTACTATGAAATTATAATATTATTTCACAAAAGCTGGGAAATTTTTAGGACACATTATCTTAAAATTTATTGCTTTCCTTAAAGTCGGTTTATATGTGATAGCCTAAATTAAGTAAGATGTATGGAACAAGAGAATGATTTGCTGAACATTTTCAAAGTCGTGAAGATAACGATCACCAGAGTGCGGGAGAGATTTAAACCTTGGCACATTGTGCTGAGAGAATATCTAAGCATCCCATGTATCAAGGTATTCTAACTGCATTATCTGATATAAAAGAATGGAATTAGAAAGCAGTAAGGCAATTTCGTAAATATCCGCTACATTTCGTCACCCAGTATGTTGTTTAGTGAATGGAGTTTTCAAGATATAGGAGTACTGAGAAAATTAAAATACCGAATAATATATATGTTCAATGGTTTAATTTTTCATGATTTTTCCTATTTACATTTGAATAAGAATGGAATTGAAAATGTTATCTCGGAACACCTTTTCATACGATGAAACTATCATACAGCATTTGACATGTATAAAAACACATGATATCAAAATCCAATCTCCCATCAGTATGAAGATTTTTATAATTCACTGGAATAAACAGTATTTTTTTAAAATAGCAACATTTTATATGAGTTTGTGAATTTTGTTTTGAAAATGTTCCTTTTTTACTAAAATCTCCAAGCAATTTCCAGTTTTTGTAAAGTCGTTCATCAATATACTTTAAAATTCGCGAAAACTATTAAATCTCTTTAAAAGTTTAATAATGGAACTGAACAAATAAAATAAATTTTACAGTTTGGGATTCCAAGAAATTTTAATTAAATTTAATACAATTTATGCTTTTAAAGTATTTATAGAAAAAAGAATAAAAACAATAATTCTTCACAAAATTTAAAATGTTTTGCACAATACAATAAGGAAACCATATTAGAAACTTCTACCCTTTATAAGAGTGTAAAGGTAGTTATTTTAAATTTAAAAAAAAAAGATGAGCCAAGTAAACACCACAGTTTATCTCTGTAATAATAATAATAATAGTAATAATAATAATACATCATCCACTTAAAAAAGTATAATTTATTCAGCATTATTAATTAAAATTATGCTTATCTACCTCTTAATAATAATATAAAGGTTTGATATATTTTTTTAATTCATGCAAAATGCACATTTATACACTAGTATTAATTTTAAATGAGATAGTCATGCTAAGTACATCTTTTGTTCGTTTTCATAACATAGGAATAATGGAGATGGACATTAAATTTTAAACCAATTTCAAGGATAAAGATGATACCTCTAAGTTGTTACTGTATTCTTTTTTGTAATAAAGAGTTAGAGAACTTTTAGGCTCAATTTAATTTAAACTGTAAAAGTTCTAATTTTTTCACATGATCTGTTTATATTAAAAGCAGGTTTAAAGCAGAACAGAATGCAAAGCTAGACATGAAAATCGCTGACTGCCATGATCATATGATTACAGCAGCCTATAAGCTTTTGCAACAGCAACTGCATTTCTGGTAATCATATATATTTTTACTTCAGATTCAATGAAAGTACAAAACGAAAATCAGGATAGTTCTTGAAGGAAAGAAACCCAGACATAATGAATTGAGTGCTCGTGGCAGCGAATCTATGGAATTACCTTTCTAATAAACCTGGAGAAATAATGGCCGTGCCCTTTCACATACTTCATGCTTCTCACCTCTTGTAGAACGATGCCTTTTATCCTGTTGGAACAGAAAATATAGAACAGCGCCTATTTTGCCATCGTCTAAGACTTCTGA
This sequence comes from Trichonephila clavipes, assembly GCA_019973935.1. Classification (NCBI taxonomy): domain Eukaryota; kingdom Metazoa; phylum Arthropoda; class Arachnida; order Araneae; family Nephilidae; genus Trichonephila; species Trichonephila clavipes. The sequence goes on along the minus strand of BMAU01004111.1, from coordinate 1,022,157 downwards.
TAAAAATCACGTGCAAAAAATATATGCCACTCTATTTCATTAAATCGTTTTTGCATTAAACTATTCCTATATAATGGTGTTGAGATTGAGATCGTGCAGAATCTATATTTTTATTGTTACGACTACGTCTATATTGTTCTCATTTTTGCATTTATTACACTCTTTTACACATCGTTACATTTATTACAAATGCACAGTGGTACAAAAGTTAATGTACAGGTAGTTATCGAAATAATGGAACATCTCAGATTTATAAAGAATCCTTTATCAGTATGGTGTGGGACCACCTCTGGCATGTTATACAGCTTGGATTCACCTAGGAGTCGATTCATACAAGTACTAAATAGTGTTTAGAGGAATATTGTATCATTCTTTATGGAGATGTTATGAAAGTTCTGGGTGAGAAGCCGGTGGAAGATATCAATTCTGAATTGAACGCTCTAAAATAGACCATAACGATTAAATTAAATTGAGGCCCGATGACTGTGTGGGCCAATGAATATGTTTAACTTTATCCTCGCATTCATCAAACTAAGATTGGATAAGTCTTGATGCATGGATAGGTGCATTATATTCCTAAAAATTTCCATCTCCTGCAGAAAACAAAGTTTGCATCATAGGATGGAGCCTGGTCAGCTAAAATTCCTCTATATTTATCTCCAACTATCCTTCCTTTCATAGTTACGATTGGTCCAACAGAAAACCAAGACACGACTGCCCATACCATGGCAAGTCCACATTCATACTTAAAAGTTTGGAAGGAGACAATCACGATCATACGCTTGGGCAGGTGTTCTTCTAAAGTGCACCCTCCCCGCTGTAGAAAACAGTGAGAAAGACGATTAGCCAGGGCATATTACTTTCTTCCACTTATCAATCAACCATGTTTTGTGAGTGCAACACCGTTGCAGAAGACGTTTGACATTACATCTGTTACAAGAGGTTTGGAAATTGCTGTTCCGCCTTAAATGTTCTGCTTATGAAGATGCTTTCTAAAAGAATTCATTGACACGGTAGAATCCAAATGCTGTTTGAACTCTGCGGTGACTTTTGATGCAGTTGTTCGCTTTTTAGACATTGCAATCCGCTTCAATAGCCGTTAGTCTCTTTCACTGAGCTTTTCTTTCCGTCCACTATTCTGTTTTGCTGAGCTTGCCTTACCACGCTGCGTGTATGCTGTCACTACTTTAGACACTGTACCTCTAGAAACGCATAAAAGTTGAAAAGTTTTAGTCACACTTGCTCCAGCTAGAGAGGTTCCTTCAATTTGGCCTCTGAAAATATGAGATGTCCTATATTTTGCGGTATTAAAAAAATCCATGACTTTTTTACAGAGCTTCAGTAATGCTACCACATAGTACCAGAATAAATACATTTTTATCTATACAAAAACATACAGCTATTAATATATTTTAAGATTTACGGAGCGCATTCAAAAATGTCACTTTTATTTATAGGTGTTTACAATATTCTTATAACCCCTGTATTTCAAAAACTTCTTGTTATTACTGATAGAATAAAAAGTAACTTTCGTTTTTTTAAATAACAATTTGAGATCTTATAATGTTAAATATAAAATTTAGAAATTTATCTATATCGTAAATTACTAATTTATTTTTTATGGGCAACGTTTACCATGTCTTTGAAATTTTTTTATGGACCTTAACATAAGATTGCCCAAGGAAGTCATTCTGATTGCTTTTTAATTTCAATAAGAAAAACAATTACATATATAATGAAAAATCTCTTGGACTTTTTTAGAATATATTTTTTTCAAAGTGAAGTAATTTTTTTATTAATAATATTTACTAATAACTTGTTATAAGACTGTAGGTAATATAAAAAATGTTAAAAGTTAATTTTAAACAAATTTCTTTACACATTAATCATTCTTTCACAATGCGATTGTTTTGACTGCTTTGGGGCAATATAGGTATATACTAAATTTCAGTCATTCTAGTGTGTTAAACACAATATAAAAAATGAAATTCAATCTTATCCCTTTCACAACTTTTTTGCAGGTTCGACGATATAACAGAACAAAAAAAGATTTCAAAAAACAATTCATGACTTTCTTTGTGTGTGATTTCCAGTTATACATTAAACTGAAGCAACCACAACGTTCCCCGATGACTAATTTAATGATAAACATTCAGTGAAGCTAGCAGGTCTGAATATCAAATATTTACCAGTCAAGTCTGGAAATACTTAGCGGTACCAGCATAAGAGAGAACGTGAATAAGGGCTTTTGCAAAACCTCAGCATTTAATACTCTATTTTAGTCAGTTTTTTAAGAAGTCATTGGAAAATAGGAAGGTTTGTATTGTAAAAAAAAATAAATTAAAAGCATTGAGTGTGGGAAGAATGAAGTAATTTTTTCATTGTTGTTCTCTTATATAATGTTTGAAAATATAATTTTTTTAGGGAAAAAATGGGTGGAGGTTTCCCACATAATTAAACTTTTTTTTTAACAACCACCAACCTTTTATTTTAATATAACGATTAGTAACCTTTCATAGTTTACTAATTAGCAGTTTTTGGGTAGTGAGTGTTTATTAACGTCCCACTATAAAGCAACACGAGGGCTATTGGTCTTCGCAATTTTAAACCACGGTCAAGTGACGAGAATAACACCTGAGCTAACCTCCCTCTACATGGTGAGCTTTCAGTGGCACTAGACTCAAACTCATGACACACCGGAAAGAAGTCATTAACAATGATCACTAGGCTACCGTGGTCTTTGCAGTTATTGGAGTAAGAACGCAATTATTTTAAAATTTTTGAATGGATAAATGAGATTTTACATAAAATATTTTATTTAAAAAATATTGTCACGAATTTTGTGTAAATAGTGTAAATAATTTGTATTTGGATGTGTAGTGCATTTATATTACTCAATGTTATAAGTATTTTATGTTAAAATTGTAATATATTCACAAGCAATGCCATCCTTTAGGTTATAATGGTGATTCAGCGGGAGCTTCGAGAGATCTAAGTGATAGAGCCAAGTTGGCTGCCATTTTGACGACTTTGGTGACCATGTTAGCGAGTTTGGGACCCTCTGAATTCTTCTAGAAATTTGTGGATAAATACACTAATTTCACTCCCCATGACGCAAGCGGATCTTTCTGGAAGTTTCCGCCGAGTCTATCAATAGAGCGGTGCTCACCAAAACGAGTTAGTCTAGTTTCAACCAGCGATAGTGAGTATTGTTTTGACTAACAAATAGCTTGGCTGTACTTGTGAATAGTATTTTACATACGTGTATTTTAAACACTGATAATCGTGCTTAAGTGCTGTTGAGTGAGTGAGTTAATATCGCAGTAATAAGCTATACGAGGGCTTTTGGCAAAGGACCTCGTAATTTTGAACCTTGGTCAAGTGACGAGGACGACACCTGAGTTGCTACACCCTCTCCTAACTACCACACCAACGGGAGGACGTTTGAGCTCTCGACAAATTTAACATGCATCGCTCCTCTTCACGGCGGGATTTTATTGGTATTGGGCTCGAACTCATGACATGCCTGCCGTGTGATCCGATACCTTGACCACTGGACTACCGCAACCCTCTTTGAGTGCTGTTGTTGTGCTTGATTGATTGATTTTAATATTAACGTCGCACTGTTCAGCTACACGAGGGCTTTTGGCGACGGACCACGTAATTTTGAACCATGGTCAAGTGACGTGGACGACACCTGAGCTGGCACCCCCTCTCCTAACTACCACACAACACCAACGGGAGGACGTTTCAGCTCTCGACAGATTTAACGTGCATCGCTGCCCTACACGGCGGTTCTTTAGAGGTACTGAGCTCGAACTCGTGACAAGGCAAGCCACGGTCCGATACCTATACCACTCGGCTACCACGGCAAGGTGTGCATACCTTTTGAAATTTATTCTGCGAATGATTTGCATAAAACCCTTGAACACCGATCTATGTATCAATATTAATTTTTAAAGTGAAAAATATTTAGTTATAATATTAATTATTAAAAACAAAAGATATAAGATTAAATTTATTCAAGGATTTGAATCTCACGAAGAGTTCTTGTGAGAGGCGGTTATATTAAACTTGTCAGATGTCATTAAAAGCTGCGAAGAATATGTGAGAGTAGTGGATCTACTTCAGGAAAATTCCTTTTAAAGTGATTGATTGCAAATTGCTCTGCGCAAAGACACTAATTTAAGATATTGGATTCGTATTTGCATTGAAATAAGTGAGAACAGAAGCAGATAGGTGGATTCGAAACGTTAATGAGAATGCCATAGTTTCATAGCCGCAGAGAAATATTAGTAGTCAATCAGTATGTACTCCATTCAATATTTTCCACTTCAGAGAGCCTTAATTCTTAAACTTAAGCTGCTAAGTACCTAACATACGTTTATTTTATGAATTACAAGTATTATCAAATAGTTATCATCAGAATAAATACTTCAAATAATTTACGATACTTCCAAAAATTTTGAAGGGAAAATTATAGGAGAATGATTGGAGGTTGAAACTAAGTTGAGAGAGAGAAATAGAGCAGTGATAAACTTGCAATTGACTAAATTTCTTTAGTAATTACACACTAAGGACTTAAAATGTTTGGAATGAGTTTGTTGAGCCTAATTTTTCTTTGATATATTTTTAAATTGGTAATTCAAATGTAAAAAGGAATTTTAGAGAACGATTTGTTTAAAGTCTATTTTATAGATTATTTCATTTGAAGGATATAAACTTAGCCTACTTCTTAAGGTAATGAACAAATTTCGTTAAAAAAAATAATGAATTCCATACTCCAGTGTTTCTCCAAGTTTCAATATTTGACATCCAATATTCACAATCATAATTTTCATCCCCTTCTATACAAATACAATGTATTGAATTTAATAATACTATACTTTGACACAAAAGCTACAATACGACTTTAACCTCTTAAGTACCACCGGCGTATATAAACGTCTCGCTCAGCCCAAACTTTAATTGCCCCGGACGCATGCATACGTCTTCCCGAAGTACTATATTTCTGTGTACTGTTATCCATAAAAAGTTATTCCGTAGGCCTTGAAATGTAATAAAAGGACATTGACAGTGTTTGCGAAGGATTTACTTTTTTCAAAGGATTTGCTCATTTTGATTCCTTTTCTCTCGCACCCTCCTAATACATCACATATGATCTACCATGTGAAAAACGGTGGCATAGGGAAGCTATTTGCGTAACTTTTAATAGGCAAAATTTTAAACCGAGCAAATTATGAAGAAAAGTGTTAATTTTGTGTATAATTTTATGCCAGACAAGATCATGGGATCACGGGTAGCTATTGATGAGAGGCGCGGATTATTCAATAGAAACCTGAAAATTTCGAAGTCAGTTTTGTGGAATTCGTTTCTTTTCCCCTCACTGAGGGGTGGAATTCCTCGGCAAGGGTGTGCCGTAAAGGTTCCCGCACCTGGGGGTCACTGGACCCATAAATTGTGGGGTGCGTCAACAAATCTCCCGCGTTTCCAAAGTTCAACATCCCTCGGGGTTTCGAACGATGTATCTCTGCGCTGGTTCTGGACCAATCAGCGATAATTAAGTGGACAAGAATTTCTATGTGAAGAGTCGTAGAATAAAAACGGGACGCACCCCGATTTTGAGAGAGCGAGACCACGATTTTGAGACACAAAGAGCCGATCCCTGAGCTATAGACTATCCGCGGAGACTCCTGGCGTCGATCATGCCCTTTCTCCCACTCCGTGTACCTCTCTCAAGCTAAGTTAAATTTTGATTTTGTATTAAAGTAAATTCACCAATATATGTGTTAAGAAATAAATTTAATAATGTTTTAAAACTATACGATCAGTGTATAATTTATTGTGAGAGATGAGAGTTTCATTAATTTATTATTTAGAATTAGTTAACTTAATTAATAGTCATGATGCGATGTGAAATTGGAAATCTGGGTTAAAGTTATAGAAATTAAATAAGCTACATTAGCATCGCATCACTATTAAACTTGTTCTTTACTTAGTATATTTAAATTAATTATAAATGTATCAGTACAGCACAATGTATTTTATAAGTGTATTATATTAGTGTAAATGTGTACTTAATTTTTTTTTTATTGTGTCAGAATGTTTCATGTTTGTTTACTTTCAGTAAATTAATAATTTTTTAAAATCTTTTGTTTTCAACTTTTCAATATGCTCGTGCCCCCTTCGCAGAGTTAGCGTGCCCCCTAGGAGGCATACCCCACAGTTTGAGAAACAGTGCCCTACTCCTTAAATTAAAAAAAAAGATAAAATGGTGCTTATATTTTCATTCAAAATGTAGCCCGATGACTGTAATTAGATTTAAATTGTTCTGAAGTTTCCTTAGATAAATGCAAATTTGTATTTTCGAAGATTCTATTTTCACAAACACCAGAACAATACGGAAACACATTTCCTTTATTTTCCTTTATATGACTCGAAATTAAAACTCAAAATCCTTAATGAGTTATAGTTTTCGTTATGTTCCTTATTCAAATTGAACTATTCTATTTATTCACTTTAAAAGAAGCGGATATGATTCTTCAGGAGATCTACTGCACAACACATTAACTTAACACATACACATTTATTGCATAGCTACAAAAAGTCGTTTAGAAACCCTATCTATTTTTTTTTTGCGGTTATTCTTCCTATTGTTGCTGATTTCACAGATTGGGAGAATCGAGTAAAAAAAATATTAACAGAAGATCACGTAATATTAAAAGTTTGGATGAGTCATTCGATATTTCTATCGAAACTTTTCCCCTAATGTGGCAAAATTAGAAATGTGTAAGAAAGGGTCTTTATATTACTCCGCTGAACTGCTTCTCCAATACATTCGAAGAATTGCGTGATAAACCTCAATAATACTAGATTGAAGATGAAATTGTGGCTAAGATAATCGACCCGCAATGAATGGAAAATATTTGGGTTGCAATATTTCAAATTGCTTAGTATAATAAAGCAAAAATAATTTTGAAGACACATGCAGTGGATTCCATGATATAAAAATTGAATATTTTCAGTAAATTGACGGAAATACTTCTACTCATCAAAATATCACATTTATTATTTGCAATTGTATATATATATATATATATATATATATATATATATATATATATATATATATATATATATATATATATATATATATATATATATATATACATATATATATACATATATATATATACATATATATATACATATATATATATACATATATATATATACATATATATATTAACCATACTACATAAGAGACACATGTTTTCCTGAAATTTACTTTAGAAAATTCGATCATTACTTACGTTAGATTATTACTGCATATTAACCCCCATAATAAAAACTTAAGTTTAATGAGCAATATACTGTTATTGAATAACTGAATATTATGTATAATGATAAAATATTTCTTGTATATACACCAGAATATAATGTACATTGAATTTTTTGTATGATAATCTTATCTTTACAAACAAGAAAGCAGTTTTTCGATATGACTCATTTGGAATATTTATTCTAAGTTATTAGCATTCTTATTAATAACTTTTGCTTACTTTTAATGAAGCGGCCTTTTGTTTTCTAATTCAGACTGAAAAAAGGTGTAAATACTTTTTAAATTAATTATATTTTTCAAATGTAATTCCACACCATAGATGTAATTAGGATAACATGGGAAATTCGATTTAAAATTACTTGGTTATTGGAGTGTGTGGAGCTAGTAGTTTTTTATAATAAATTCGCTGATATGCAAGAGTTGAGAAACCACAGATTTCTGTGGATTTTTCAAAAATAACGAAATTGTTTCTATTGAAAATTAAATAGCACTATATAAAATGAAAACATCCTTTTCTAAAATTTTATCCGACAAAATTAGATTTCTCTCTTTTATTTTATGTAAATTAAAAAAAAAAATTATAAGAGAGAGACAGGTACTTTAAACAATGGTCTATTCTGTCCTATTTTAATTTTGCTTGTGTCTCAGAATACTGAACGATTATTTTTGTAAATTGTGCAAGCAATGCGAGAAATACAACGTTTGGACAATGGATCACGAGGGAGATCAGTTGGAAGATAGTAGGCCGGATAACAAACGGAGGTAGAACATCACTTGATGTTTCCCGAAATGTGATTTGAAGATTATAATACTAGTTCCACGAGGAAGGAGCAATATCCATAAGTCCTATTCACTATAAGGTGCAATACAGATAAGACTTCTGTGATCCTCGACAATGAAGCTGACTGCTTTCACATGAAATCTTCCCTGGTACCACAATTTCGATAAACAGGGTATCACGAATGCGGTATACAAACTTGGAGGGGAGGTGGAGAACATCGTGAAAAGCCATAATTACACAGGAAAGCCTAGGTGGGAAGCGATAGGTGGCGCTGTACGTGAGCTCGCAAGGTCGGCACATGTGGTTTCCTCATTTCAGACATGGGCAGCATGCAATGAACATGAATCGTTATACGAACGACGGGTTGGCGGATATCCACTTCATCTTCCGCATAGCCAAAGGAAATGGATGTGTTGATGTTCGGTTGTATGCGGAATATATCCAACAAGGTGGCAACCGAATCATCAAACGTTTGCTCGGGTTCAACAAAACCTGGCGTAACATGGATCTTTCGGTTCCACGATTGACGACACGCCCGTCAACTGTGAAATGGACCTGGTGGCATGAATATCAGTCGCAGCTGCTTCGATAAGTGAATTGCTAGTGTTTTCGAGCATCTACGCCATTCCATGTCGCTTCGGTATCATGAGTGCATACATGCAACACCTCCTGTGATGCTTTTATGTCATACTTTTAATTAATTATTTTGATTTTGTTTTTTTTTTTAAAGCGTTTTACAATACATTCTGTGTTGTAGCCTTACTATCTTTGTGTCTCCTTATCTCGTTAGGGTTACTTTTCCACTCATGCTTTCCTTGTAATTATGACTCGTCTGGATGTTCTCTGCCACCTTTCCAAGTTTGTATACGGCATTCGGGGACACCCTGTATAGTATTTACTGGAAGTCTTATAAGCTGAGGAGTTGAGAATCAGTTTCAACACTGGTTCTCGATGTGTTTACACACTCAAGGAATGGAGAATATTTTTCCATCCCTCCAACATCATAGAAGTGGACCATTGTGCAGCTGGTTTTATAATATGCCCCAAGGTGAAGTCAGGTGGACGCACACTTTCAAACCTCTTCCAGAAAAACACCTTATCTACCCTACGGTATAGGGATGTGATCATAGAGCCTCGTATGTGTTTATTAGAGGGCGTAATGTTACCCAGTTCCTTTTTATGGACGATAATGTTCGTCCGTGTAGAACTTGCCTGGTGAACGAATTCGTTAAGACTGGAGATATTGAGAGAATGTATGCTGAGCAGTCAACCCCACCCAGATATCTAAATCTGAACTCCGTAGATCGTATCTGGAATCCTCTTAGCAGAGTAATTTCGGTTCATTAGCCCCCTCTCAGAACATTCTCGGAAGACAAGAAAAGCCTTGGTGGTAAAATGGGATTTATTCTCCCGATATGTTATAAACAGCCTAAGAGTTAATTGAAAGAGCTACATCGTTGTCAGGGGCAATCATATAAGCCATTTTAAAATTTCCACAAGTGCCATTTTGTACATCAGTTTTGGATTATTATATTATGAGCATTTATCATGCTCATGATCGAGTACCATTAATTTATCATTATTATCATTTTAGTGATGCTTTAAACATTTTCACATCAAATTTATTTTGAAACTGTTCAATATTTTCTGAAAAATCCTCAAAAATGTTTTTGTCCCTTAAATTTTGCACGCCAGCGTAGTTAGTGGTTTTAGTTTTAATGTTAGTTTTTAAAATTATTTCATTATAAATTTTATTATACTAGCGATTTCAGCTGGATTGATTAACTGCTCATTAATATGGCGTTAAAATCCATACGAACTAACGGCGATGGGTCGTTTTCCTCAAAAGCACTTCAACTGTTATATATATGTTAGGATGTTACATTTATATATATATATATATATATATATATATATATGTTATATTATGTTAGGATGATATATTTATTGTTAAATAAAATAATTATTTTTATTGATAGCAATTACATCCGCTGTCTAATGGATAGGGAAGACAAATTGTGTTTATTACTTTTTTTAAATATTTCAAAAGAGATTCAAAGGCAACTATAAACTTAATTACCGTAAGATTTTGTGCTAATTAATCTTTAAGAGACGAATGCTTAAAATCAAAGAGCTGTAGGGTTATTTCTTCAGAAATATGTAGCCGTGAAACTAAGCGATTAAATATCTTAAATTATTCTAAAAATGCAATAATTTATACTGACGAAGTGCTTTATTGAAACACTTTTGAAACCAGTATTTATTAGTTCAATCTCTTCTTCAGCAAACCTGGTAACATAGTTTCCAAACTTCCCCCTTCTTGATTTATAGTCATTCAAACTGCTTCATGTAAGATTATTCAAATTCACTTGATTTAACACCTTGCTATCTTGAAAATTTTATTTAGCTCTTAATTAGATTGAAACTTATTCTTTTTCTGATTCTCAATAACGTTCTTTTTCTACTAACAAAATTACGATAACGGAAGTTTCATTTTCGAAATATGCGTTGTACAGTGGTCGAACCAGCTACCCAAGACTCACATGAATTGATTATGTAAGTAGTCTTCAAATTTTTCTACTCACGGAACTCTTAGAACCTTAAGATATTTTCGCGCGTAGAACTCTTTTTCATATTTAGAAGAATATATTTAAAAGTAATATTTGTAAGAAAATATCACGTGTTACAGCGGCTTTTTGTAAAGACAATTTAAAAAGTATTGTATTTGTTATTAAAAAGCTTTAATCTAATTTTAACATAATTTATTAATTAATAATATTAATTTGAGATCCAAGAGTCAAAACCTGATGCATGATATTTAATAACTGAGATATGTCCTTGCATTTTTTTTACTTAAACTGTCAAAGTCTAGGTCTATTGAAATTATTTGCAGTCGCATTTCATATTCTGAGTTTAATACATTTGCTTTTATATTTTATTTTGTCACCAGCCACGTTGAGAAATGTTTTTAATTTAAATACATTGTTCTGAATGAAATAAAAATGTTGAAATTGAATTCAAATGTTATATGAGAAATCTTGTGTATTTTGCATGAAATTACAACCTAAAATTTAGCAACTGTTCTTGCTTATATTTAGATTACTGTCGAATATGCGTTGATATCTCGATGATTTATTCCCTGTCCTTCATTATAAATGTTTCTTTTCCCACAAATGAAAAAAGATACATTTTCCATTACAAAATTATTTAATTTTGTACCAATGAGTATAAAATTATTTCGTGGAACCGTTCATGGTAAATAATATAATATTCACAATCTAATATGAAGTACATAAAAAAACCGTTTCAATATTATTTATAATAAAAACTTACGAATTATGGTGAAATCAAGTTATTAATGTTTAAGTAAAATCTTGAATTTTAATGACAGGGGTGAAATTTAGATACTCGTGGTTATATAAGTTTCATAGAGATCATGAATCCATTTTGCATACATATTTATAATATTCTTCTCAATTTTCTATTGGAGTTCGTGGAACCCTAGAGTACTGTGGAAGACACAGTTGGAAAACCACTGGATAATTTAAATCACTAAAAATTGTGGATTGTTTAAGTCGATAAAAATTGAAACGAACTGTATCTTCTAATTTTTTGTTGACATAAGCCTATTAGTTGGCATTTAAGAGGAGAGACCGATTGATTAAATAAGGTTGAGATTGAGAATTAGACGAGTGTAGATCTTGCTACTCTATCAGTCGTTAACATTGATAATTTGAATATAAAAATGAGTTTAGAAAGCTTGTTGTTTTTATTGTTACCTTATTTAAGAGTTGTAAATATGATTGATGGCAGTGAATGAACGATTAAGTGTATAGCCTACTTTCTTGCGAATCTCAGTTTGAATTTGAAATATTTATAAATTATTCCATTTTTTCACGCTGCAAATCTTATGCCTTTTTCCTTATTTTATATTTTTCTTAGTTAGAAATAAACTTTAATTTATTTTCTTTGCTACTGATAGGCTAATTTTTTTTTAAAAAAAAATCTAGTTTAGTTCACTGAAAGTGGAAATTGTTTTTAGATATTTTCCCAATTTAAGTATTAGTATTTATTGGTGCCAATTCCTAAAAAGTGTTTATAATATTTTGCTCTTCTAAAAAAAAGTTATCTGGATGTGTTCGCATACCTAAAGGAATGCTCAAAATTTGATACTATTGTTTTAAAATGTTAGGAAAAAGGAAATTAACCAGATTTAGATTAGATTTCCTAATTAATTATTAGGAAATCTAAACTGAACTATCTATATTTTGTTTTTATTTGAATTATTGTTTTGAATGATCACTGTACTGTGTAGAAAAAAGAAGTTAGTAAAATCTCAAATTCATAGAACCTTGATGTTTGTAAATTTTCCAAGAAGTTTGGAGGAAGGTCCAAGAAGTTTTCCAATTGCCACAATTAGGACTTTTAGATATATATATAATCAATTAATATTACTTTTCAATTAGGTTAATATTTGAAATAATTAAATTGATAAAAATATGAAACTAATACTAAAGTAATTAATATTTTCTATGGAATTAAAACTAATCTTAATTTTAATTTAAACTAATTTACTATGAATTTTAAATTAGAAGAATATGTAAACTTTGAGAAAATTATACAAGAGTTCAGTAAAATATAGCTATTTTTATATATTTCTTATTGTTATCATCTAAAACTACTCAATGCCGGATTAACCACACACACAACCATATTTAAAATAAATTATCTAAATTTTACAAAAATCACAATTATAAGTGAAATTTTAGCAATATTCCTGAAATACTTCAAACCAAATAGAGAAAAAAATAATACACTTATATCAGTCAAAGTATTATTAAAACAAATTAGATGCAATTACTTAGATAATGTACTAAAATTTTAATGTTTTATTGAAATTAAAAATTTTAGAGATGATAAAATAAATATTATAAGAAATGTGACACATTATTTAAGAGGCTGTTACTGAAATAACATGCCATAACTCTCAAAAAATATTTACACAGTATATAAGAATTAGTTTAGTGCATTCTCTAGAAAATAATTAATATGAATATCAGGTGCAAAAAGTTTCATAGAAATAAATTCATAATCTTTTAAATTATCAAACTCATCATGATACATTATGAACAATTTAATTGCCCACTTCTGGCAGATTGAAGACCCATTCTGGTTTATCTAATTCCGTGTAATTTATTATAACTCTTCCTCTACATAATGTAGAAATAAAGTAATATATATTTTGTAAGACGAAAAGATTTCTCTATTCAATAAAATAAAAAACCAAAAATATATGCTTTGATCGAAATGCTTCGTGTTCCGATACCTTAAAAAGAAATTATTTCAATGTTAAGGCTTCAACTTGAATAATTATGTCACACATACTCATTTGCTATATAATACTCTAAAATTAGGTATATTCATTAAAAATATTCAGTTGTTTTCTAAAATCATAATGGAAAAAACACAATTTGTATTACGGTATATAAAACAAAATTTGGAAATAATGAAATAAAAAAATATATTAATTCAAGCAGAAATAAGGAGCATATAAAAACATGATTTATAAGATATTGAAGTAAAAATTTTGATAATCAACATTTAATTTTTTTTTCTGAAAAGAGTTTACAATATCGAGTCCTTTTTTTGACATTATGCTAAAACGGAATTAAAATACCCAATTTCTTTTTAAATAATATTCGTAACAACTGAAGAGACTGAGAAAATTGTATCGATCTTTTTTAAACAGTTTAATTAAATTATGTGATACTCACTTACAGAAAACAGATTGCATTAAAAAGGGTTTTATCTTAATTATAAATTTCTCCTCAACACTTTTTAAAATGTTTATAGAAATTTACTATTTAAGGGATTCTTAATGTATTGAAAATTTTATTAGTCTGCAAACCCGGTGTATATTTTATTGAATAAAATGAAGTAATCACCAATTTAAATATAGATGCACATAAAAAATTTATCAATAATAGTTTTAAAACAGCATTCTTCAATTTAATAAACTAGTAAAATGAAGAAGCAGCTTACTCACTCAAACTCTAAACATCATTGAAATGTTTGCATTCATCATTTGGGTTATAATACTAATCCCGTTTTAATATTAATTTCATGTAGAGTAATTCCCATGTAAAATTACTGCAACTTTTAAAAGTACTTTTAAAACTAAAAAAAAAAAAAATAATTGAATTATTGTTTCCATGATTTAATCTGTTTACAATATGCAACTGAAAAATGTTAGGAGTAAAAAAAAGTCAATATTTTATTATGTTTGCTGTTTAAGATATTGCAATTTTGCGTCTACTGTATTAAATGATTGATTTAATTTTCAATATGTGTTAATTTTGGCATTGCTCTTTTAAGATTTATCCCTCTACATTGTATTTTGATGGCATGTATACAGATTTCAAAATATAAATCAGGTTATCTCACAATATCTTAGTGTAATAATCTACAAAAAGCTTTGATTTATTTTTATTTAATCGTTATCTATTTTTAAATTTTGGTTAAATTATTTCAATGAAAATAAAATAACTACTTAATGAAAATTTGTTTATTCTAAAAAACTAAACTTTCAATAACACAGACATTGGTCAGAAATCTAAATATATTTTATGATAAACTGTTTAAATTTCAATTAATAATGCCATCAAAAACATTTTTTTTTCCAAAAAAAAACATGTGTTGAAAATTAAAAGGCTTTTTTTTTCTTAAATGTTCCCAGGAGTTAAATAGAAACCTAGCTCAAAACCCGTGCCATGCCTTTTTAATTCATTTATTTTTGGAAAGTGATATTTTATCAAATCATATAAAACTCAACACAGTCTAAAAATTGGAAGTACATTTAACGTGCATCAGCTTTCCTACATGGCGCGTCTTCATGACCTCAAGTTTCGAATCTGCGGCGATTCGGCAACGCCCACCACGAGATCATGACCCTGACCACTAGGGTATCATGACCGTACATTATTATGTAATTCAACAAAGAATACATGTGCGTCTTAAGAATAAATCAAAGATATATATTAACCCCTTCAGTGGTTTGCCCGTATAATGTCAGGAGTTCAGAAAGTTGCCCATAATTGGTTTGCCTGTAAGCTGGACGAAGCTCATATTTTCTTTCTTTATTTTATTTGCTCTTGTTTTAAATTCTTATGGTGTGTTATTTAGTGCTAGTATTCTGTCTATAGTAATGGAATGCTTTTCATCCGGTAATTTTTTTCTTTTGTGGTGAAGCCGGGGTATCAGTATGGCGTTTAGTTATAAACAATAAAAAAATGTGCCTCATTTAAAGCATTTTCGGTAAAAAAAAAGGGCCACTTAATTGGTCAATCTAATATTTAATTTTACTTCTTAAGGAACCTGCATGTGTTTATTGTTTATAAAGGTTGAAATTCCAAGCAACACGTGAGCTATTGACAAAAAAACTCGTAAATTGGAATCATGGTTAATTAGCGTAGACGTGAGAAATTTCAGCCTAGTTAACGTGCATAAGCCCCTCAACACGGTGGATCTTCATGATCCATCTGGGCTCGAATTCACTATTCGACGAAAACTAAGTCAGCTATCGAGGCCACGAACCTGCGGGGGGGGATTGTTTTATTTCTTGATAAGTATTACTGTTTATTTCATCCTTAACATGATAAGCAAAGAAAATCTGAAAGGTTACCAGCAATATGTATATATATATATATATATATATATATATATATATATAGTCTTATTCTCTTCAAACTAGAGATAAAATTCAACAATCACATTCGAAAAACACAAAGACAGTAGGAAAATCACACAATGGACACATGAGCAACCGAGACCAAAAGTTATAAAATGGATGCTGCAGTATTATAAACATTGCTGACTTAGGACAGCTAACATATAAAATAATTTATATAAAAGTGGGGTTGAACATGTTTTTTTGACCAGCCAACCTTCCTCCTTTATGTAAATAATACTGAGCAAAACCCTATTGAAAGTAACGGATAGGAATATCTAAATCCATTACAAGATAGAGATAACTTACCTAAAAATTGCACTTAAAAATGCAGAGCCGGCGTTAAATCTGAGTGCAATAAAAATGTTATTACCAGATTCTGGACTCTAATGCAGATTTAAATCATGTTAATGGCTTAAATGTAGCACTTAACAAAAGTGTAAAAAGAATGGAAGTAAAAATTAATAAGAGAGTTACAAATTTTATCATAACTTTAATTACACTAGAGTATATATGAATAAAATAATAATATTTAATTTTATCTAATATTAGAATATGGAGTTAACTATAATTAAGACTATATATAACTATATATATGTATATATATATACATATATATATTTGTATATACATATATATATATATATTATTATTATTATTATTATTATTACTTAGAGGCTATTATTTGATTTTATTAAAGAATTTTAAGCTATGATAATGGAATAATAAAATAATGTGTATCTCAGTAAAACCTGATTTTGAAAATGTCAGTATACCTAAGATAAACAAATTATACTACTTTCTTATGTTCCTAAACTTTTTAATTCATGAAATAAAAATGTATACTCTCAAACTCAACACTAATCATTTTTGTGGAAGCTACATTTCGTTGTTTGGACTTTATTAAAGTTCTATTTGTATCAGTTGCCCCACTCTCATTTGCATAATTAAAACATCGATGCTGAATAAGGAAAATCATTATAAGTCTGAACTTAAAATGCAGCTTCAAACAAAAACAATTTTCACAGCATTCGCGATTTTAAATCCAGTTCAACGCAATATACTGATCAATAATCCGAGAGAAATTTAAATTCTTCCAGAACAAAAAAAAACAATACAAAAACTAAGAATTTCTTAGCAATCACTTGATAAAATTTTCACACTTTCCTTCTACTACGTACTTTTAAAATAAAGATAAACCAGATTCGAGTTTCGTTAGGAAACTTTTTATACGTTTTCGTTGACTGAAGTCTGCAACACATACTCAGCTTTTATATAAAAAACGTCAGCGATACGATTTGAAAACTTAAAACTATAATGCATTTTATCTGAAAAGTTCTGAGAAAAATCGATATTATAGAGATAACAATCATTTTACAGTAACTTTTCATATTATTTAGATTAAATGGACTTTTAATGGATTAAAATTTTCCATTACTGCAGAAGGGAAAGAATAATACGTTCCTTTAGAAAAGAGTTTTAATCAGCCTTTAAACTATATGGTTACATAGGAAGTTAAAAAAAATCGAATTCTTTTTTTTATATAATTTTCAAGTGACTAAGCAAACTCTACAAAAGTAATTAAAAGAAATCTCATTTATATTCATGAAATAAATAATGAAAATCTTTGGCAAGATTTTAGTGTAATATTGCGGAATTCTGAAAAAAAGGTTTTTTTTTAAATTTTAAATCATATTAAAAAAGAAAGGGAATTTTGATATATAAGTTTAAATTATTTTTAAGTAAAAATAAAAGTGAATATACACTCAAAGAGGTGAAAAAAATATTTAAAAAATACAAAAATATTTCGTTTGATATGAATGTTTTCTGAAAACCAAATCGAATTATTTTCTTAAATATACTGCTCTAAATAATTAAAGGATATTGCGGTTTTAGGTGGATCTTGTGGCTGGGAAACATTTTAGCTGATTGATACATGGTCTACAGACGTAGTAGGTTATATGAGAATAAATTACACATGTTTGGCAGAAAAAAATGCATTTGATTGCGCATTTGTGTACAAAAAGAAAAAAACTCAATTTGTGCATATAAGAAAAAAAGAATAAGAAAAGGTGTTTTCTTCAAAGGAAATCATTTTCAGTAGGGGGTATGGTTTCCACAGACGGCCAGCAACGCTGAACACCTTTGAGGCATGGAGTCAATGAGGCTATTAATCACGAGTTGGGGTATTATACCCCACTCTTCCAGAAGAGTTCTTTCCAGTTCTTGGAGAGTTTGTGGGGGTGGTTGGCGGCCAGCAACTCATCTTCCTAGAGCGTCCCAAACGTGCTCTATTGGATTCATGTCTGGAGAACTCGCTGGCCATTCCATTCGTACGATTCCTTCCTCGAAAAGGAAATCCTCCACCAGGTTAGCACGATGTGCCCTGCAGTTATCGTCCATTAAAATGAAGTCATCTCCGATAGCTGCAGCGTAAAGGACTACAATAGGTCTGAGGATCTCATCACTATATCGGCGAGCAGTCAGAGGTCCATCTCGAATGATGTAGATGTCTGTGCGCCCGTCGATGGAGATGCCACCATACACCAACACTCCCCCACCGCCAAATCTGACACTTTCGTGCACGCGCGTACGCAGGATTATTCCTACTGCCACACTCCCTCCAGATGAAAATACACCGATTATTCGGATGAACAGAAAAACGAGACTCGTCAGAAAAAAGAATATTGCTCCATTCATTTCTCCTCCAGTTCACATGCTCTGTTGCCCACTCCCTGCGGTCGCGACGATGCCTTGGTGTTAGTCTAACACATACCATCGGTCGGTGAGCATACAGACCTAGACTACGTAGCCGGTTTCGGACAGTCTGAGTTGAAACCGTGGTGCCAGTAGCCGAGCGAAGGTGTTGTTGGAGAAGAGTAGCGTTCATATTTCGGTGTCTCCGAGCCGTTAACATTAAATAACGATCTTCATTGTGCGCTGTTGCCCGTCTACGACGTTGTCCTGGTCTTCGGCCTGCACTTCCAGTCTCCAAGAAACGGTTCCAGATCCTGGAAATCACACTTTGTGACACTCCAATGGCTTGCGCTACTTCGGCTTGTGTTTGGCCCCCTTCTAACCTGCCTACAACTCTCCAAGCTTCTGAATCGGTTAAATGACTTCGCTGAGACATCGTACTCATCGAAACAAAGCAGTCACTGAATGCCGATCATCCTTGTCTTCATTTCAGTTGAAAGTCACATTTCATTCGCTGCCCCTGAAGCGACGTTTTTGATGTCGAACTCAAAATTAGCATACTCCACAGTTTGAAAATCAGAAAAATTTGCATATGTGATTCTCCACTTCCATTAACGGCAAAAAAAAATTCGCTTATATCTTTATTTTATATAAAACTTACAATATCCTTTAATTGTTTTGAGCAGTGTATTAATTAGCAACTCATGTAAATTAACAAGCAGGGAGTATTAAAAAAAGAAGGAAATATAAACTATACATCAATCGAAATTATTCAAAAAAAATATCAAAAAAAGTTTTAAAACTTCCAGAGAAAACTAAAATAATCCCATAGTTTATTAGATTGATTAAACTGATACGAAGGATAGATTCAAGTTTACTAATTTGATAACAATTTAATGAGTGGCCGCGGTAGCCGAGTGGTATAGGTATCGGACTGTGGCTTGCTTTGTCACAGGTTCGAGCGCAGTACCACTAAAGACCCGCCGTGTAGGGCAGCGATGCACGTTAAATCTGTCGAGAGCTGAAACGTCCTCCCGTTGGTGTGGTGTGGTAGTTAGGAGAGGGGGTGCCAGCTCAGGTGTCGTCCACGTCACTTGACCATGGTTCAAAATTACGTGGTCCGTCGCCAAAAGCCCTCGTGTAGCTGAACAGTGCGACGTTAATATTCAATCAATCAATCAATCAACAATTTAATGATTCAATTTAAAACTGTCAAACTTTAGGATAGCTTTAAATGCTTTTTAAAGTCGGTAAATATGTTGAAAAGGAGACATCACAAAATAGTCATAAGACACAGAAAAATCTCAGAAAACTGACAGCAAATAGCAATTAGTGATATTTATATTTTGAAGTGTTATATATAAAAGAAGTAAGAGCGATGTGTGTGTGTGTGTGTCAGTTCATTAGGTTGTAGGAATAATAGAAAGACTGACTTTCTTTGAAGAGAACCTTAGCTGAAGCATGTGGTCAAGAGTTATATTGCTGGTAAAGGCTATTAGGTAACTCTCCTCTTCCCAACCCCTGAAGAAATGGAGTGTCACTGCTTATAGCAAATTATTCATAAATCGTCAGGCCCTTACTACTAACGAAAGGTGACCGCGGTTATCCCATGATAAGATTCCACAAACCATGATGCAACATTGACGTGTTTCAAAAATTCGGCCAGAATGGACCTGTCACCACGTCTTGGGCGTATTCGACAGAGTCGTGACTCGTCTGAGAAAACCACTCAGTACCATTTCGTCGTCCACGTTGCTCTATTTGTCAACATTGCAAACATAGTAGCATGAATTGTGGGGTAAATGGCACTCCTTTTTTAGTCGTCATGAGAGTAAGTCACTATCAATCAATAGTATCAATTATTCTAGTCGGTAGGAGATTAAGGTTGTTCCGCACATGTGGAAAAAGGGCGGTAGACGTGGCCGGTTGACGTCGCCCTGGCGACGCAGGTATCCCTCAAACTTGCCACATTTCTTTGTTCTGTCAACACTTGTCCCACCCTGTGTACCCTGGACGCATCTAGTCGTCAATCATCTTGCACCTCATAAAACCAACTGTGTTTTGGAAATGCCTTTGTTGGTGACGTTCTGGCATTATATGCTACATACGTATTCTTTGATACAGGAAAAAATCCACATTGTTTTTCCTTACAGAAATAACGCGACGAATGTTGCTCATTCTGCACTTGCTCCTTCATTAATGCTCTAATAAATTTCAATCGGAGAATTGAGCATTTTTCATCATTTACATTTCTCGGTGAAGTGCACCTACCCTGAATTTACATAAACTTCTGGTCATCCCTTCTTGTTGTATTTTTAGTTTTACGTAGTTTATACCTGTTTATATAAAAGAAATACTTAAAAAGAGTAAAAATATGGAATTTAAATAATCCATTAAAAATTTATATACATATATAATTTCTTATTTTTACTAGACATTTGTGGAAAAAATAATTTTTATCCATATATAAATTAGTTTTCCGTATAATGTTATAATTTTTCAAGAGAATATTCGCATTCTATGACTCCTTACTTTTTGTTGGGAGCAACAAGCAAGTACATATATCGATATTGTTATATTAGACTGTAAATGACTTCGAAATACTACTTTTACCTATGACTTATTTAAATTATATTCGATTTATTATCTAACGCAAAAAATAAATAAATAAGTGGGTAACAGAATATTTTATTTTGAATTTGTTTTTAATATTAATATTTATTTGTTCAAAAAATAAAAAAAAAATTACGCATGAAAATCAGGTCATTCCAAATCCCCCCCAAATTTGTTTGATGATTGTTATATATTAGCTTATGAGTTTGTTACTATGCTTAAAATTTAAGAGCAAGAGTTAATTCAAAGAATATTCAGATTTAAAGCATAGTAAGGCAATTTTATGCTGCTTATATGAAAATGGTTGACTGAATGAATTGTCTACTTGAGTTGCCATTCGAATGTACAACTACTTTAAAAATAACACATTTGAGTCTATTTCAGGCATTCCAAGGATAGACAACAATGTTATTTTCTTGACTTATGCTAATATTTATTAAGAAGCCATATAAAGATCCTCTTTTATTTCTGTTGTTGATGCACCCTGACTTTTGGAAAGCAACTGTGTTTGCTATAATACGTCACTAGAAGATACTGTACATATTTGATCTGTCAATTGCAGTTTGCTAAGGTTTATTCTAAGATATCACAGGGTGACATTTCTTTGCAAAATGTATATTCCCAGATCTTCACTTATATCATGGAAAATATTTTTTATTTAAGTTCTGTATTTAAAAAAAATAAAAAACGAGGCCGTCATGATTGGGTTTGCTTTATTTTGTTGATATAAAAACATAACATTTTCTAGAGTTTGGTTTATATTTTTCTCACCAGAATGAAGGCATTAATTTTTTCATTTAAATATATTGCACATAAAATGTCTATTCTCGGCTTTTAGGTGTATATATATTAAACCAAATTCATGGCATATTTTTAGGAAATGTATTGAACTTAGTGAGACATACGTTTTCAAAAGATAAAATCCTTTCACAAATTCGCTCACCTGCACAGAAGACTAGGAAAATATTAATATCCATACATGATGAATTAAACTATTTTTATTCCTCATACTACAAACACGACAAATTAATAAAAATTTGTTAGAAGTAAGATTAATATGAAAAATATACCGCAATATAAGTTTTTATATGTATCCATACACACACACATATGTATATATGTACATATGTATACATATTATACCTATATATACTCGATGTTATCTGACCCATTTCCCTGGGTATTTCATTACATTTTAAAACTATGCATTCTTTTTTTTAATTATTGTTATCTAAGTTCTAGTGTTAAGCGTTTAATTACATGAAAAACTTTACTATCACCCTTGCCAATTGTTTTAAAAATGGACAGGATTTGAGTTTCTAAAACAGTAGTTTTATCCTTTACTTCCCAGCAAACTCCCCTTGGAGTTAATTTCCTCAAACAAGGTTCGGCAAAACGCGTTCTTAGCAGATATTTGCTTAACAAAGTGTTGTTGTTGTTACACACCTATGCCGCCTGTTCTACAGTAACATCAGATCAAGGCCCACGAAATTCATCTTGTCCATGGGCTAGATTTTTACGCCTGTCGTTAGCTTTAGTTTTGAGCACCATGCAGGGGATAGTATGATTTCGTTCAGTTCCGCCCCAATTTAGAGGGAGACACCCTGGGGGTGGCTAGAGGCCTCCCACCTCTCTTCCCCTTTCGACATCCTCACGAGAGGACTCGACGGCTATTTAAAGTACCCCCAGTGCCGCAAAGGCACTATACATATACACACATCCATGCCTTCTCTGAGATTCGAACCCAGTCCCTACGGCACAGCAGTCAGCGTCGCTAACCAACTTGACTGATGTTCAATATTTATGTGACACCCAGCTTAAAAAATGTAAAAAAGATCTTATTCTAACTACCTAACAAGTGTGATGCATATGAAAGAATTACTTTCTTGGAACATTGCAGATTTCTAAAATGATAAGTTGTAGTACAGACTTATAATGTGCAAAGGCACTATACATATATAAACATACATGCCTTCTTCAGGATTCGAACCATAGTTTTAAAAAGATAACTCTATTGTGTTTAATGCTCTCGTTACCCCCTTCCCTGGGTAGTCAATTTTAGCAAATCCGGTTCTTAGCCGATCTCTACTCAGAAAAATGTCCATGAGTACCAAATTCTAAATATAGCTCATGAAAGGGACTTTTTGGTCAAAAATGCCCTCTTAATCCCCTTTGGACGTCGGTTTCCTCAAAACTCATTTTGAATGGATATCTACTTAACAGAACAACCATTTTTACGAAATTTAACCCTGCGTTAGATGCACGAATCTCTAAGATGAGTGTTTAAAATATTTTTGGTGTCGCATCCGCACTGTGTGAATGGAAAAGCACCCCATCATTATTCCATCTATCTTTTACCACTCATATAAGTACTATGGATCACTGCCAAGAACGTGGTCGGCCGCTTCACATTTTGAGCTTCCGGGGCCATTGAATGTGATAGATAAAGTGCCCATCGACGTAATTGTATATGTCTTTCCAATTTTTCGTTAATTTTCAAATTTATTTAAATATAATATTTTGACAAAAAATTAACTTAGAATAATCTTTTTTTCCAAATGTTCTCCTTTTGTGAAAAATGCTTCTATTGTAATAATATTTTGCCTGTATATAGCTCAGACCTCTGTACAGAGGCTCAACTAGAATTTGTGAAAAATTCGCATTATTTTCAGAGTTACCACCAATTGAAATAATTATTGGCGTTTTTTTATATTAAAATTGCTCCCCTCTGTGTGTGTGTTGTGGTAATATGTGTGAGAATAAACCCACTTCTAAGTTATATATTTCAAAAATTCTGGTTGAGTCTGTACAGAGGTCTGAGCTATATACAGGCAAAATATTATTATAATAAAACCATTTTTCTCAAAAGGACACCATTTGAAAAAGTTTATTCTAAGTTAATTTTTTGCCAAAATATTATATTTTAATAAAGTGTTTTTGTCAAAATGTCCTTAAAACAATTTTATGCATGTATTGTAATCTGAGTGACACTAAATATCATGAAAATTGCACATTTATGCTCTTTTTAAAATCACGTTTCCGAATGATGTCGGATACCTTAAGATCAGTGTTTCTCAAACTGTGGGGCGCGCCCCCCCTGGGGGGCGTGGTATTCCTGTGAGGGGGGCGCGAGCATATTGAAAATAAAAGGATTAAATAATAATTTTTTGGAATGAAGTAAAACAAAATGCTTTCTGACATAATAAAAAATACACATTTACACTGATATAATTTATTTTTATCATCTGGTGATCATCAAAAATAAAAGATTCCACTTCAAACGCTCATTAGCCATCTTTTATCCTATAACCAAATTAAAAAAAAATATTTTGTTTGCTTTGCTGTAATCCCACGATGAGAGATTTTTTTATTACGTCTCTTTTAACATAAAATATTACTTTAGCTGATCTTCGAACTTACTGGTATGGTTATCTCCGTCGTTTTTTAGGGAAGTTGTAAATAATATATTTCTGTTTAGCCTTTTTCCATGTGAAAGAGTTTTATGATATATGGATAAGCATATTGAGCACTTTGAAGAATTATTTGGCCAAGATTTATTTTTGAGTAATTTGAAACATATAATGCATAATGAAAAACGTTTTACAAAATTATTGCTTAGAACACATGCTACACTTTCCCCATGAACAATTTTGTGGTTTTGATTGCAGTTTTGTGCGACTTATTATGGTTTATAAATGTAAATGAGCAGAATATTAAAAAAAAATGGGCATCTGTGATTCCTATTGAAAGAAGTTGAAACTGATCAAGCTATTGAAGAACCTACTGAAATAATGCATATTAATCAAGATAGCGAAAGTAAATATCAAAAAAGCGTTAGACATGAAACGTTTGAGTTGATTTGAAATTTTCAAATGCTGCCGAAAGATCTCTATGAAGAAAACCATGAAGTCATAATGTAGCACTTCGCCTTGTCAAAAAGACACAAGGAGGAAAAAAGTTCAAAATGCTATTTGTAGATCATCAAACTACAGAAAACTACAAGAAAGTGAACAAAATATGACAGTTTTGCTGTGGAAAATAACGTTCCTGTGTTAGCGAAAAGTGTCTGATTTACGTCCTTTATTAAGGACACGCACATTTGAAACATTTTCCTTAGTTTTATTGGATTTTTTCTCAAATTTTCAAAGAAAAATTGAAAAGTTCTTGAAAGTAGGTAAGTATATTTTCTCTTAATTAAATTATTCACTGGAATTGTGATTTTTATCGTGTATGGTAAAAATAATTATAAAATAAATTATAGTTTTAAAACAAACAAAAAACGCGCTTTTATAGTGAATTGAACTAAAAAGTTAAAAAAATAAATGAAAATATATATTACTTAAAAGTAACATATACAAAATTTAATACTTATCTTGTTAATTTGTACGGTTTATAATTATGAGCGTATTGTAGTTTTAGCGCCAAAGTGCATTATTATTGCATTCAATACATTATTATTTTTAGGGTTGCGCGATAAAAATTATGATTCAAAATTCGGTCGCCGGTAGTGAAAGTTTGAGAACCACTGCCTTAAGATGGTTTGTCTGCTGGGAACTGAGAAGCATGTGAGAGGGTCAGTGTGAAGACTGCCTGAGAGTATCATTCCCATGCCTCGTTCATTACGACTAAGTATTGAAGAAATATCTGATATACAATGCCCTGTTCAAGAAGAGCCAAGAGAAACAACACCTAGAACTCAGAAGAAGTACTGTTCCTCTTGTAAGAAGATCCAGAAAAGAAGACTAAAAATTTTGTTGTGTAAAATGTGAAAAATTCATGTGTAGTGGAACATTGTAAGATGATTTGTAAGAATTGCAACAAAAGATCTCAAAATGTAAATTGGTAATTGTGACAGGGATAACTAATCAATTCCTATGTGCTTTTTCTTTGTTTGTTTAAATTAAAATTTCTGACTACATCTTAAATATAATATTACGATGTGTGTAACATACGTATGTACCTAACGGAGTCAAGTTTGTACCAAAAATAAATTATTAAAAATGCTTTTAGCATTAAGTGTATTTTTTATTATTTTTTGTTGACGTAATTGGTTTTGTTCATTGAGATGATTACCGAAGAATTTCCCAATATTCTTGTCATTTTTCAGTTTTCTCATTATATGAATTCGTGCATGAGCCTACTTTTTTCACTTTTTGGGCAACATTCCTGTTTTTGCTTCCCTCTCTTTTACAACATCATAGCTCCTTTGCTTTGTATTATTTAATCCCTAACGGTCAGTAAATACATGGGTGCTACAGGTAGATAGGTACTTCTACTTAATATCTATTACTTCAGTAACAATCCATTATTTTGATAAGTAGTTAATGCTATAGATAATACAAAAATAAAGAGTTTCAGTAACAAACACTGTACATTATGTCAGTAATTTAGATATAATATTACGCTTTAATGTCAAATTCCACCCCATTAAAATAATTAAATCATCTTCAAACGTAAGTATGAGGTGTTTTTGTTTTTATTTATAACATCTCCGTAGCTTCCCGCACCCCCTTAGAGGGTGAATTTCCCTAATCTCTTTCTTAGCTCTCTCAGAAAAGGTGTTAGATTTCATATCTGTATTCAATGAAAGAAACGTTTGACGAGTTTCAAGTCATTGGGGGCTATAGTTTTAAAACGGATTTTTTTAATATCATCTCCGCAATGCTCCCTTTGGGAGTATAATTTAAACTAAAACTGTTCTTAGCAAATATATACCCAACGCAAGGAACATGATTGCAAAATTCCAAATTCATTTATCCAATAATTCCAATCTCTCTTTTCTCTTATATAAACATATTGATATATATATGAGTTAAGCCTAGAGAGAGGCGTAACACAATGTAGCTCTTATTATTACTCAATTAAATTTATTTTCATATTATTTGGCCAATGGATATATTCTTTAAGCAAAATGTATGAAATACTTGATAAAACACATATTTCATTGAGAAATTTCATTAGTATATAACCATTTATTTTTTCTTAATATAACCAATATTGCAAAAAGTAATATTTTAATATTTAACTTCTGTAATTAAATTACAAGAATCTTTAGTTAGTTATTGAATGCAGGATAAGTATACAGCTAATTTCAAAAACAATTATAAGCTTTATATGTTTTGTAACATATGGTTTTTTTTTAGTAACATATGGTTTGTAGATCAAATATCAATGCAGAGTTTCAAAAGAAGCTGCGATGAATCTCAGTTTTTAAAGGCATTTTAAAGTTATATTTTAAGCTTTTTTTTAAATTAGAAGTTTCAATTTGAATTTGTTTTTTTTTAATTTTTGGACCAAAATGTTGAAATAATTACTAATGTTTAGTTGTTGTTTTTTTAAATGGTTGAAAAGTTATATGACGAAATTACTTTTATTGTCTATCATTGAACAATACTTGAGAATAATTTAGCTAAATATTTTAAAATTATTATACTTTAGTTAGTCAAAATATAATTTTAATTCATTTGATCAATTTTTGAAGCATATATGTAAATATTAGACAGTTGAAACCAGAATAGAAAACTCATCTCGATTTCGTTTCAGTTGAATAAAATACACTACTCTCTTTCTCTCCCTCATTGTCAGATATCCTATATTTCCTCAGTATCTCAATTCCTTTCTGACCGAGTTTCATAATTGAGATTCTGGTGTCAGTAGCCCCGTGTGTTGCTTTATTGTGCAAAGATAATAAACACTTACTCGATTTCCCTCATACTTAACACAATAAACATTTAATACTTTGTATAATATTGGGTGGTTTAAATAAATGCCACTCTAGCTTCTACACTAGATCCATTTGAGTATTTACGCATTAGATCTCCATACAAGTATTTGGCGAAGAATATGAAGAATTGGTGCCAAAGTTTATTTGCATAATTAACTAAATTCAAACTACATGTCACTGATTAAATTATATTATTTTAATAAAAACAATGATGTTTTAAATAAAATGAAGCATCTAACAACAAATACGTTATTCAGGCAGCCTTCCTGTTTAAAAATGAATAGAAATATTGCGTCCGTTAAGGCATATGTGACCGCTACAGCCGTCGTTGTATAGTCGAAGGTTTGAGTCCTTGTACTAAAGAATACTACAATGCAGAGGACCTAGAAGAGCAATGTTTTATTATCGGCTGTAAATCATGGCGTTTGGAGACAGTTTTTCATTTGGTGAAAATGATTGACAGGCTAATATGAAAGTGTTTAATTAAATTTGAGACAGTTAAATGATTGATTGTTTATCAGCCTTGCACTTAGAGTATCTCGAAGACTGAAGCCCTCGTGTTAATTTTGAATGAGACATTAATAAGCAATCCATCAAACTAAACCAACTGGATAAATTCTATATTTTGATTTATACAACAATATATTCGTAAAAAACTTTTGAAGATCATCAAGAATGAAAAAAAAATCTCTTGAATTTCAAATAATCGATGTTTCCTCTGACTATTGTGTATGTGTCAAATTCTTTAAAATTAATGATGGAAATATTTTTTTAACGCGTGATTTTTTATTAAGGTTATAACCAAAAAACTCATACAAAAAACTCTTTATTTTCTTTTTCATTGCTTTAAACCATAGGTTTCCAACCTTTTTTGAACTAGTGTCCCCTTTTCTAGGGAATATTTCGATACCGCCCTTCTCCCTTCCACTCCAGAGAAATAAGAACGTACATAAAACAAAGTAAAAACACGAATTAATTTTTTAAAAAAATATTCTGTATTATTAATAGAATATATTTTTTAATTTAGTTTATTTCTAAAGGTCCCAATTTTTTTTTTTACTTTCAAATCAGAAATAGTTATTGTCATGAATATACAATATTTTAAATGCATACAATCAACATAACCAGTATTAAACCAATATTAAAGTTTACTTTTGTATTTCATAATCAGCCTGTTTTTTTTAGTCTTTTTTAAACTATATTTGGTTAATCTGCTCTTGCCCCTCCATACCGTCACAAAAACCCCTAACTTATTCTTTGTCTTTTACTGCCTCCCCCTCGAAAGCCTCAAACGCCCACAAGGGAGATTTATCACTCATGTTGAGAACCTATGTTTTAAACAACCATTTTTTGATATTTTCATTGGAAAATATCAAAAATCGAGTGTTTAAAGCAAGTGTATATTGTCATTTATTCTCCGTCGCAATTCCTTATCAACAATTCTCTTACCATATGTACTAAATCACTTTAAGAACTTTCTTCTTCTGTTTCAAAGAAAAATATTTGGAGGATAACTCTCACATGTGGATGCTTTTCTGATACATATTTAAAACACTAGTCATTCGTATTGATTGGTTGTGCTTTTTTATCCATAACAGTAAAGTATATTGTGGATATTTTCATAGCAATACTTATATTCTTTCAATTTTAGATAGTGGGGAAACAGCTCAAAAAAATATTTCTCTGTCACTTGTGCAAAGTTCAAGATTATAAGGTTCTCAAATTGTTGTTCTTGTATTGCCTCTAATTACCACCTTCATAAACAATTGAAACTATTACCCTTATCTTAATGTTCAAGCTCTTTTAAAAATGTATATTTTGTAATTATTGAAACATATTTATATGTTCTATGTACTTGTAGTGGCTAAATCCAGCGACCTTCGGGTTCGTAGCCTAGTAACATATCCACTAAACAAAAGTGATCACCTCTATCCGAAGGCTTTTACTGGCTTATCTAGATACCGCTACTCTACTCTCCCACCAGTGAGTTGGTGGATAGGCGAAATTTTTTTTTTCTGTTGCGGAGAGCATGTTTTATTTGTTTATTTTCGTTTTTATTATATTTTTTTACTTATTATTATTTATTATTTTTATATTTATATTTTATTGTTTATCTTGCGATAGATAACGTCACGTCAGTTCAGAAGGTTGCGTTTGCTTAATTCATTCATGATCAACAATGTAGTGATTAGAGCCCGTGACCTTCGGGTTACTAACCTAGTAATATATCCACAAGACAAAAGAGACCACATCTGTCCGAAGGCTGTTACTGGCTTATCTACAATAGATACTGATACATACTCTATTGCATATGGCAATAAAATTCTTGATTTGTTGTTGGGTGAGCTCGTTTATTTGTGACTGATCTTAGTTTTCTTAGTAACTAACTCAAGTTATTGCTACCAAAGGTTAATTTGTATGATAATTGTTTATTTGATTTTTTGTGTTAATGCTTTTCTTGAAAATGTGACATCAAAAAACTTTCGAACTTATTTTTATAAAAGTAGTATGTGGTTAAAAACTCAAACTTTATGTTCGTCTTCATAAGAAATTCCAAGAGAGCATCTGTTTTCACAATAAATATTTAACATTCCAGTTCCTTTTAATTGTATTCAAAAACTGAGTGTGCGCGTTTCGGAACACACGTTGATAACCATGGAAAATAATTCATGTGTGTGAAAGAAAAAATACATTTTTCTTTTGCCATTTGAATGTGATGGGTGATAATACTCAGTGTATTATTTTGAGAAATATTTTCTATTTTCAAGTTTCCTTTAAAGCAGTGGTTCATCGAATCAAAAAAAATCACTTCTCATCTCTTGTCATGTAAGGTATCACTGTTTGATGATAAATGTTTGATGTTCCATTAAAAATTTTTGGATATATGTCACAATTATAGGAAATACTGTATGGTGTTAAATACAGCATACGACTTATTTAGAAATAAGTACTAAATATTATTACCTGGATTTTCTTATTAGGTTTTTACGTAATCCCGTGATTAAATTCTTATAAAAAACGAACTTTTAAACTCAGAATAAAAAAAAAAAATCATATATTTAAAGGTTAATCTGAAAATAATTTATGAGTCTCAATACTTGATGTTTACTTCCACATAATGTTCATTTGCTTTGGTTTAATAAAGGAACGCAATGCTATGAGTTAATGGGTTTTTCTATATGATCATAGAAAAACTATTTTATATCATGCGATGCTTCAACATGTAAATGATGAATTTTAGTTAAATACGTATGATCCAGATCATCCAAACTACTCACGAAACTTTTTATTCAATTCAGACAGTAGCTGCTATTCTCAAATGATAATGTTCCTTTTTCTTAATAAAATAGCCAAATACTCGAAAGTTTTCGAATTATTTGTGAAAACAAACACTTTTAATATTCATGTGAAATTTCAAATTATTTTAAAACTCTCATTGTAATTTCTTAGAAATTATTTGTTTTTATTAAAAAAAAAACTTAAAACCTCATTTCATTTTATTAGAAACTTTCACGTTGGATTTCACAAAAACTACCGAATGAAATAAAAATCAATATACTTAGCTGAGCTGTGGCGTAAAAAATCAATATTCTTCAATAAGGAAGCACAATTCAAATCTAAAAGGATTCGGATTACCTGGAATAAAACTAGTCTATAGAATGCGAAGTAACATCTTTAGTTTGCATTCAAAATATTGAAAATTGCATTTGGTAGTTGTTGTAGGCTTTGGAAAACAGTTCTGTGAAAAATACTCTAGAAATGTTTATCGTTTGTGGAAATATTTTCTTCAAACTTGTATTATTCGAAGAAAAATAAAATATTTACTTTTTTATATCATATAAAAAATACATTTGAAACCAAAAATCAAAATAGGTGTTTTCTTTGATAGCAATGTTTCTATATTTCCGAAAATTTCTCAAAAGATAGATATAAAATATGAAAAGCATGGAGAAAAATCAGAGATATATATTTTAAACAAATCCTCCCACTCACAAAATCTGAGAAAAATATTGTAACACGATCCTTATAAAAGTTTCCAAACCCTTTGCAACATGTTTGCTTAGATTTCTTCTAAACTATTTAATTTCTGAGCTGTAAAAAATAAAATATCTTATTTTCTACTATTTATTGAATGTATAAGTATTTCTTTTACAATTTTTCAGAGAAAATAATCATACTAATTTTGGATCGTATTAACATTAATACATAACAAATCGCACATATTTACATATATATAACGTCTTGGCGAGTGGTATGATTTTCTTGTAATTAAATTTTGATCATTAGCAAAGAAAAGAAATGAATATAGAAGATGTTGTATTGATGAGGAACTTTTTGTAGTAGGGTATTCCACTTTCATTTCACATTTAGACACAAAAACGACACACACGCATAGAACACATAATACAAATACGCCACACGCGTATTTTACATGACGAGGACAAGAAGCGTATGAATTTTCCAGGGAATCTCGGATTTTTATATGAAACACTCACTGAAAGTTCGAAATCTGGACATGACTTCCCAGGACGTGCCTTCCGATTGGTCCAGATAATCGGGAGAGGCTCGTTATGCAATTCTAAATTTAAAGACACTGAGGTTTTAATTTCAAAGAGGTAAAGTTACGATTATATCCCGTTCAGTGGGTAATTAACAGTAACTTAATTACGCGAAGCCCTGAAGAATCAGGACCAATAAAAAATTAAAAAGCTTTTAAGATGAAATTAACGAATTATTACTAATGCAACGCCCGGTTAACTTAAGTTAATTTAATTTATTCTTATTATCCGTTCTTTAGTACCCAGGTTCTAAATTAATATTTGGCGTCACACTATAGCTTAAATTTAGACATTAATCATTAAAGACAAATAAAACGGACACTAAATTAAAAAGCCTTCTTTAAATTACACTTAATTTATTTACAAAACATTTAAATTACGTTAATTACTAAAGATATACATTATCACTTAACTGAATTAGGATCTGAGAGAGAGAGAAACATGGTGTGCCATCTCGGGAGTCTCCAACCTCGGCAATTTGTCAAAGGGTCGTCAGACCAAAATCGGTGATAAAATTTGTGTCAGAGAGTGACTAAATTCGTCGTGCAAGCGCTTATATTTCGCGGCGGTTTACCTATGTATTCTGGAGAGGATTCTTTTTCGAAACACAATCAGCTTTTCTGATTGGTCTGAAGTCAGCGGAGGGATATCTTCCCGGGGTCCATGACTCCCCCAAAACGCGGGAAATTCCCAAAAAAACATCCCATATCATGATGTATTTATGGGTACATTGCCTTCTTCCAGGCGTGGGAAATGCGTCACCCTTTTTCGGTGGGGTGAGAGGCACTCCCAGAAATTCCTCTGCTTGTAAACAACAACAGGGCCGATATACAAATTACTGTTGTAATCCTTATGGAAAGGCGGCCCCCCATCACTCCTCCCCTCTCTCAGATTAACAAAACCAAAATGAATAATAATAAAAAAAAATTTCAGTAAGCAAACGAAATACAGAATTGGCCTAGCGTCGGCAAATGTCTATGTCAAGAACAAAATTTGTAGACTCCTGGTTCACTATCAGCTGTCCACGTCTTATGAGGGGTTCTGTCCATGTTCATCCATGATGTTGGCAGCTCCATCGTCGCTCAGATATTGCTAAAGAAATCTGCTAAACTGCAAAAAAAAACAGAAACTTTGTCTCCCAGGGAAACCATATTAGTAATGAAACAACAGTTATGAGAAAAAAAAAAATTAAACTTGGCCCTTTGTGACCACCCTTGAAGACTCCAAGCACCAATTTCCAACTCCTCTCACCTCTCATAAAATGAAAATAAGAATGTTAAAAAAATACAATCAATTTCTGAAGTTCCTAACCTATTCCGTGAGGGAAAACCAAATTAACTATCAACAACTATAATGACGTTAATGTACGAAGAGGAGAAAAAAAAAATTTACTGAATGGATCACCCAAACAATTCACAAAACATCAGACACAGACTGACAAATAGAAATAATTAAACAATCACAAAGAATCGTGTGCCACTAAATAATAAAAAATATTAAGACAAATAACACGTAAGAATACAAAATTGGCGTATGTAACAACTGCGCAACTAATAAAACAACACTTAGGAGTATTGAACAAAATACATTGATAAGAAATAAACGCCAGTGAAAACATTTACATACAATTCAAGCGTGGCGCCCAGAAACAGACACTTCATAATCGTTTAACATCGAAATCTTGACACGACCAATGTGAAGTGAAAGTCCCAGACCATCAAAAAAAAAAAAAAAAAACTAGCAGAACTCTTTACATACTCAAGCGTAAAAATTTCAATGGTTCACTAAGAGCATTGATAATATTTAATGAAAATAATTAAGTAAAAGTAAAAAAAATAATTAGAGATTGAAATGATGAGTGTGCATAAGTGGAGAAAAAAAAATTTGTAACTTCATAGAATGCTTGGTAGCCTAAGAAATTAAAAAAATTCACTAAAAGCATTGGTTACAAAAAAAAGTTTTAAAAAAATTTAACGGAATTAATTCAGATTTGTAAATTAAAATTTTATAAATTAACTAATCGTATAAATGATAAAAAAAATTTATAACCTGCAAGAATGCTGAGTAGCCTAAGGAATTTTAAAAGAAAACTTCACTACGAGCATTGGTTACAAATAAAATTAAGAAAAAAAATTACTGTAATTAAATTTAGAATTGCAAACTATGAGTGCGCATGTGATCAGTATGCACCCCCAAAGTGTACAAAAGCAAAACAAACAAAACATAACATCCCATTTCCTGCGATATGACGATCGTCGGCAACCGCCAAGACAAGAAACAGAGTGCAGAATTATAACTAAAAAAAATAGCAAATCCGATTGTAAAAAAAAAAACTATATCGATTAATATTGTAAAAAAAAAACTTTAAAGAGAAAAAAAAAAAATTTCTTCCACCTTCAATACATTTGAATTTCCATTTGAGAAATGAATTCCAGAAATCACAAGTGCAGTTGAAAATTTCAGAAAAAAAAATTTAAAACATAAAATTGATATGCAACCCAAGTCATATGAGGCGATACATACAGAGTAAAGTAATTTAACTAAAAGAAAATTATTGCAAGTGTTACACAGAATTAAACAGTTTCCAATATAAAAAAAAATATCGCTTAACTAATCAACATAACTTTTTAACAATCCTCGTAATACAATGTATCCACAAGTCCAAATAATATAAAAAAAAAAAAACTAAAATTGTTTCACTATACGCGCAACAAATATACAAACACGAAAAAAAAAAAAAACAAGATCCTCGATTTACAACAATACCGCTAACTCAATTCATCGAAAATCCTCTAATTAATAACTCAAGTACAATTCTATAACAACAACCTAAAATTCTCAGTAACCTTAAAATGATTCCTCGATAATCCAAAATTGCCTTTACCTCAGATCGTTCACATCTTATGCCTCAACAACACTAACTAAACTCATCTGCAACTACCGAATAATCAATTGACTGCTCCACAATACCATGAACTAAAACCATCTATGCTCATCAATTTATTTACACAAAATCTCACATACTCAATAACACTTAACTAGACTTATCTTCAACTTTCAAATAATTAATCGACTTCTCCGCAATACCAATAACCAAAACCAGTCTTTGCTCATCAACTTATTCACAAAAATCTCGCATAATCCTCCACTCGAACTTTCCTAAATGCATCTCAAAACATTCCTAAATATACCACACAACCATTAATTCAACTTATCCATGTTCATCAACTATTTACTCGGAATTGTACCAAATCATTAACTCAAATTATCCTATCTACATCAAAACAACTTTCTCAATTATACCGTATAATTATATCAACTCAATATTTCCTTTGCCCAAAATCCGTAACTCAAAATATCCTTCTGTACATCAAACAATTTTCTCAAATAAACCATGACTTTCCCTTCAATTCAATTATCCATTTCCATAAAAAACAACCATCGAATAAACGTACACCTTGAACACAAACTCAACTATCTCCATAAAAAAAAAAAAAAACTTCCCAACCATTCAACAAATTCATCAGTGCAAACTTTATCAATCTCCTTCAAATAACTGTCTCAAATATTCCACGAAATCTCTTAACTCAAACTTATGTAACTCCTTACAAGTAGTGAAACAACAACAAAAAAAATTCACACCCAATCCTAGTCCAACACTTCCAAATTCTCCTAGCAACAACGCCCGATCCTCTTCCAACAGTTTCAAACCAAAAAATTTATGAGTTCCGAGTCTCATAGCAACAGCACCGTAACGTAAAAACAGGAAACAAGGGGTGGGGAACGAAAACCCATCGGAAAAATTTTGCTGAATCTCTGTCGCGACAGCAGTGGGGGCGAAGGGAAGACCCCTCCTAAGGCGGCAAGAATGCGACATCCAAAAATTCCACCCCTGAATTATGCTGCCCGCGGGGAGGAGTCCCTGCGACAAGGAGTAACCAATAAACAGAAATTCCAATCAACAAACAGTGTTTTGTCCTATACCGGATGTCGTGCTGGGGGGAATACGACGAAAAGGGGTGCGGACAAGCTCTCCCCACGTTTTCGAAACGAATGGACGAAACATTTTTAACACCATTAGCTGACCAACGACAACAAAAAAAAAACTTTACCAAATAACAAGCAGAACTACGTACTAAAATCCAGAACAAAAAATTGAATCAACGTCAACACTCAGTGAAATAATCTACCCGCACTGACATAAATCAACACATGTAAGCCTAGCCCCAACGAGAAAAAAAAAAAAAAAACAATATTGACCGACCAAAAATCAAAATTCTTAGTAATTTAGCACACAACCGAGACACACTTATTGACTGCAAATTCATTTAACAACCATAATTAATCTAAACCAACAGAAATACTATCTCGACAAACAAAACCTTCAATTCCTAGTACAGTTTAGCACACAAGCGAGACACAATGATTGACTGCACATTAATTTAAGAACCACAAGTAATCTAAACCAACAAATACTATCTCGACAAACAAAACCTTCAATTCCTAGTACAGTTTAGCCACAAGCGAGACACAATGATTGACTGCACATTAATTTAAGAACCACAAGTAATCTAAACCCCTGAAACAAAAAAAAAATTCCAAATCTATAGCAAAACAAACAACGCAGAAATTAGAAGAGCATTAAAACACTTAACGGCAACACAAAAAATTTTAAGTAAAAGTTAGCAATCATCTCACATAAAAAAAAACATGCGCGGGAAAAAACATATTAAAGTTTCAACCTAATATCTTATAGAAAATATTCAAACAACCATCTCTATCCATATCTTAACAAGCATAAATTCCAATGTTATCATCATTTAGTAATACACAACCACTTAAAATTAATACACCAACACAATTTAGCAATAAAATTGATTCTAACAAAAAATGCTGCTACCAAAATTGATCTTCTATGCAAAAATAAAAATTTAACCAGAAAGTACAGTTATAAACAATCAATTCAGCATAAACTAAACAATTCAATAAAGGAGCCTTTTATATGAAAAAAATTATTGAAATTCTAGATAATAATCACAAAACAAATTATGTAATAGGGAAAAAAATTTTTTAAATATGTATGTATCATAACAACATTCAAATTTCATGACAGGTGTCCAGAGACCCCAAAATTTGACCTTTGTCACAAACATAAATTAAAGCTTGAAATTACTAAAATTAAAAAATTGACGTACGTACATCATTATCATTGAATAACACTTGCATTACAAATTTATTTAAGATATTGCACAAAACACACAGCATGAAAATATTTTATCTAGAGTTAAAATTGATATTAACCACAAACAACACTATGTCATTTAAGCATAAAATCAAGACATAAAACAAACTGCATAAAAAAAAATTTAACTGGAATTCATTAAATAACAGGAAATCATTAAATAAATGAGTACAAAATTTGATATAACTAAAAAAAAAAAAACATAAAACATAGCATGAAACAAGGTGCAACTATGAGACAGGTATCATTCAATGCGTGCTCTCGAAATGACGAAGCGTAAAATTGTAAAAAAAAATTAAGTCTCCCTCAAATATTTTAGCGCAGAAACGTATTTAACGAGCCGAATTACCTGCACGAGCCCTTAAATTATACCGTGGACTTGGAACAATACCCTTAACCTCCGTCTCGTCTGGTTGTAAATCATCCAAATTTTTCAAATGCAAATATGAAAATCTCTTAATAAATGGAATCATCCGATTGACATGCGTGTTAAATCTTTTCCTCAATTGTTCTACATGTTGCACCCTATAATTGACATTAGAAAAACGCTCTATCACTCTGTAAGGACCTTCGAACTTAGGTCTGAGTTTTGGAGATAAATTAGATTTAATGTTAGGCGTCTTTATAAAACACAAGGACCCGATCTTGTAATCGTAATGATGTTGTTTTGTCGCTCTCGTACTCAATTCAACATGTGATGCCTCCTGATCCTTTAGATTTTTTAAAACTTTATTGAAAGTATGCTCCAAAGACGGTAAAAGTTTCTCGACATATTCATACTTATTTTGTGGTGTATCAGAATTCTTTTCGTAAGTGTAGGATAATCGAATATCTCTGCCATGCTCTAGGAAAAAGGGAGATGTGTATGTAGCTTCATGGATCGCTGAATTTAATGCTAACATGGTGTGCGGGAGTTGATCATCCCAATCGTTTGTGTTTTGTGAAATTGATGCAAGGATATTGGCTAGCGATTGATTGGGTTTCTCTACCCTACCGTTGACGTGAGCGGAATAACTTGATATGTGCCTTTTTTGAATACCCATGACTCTGCAAAATTCAACAAATTCGGAACTCTTAAAATATGTAGCGTTATCTACGACTAATTTATGTGGGCAACCCCTGTGTACAATGTAATTATCAAAGAAAGCTTTTGAAATCGTACTGGACCTAGTATCCGGAAGTGGAACGATGTGAATATATTTTGTGAATGCATCTATCATAGATAAAACATAGCTATTACCTTTAAGCGTGGTTTTTAAGGGACCGAAAATATCCATATGACACGTTTCTCCTGGTTCAGTACTTTGTTCAACAAGTTGATGGGGTGCAGGCGGGATTTTAAAGGCGTTTTTTCGAGATAAACATATGGTACAAGAACGAACAAAATTTTTAGTATCTTTATACATATTGTGCCAAAAGAAGTTCTCGCTGAGTCGATGATAAGTTTTAAAAAATTTAAGATGTCCTCCATATTCTGAATGAACTGATTCGAGAATTTTAGCTTTTAGACAATGTGGAATGCAAACCTGCTTTCTAGTGGTGTTAGACCTGGGTGATCTCGAGGGGCGCTTGGACAGATGACATAACAAACCTTCCCCATTAATAAAATAGTTGCTGATTTGTGGGCTAACATCATTTTGATCAATTTTTTGTATGATAGTGCTTAAAACAGAATCTTCGCGTTGCATATTAATAAGATCTTTAGAGTCCGGTAAAGCTATTGTGATGTTGTTAATATAACGAGAAAGATGATCTGCGACTGAATTTAAGGATCCCCTGATATAGTGTATGTCGTAATTAAATTCTTCCAGAGCCAATTTCCAACGCAAAATTTTGGAAGAGGGATTTTTATTAGAAAGAAATCCCGCGAGAGGCTTATGATCGGTAAAAACTTTAAATTTTCTGCCTAACAAGAAAGGTCTAAAAAAATTTAATGCTGTATATATCGCGAAAAATTCTAAAACAGTTGCGTTATATTTTGATTGTGATGGATTTAATTTCTTAGAAAAAAATATAAAGGTTTGACTTCAGAGTTAGGATATTTTTGTTCTAAAACTGCCCCTATGCCGCGAGAAGAAGCATCCGTTGTTATTTGTAACTCCGCGTTTTGATCAGGTAGTGCCAAGACCGGTGGATTCAATATGGCTTTCTTAATATCATCAAATGCCTCCTGCGTTTCGGATGTCCACTCAAATGGAGTGTCTTTTCTCAATAAATTCGTTAAGGGAAGTGCGCGTTTTGCGAAATTCTTGATATATCTCCTATAAAAATTACAGCACCCTAAAAAAGATTTAATTTGTTTTTGATCCTTTGGAACTGGAAACTCATTAATTGATACGGACTTATCTTTATCTATAAGAATGCCTTCCGGCGTTACCACAAACCCTAAAAATTTACAACTTTTCGTTAAAAACTGACATTTACTCGGATTAAATTTTAAGCGAATCCTTTCAAAGCGTTCAAAAACCTTACCCAGTAGTTCAAAATGTTCATCTATAGTTTTAGTGAATAAAATAATGTCATCTATATAAACCAAAGCTCCGTGGTGTAATAAATCTCCTAGGACCTCCTGTGCGATTGATTGAAAAGCTTTAGGCGAGTTTTTTAAACCGAAACATAATCTGTTAAATTGATATTTATCACCGTCGGGAGTAGAGAATGCCGTCTTATGCCTGTCCGCAAAGTGTAGTGGAATTTGATTAAATGCTGACTTCATGTCTAACGCCGAAAAATAGTTTGAACCTGAAATTTCATGTATATGTCGTCCAATGTTGGAATGACAAAATCCTGAGTCACAGTTATTTCGTTGAGTTTCCGAAAATCTAAAACTAGGCGCCATTTTTCTTTCTGTTTGACAAACAATGCCGGAGTATTATACTGAGAATTGGATTTCG
This sequence comes from Trichonephila clavipes, assembly GCA_019973935.1. Classification (NCBI taxonomy): domain Eukaryota; kingdom Metazoa; phylum Arthropoda; class Arachnida; order Araneae; family Nephilidae; genus Trichonephila; species Trichonephila clavipes. Next base: position 981,579 of record BMAU01004111.1, on the reverse strand, counting down.
AAATAATTCCCGCCTTTTCTAAATCTGCTATTTGACGTCGAAATTCGTTTCTTAAATTGAATGGAATCTTATAAATTGGACATTTAATGGGATAATCGTGTTGTAAACTGATTCTGTGGTGCTCCGTAACGGCTGCGGATAATTCTACCGTAGAGCGAGCGAAAGCACTTTTGTGCGAAATTAAAAGTTGAAATAATCTGTTTTTGATTTTATTGTCCAAACCTGAAAGATTGAAATCTTTCTCCGTGAGTGGGGGTAAAATATCTTGAGAAACCGGAAAATCAGAAGAAAAGTCTTCGTAATTATTGACTGTAATTATTTTCATGTTCTTGTTAAGGGTGATTATGTTATCTGAATCGTTTCTAATTTCTAAGACGGTGTCATTTGTCTGTGGATCAATTTTAATTTGCGAATTGGTTAAATGAATGTTTTTATTCCGTAGCTTTGCTGAACTCCGAATAGTGGCCAGTGACGTCGAATTAGGTAATGTTTCAACATGTATGCGAACATTTGTGACCGAATGGGGACCCACACACGTTTTGTGTTTTAAAAATCCATTTATAAAGTTACTCTGTACCACACGCGTGGGGAGTGAATAATGAATAAGCGGAATTGAAAAATTATGAATTAATAAACGGTTTTTTCCTATATCTAAAACTGCATCCCATACTTTCAAAAAATCGTATCCCAAAATAGCGCAATAATTATCGTTAATCTCTTGTTTCGTTATAAAAAAATATGTCGAAATTGAAATTCCCCCAATGACAATTGTATTTCATAGCAACCGATAATTTCTACCGTGTCTCCGCTTACAGCTTTAATCTGAATTGAAACATTAAATTCCCTAAAGTTATCATTTTTTATTTTAGTGAAAAAGAATTAGACATTAAAGATACGGATGCACCTGTGTCAATTAAAATTCTAAACTTGTGATGTTTAATGTTAGCATTTATGATCGGCAGATCGAATATTTTATCTCGAGATTGAATCGGAGAAAACCGCTCCTCTACCGAATGAAAAAAAAATCTAAATACGGTTTTCTCCATGGGAGTTTAAATTCTGATTTGTGCGAAAACGTTGAAAACCCCTATTCTCAGAATTTGTGTGTGTCGCTCTCACCGAATGCCTGGGGGCTGCGTAATTGTCGCGGAGAGTAGATTCCCTGAAATGTACATGCCTCCCTCCTGGCCTGGGGCTACTTGAAGAAGAATACTCGCTTGCGGCATTTCTCCGGGGGGGCTGGTAACGGGCAGCGCGTTCGTCCCTCTGTCTCTTCCTACATTCCGCCTGTCTGTGTCCTTGAATACCACAATAGAAGCACTTGAAAACGTTCTCTCTTCTGTTAAAATAGTTCCCACCTGATTTACGAGCTGTAACTGCACTTGCCTCTTGTAGACGGCCGACCCTTAAATTTATTTCTTGTAATCTATCCGCTAATGCTGAAAGAACTGGATTTTCCGTTTGTGCGGACGACAAGCCGGATCTCTCTTCGCTAGCTATTTGATTTAATTTCATGTTCTGCTCTTCTATCAATGCGGCATTGATTGATTCCTCTAAATTCAAAGGATCGCGGGAGAGAACAAACCGGCGTATTTCATTTTTTAAACCACTTATAAACCGAGATTGCAACAATTGGTCATTCGCATTTCTCACCGCGGTATTTTGAGCCGAATTTCCTGACTGGAAAATCTGTGTTCCCAGTTTATTGATGCGTGCTGCAAATTCCTGTACGCTCTCCGAAGGACCCTGGATACACGATGAAAATAATTGGAGACGCGTTGATAAAGGTACAGCTTTTTCGAATCTTCCAATAAGAATTCTTGCGATATCGTTATATTCTGTCAATTGACTATGTGTTGGGTCGGATAGAAAAAATTCCTCAGCTATTCCCGTTAATTTTAATTTTAGAATTGTTACTTTCTCATCGTTTGACCACTTGCCTAAATTCGCAACATCGTTTATTTTCCCAAGAACCTGCGAATTCCTAACGATTCACCTCCGTCGTACATTGGAATTAGATCAATTAGATTAAATTTCTCGAACGCCGTTTGCGTCAAAAGGGGGTCTGATTGTCGTGTACGTGGCATATTTGTTAATTATTAGTTAAGACCAAAATTTCTAGCGAATCTAATTCACAACGAAAATCGTTAAATTAAAACAAAATTTAAGCACTCGTGCAAGGCAACAGAAATTCATGAACTCTTAAATTTAAATGAAACTTTTAGCTAATCGGCTCTCGCGTACATACATGCATAGAAAAAAAAATTCACATCAATATTGAAGGAGAAAAAAAAAATTAAAGAGCACAAGTACCTGCGTCATCGTTGCACCCCGGACTCTCTGACAAAACTGAAAAAGAAAAAAAAAAATTCACAGTATCAAATTCAAGCAATACATAAAATACACAGTAGCACACGAGATGAAATTTTGTCCTGATGATCCATCAAGAAACGTTTACAAAAAAAAAATGTAAAAAAAAAATTTCTAACTCAAAGGATGTAAAAAAAAATTTTCTAACGACCAAAAAATTTTAAGATTCTGGTCAACTGGCACCATTATAATGCTACAAAGAAAAAAAAATTTAAATCCTGGTCACTGCACCAATATAATGCAACGCCCGGTTAACTTAAGTTAATTTAATTTATTCTTATTATCCGTTCTTTAGTACCCAGGTTCTAAATTAACATTTGGCGTCACACTATAGCTTAAATTTAGACATTAATCATTAAAGACAAATAAAACGGACACTAAATTAAAAAGCCTTCTTTAAATTACACTTAATTTATTTACAAAACATTTAAATTACGTTAATTACTAAAGATATACATTATCACTTAACTGAATTAGGATCTGAGAGAGAGAGAGAACATGGTGTGCCATCTCGGGAGTCTCCAACCTCGGCAATTTGTCAAAGGGTCGTCAGACCAAAATCGGTGATAAAATTTGTGTCAGAGAGTGACTAAATTCGTCGTGCAAGCGCTTATATTTCGCGGCGGTTTACCTATGTATTCTGGAGAGGATTCTTTTTCGAAACACAATCAGCTTTTCTGATTGGTCTGAAGTCAGCGGAGGGATATCTTCCCGGGGTCCATGACTCCCCCAAAACGCGGGAAATTCCCAAAAAACATCCCATATCATGATGTATTTATGGGTACATTGCCTTCTTCCAGGCGTGGGAAATGCGTCACCCTTTTTCGGTGGGGTGAGAGGCACTCCCAGAAATTCCTCTGCTTGTAAACAACAACAGGGCCGATATACAAATTACTGTTGTAATCCTTATGGAAAGGCGGCCCCCCATCACTACACACACACATATATATAGCATATAGCTATACATATAAATAAAAATGAAGTGTCTGTTTGTAATTTGAAATTATTAGTTTTTTACTAAATGCATTTAAAAGTATATACGGTACTTACATAAAACATCAATTTTTAAAAAGTTTGTCTGTCTGTCTGTCTGTTTGTTACGGCTAATCTCTGAAACGGCTTATTCAGTTTTGATGAAACTTTCACTGGCAGATAGCTAATATTATAAGGAATAACTTAGGTTACTTTTCTTTTAGAAAAAAGAAATTGGATTCCGAGAAAATAAAATTAAAACCAATGAAATAGTGAGTAGTGTCCGATTCGAATAGGGATTATTTATTTCAATAGGGACTATTTTTATTCAATGGGGATTATTTATTTCAAAAGGGATTATTTTTATTCAATGGGGATTATTTTTATTTAATAGGAATTATTTTATTTCGCAAGCCTTCTGTCTCAACGATTGCTAGCAGTTACATCAAACCTTTTTTCTTTGATTAAAGTGTTGCCATTCGCGACATTTCCCCTTCATGTCTTGATCCTAATGATTTTACAGTCCTTAACTACATTGTCAAAGGTCATGCGTCCCTTTCACCCCCCTTCCTTGTGGATTCGTTTATGTTCGCGTTTCACCCTATTTGTTACTTAGACCTATTTTGATCCTAAAGATTTTAGTCCTCACCCAATCGACAGTGTCAAAGTCCATGCGTCCCTTTCCCCCCTGGCTCAACAAAAAGCAAAGAAAAAAATAAAACAAAAATGAAACATAGATTCACAAAGTAGAAGAAAAGTTTTCGTAAACTCTGAGAAGTGAATAAACACTTTTTTGTTAAATTCCACGTGGACGAAGTCGCGGGTAACAGCTATTTAACATAAAATAAATGCATCAGAAAGTAATATTAACGTATTACACATCCAGACAAAAATTATTTACACTATTTTTAGCGTTTATTACACAAAATTTGTAACAATATGTTACTTTTACTGAGCAGGTAGGTGTTTTCAAAAATCGACCCACAAGAAAGTTACAGGGCGTCATAAATAATAATAACTACAATAAAAAAATCAGCAATTATATCAAAAGACTTAAAATTTAGCAAACATGGTTTTTTCGTTCAGCCGAGTTATGTAAAAAGTTTTTTTTGTGTTTAATTTATACAATTCACGTAAAATTAACTCATTAAAAACTTCTTTATCCTTCAGTCTGCATTTTTTAATTTTTAAATTCATCCGTGCGAAGAACGGGTATACCAGCTAGTATATACATACATATATATATATATATATATATATATATATATATGTGTGTGTGTGTGTGTGTGTGTGTGTGTGTGTGGGAGAGAGAGAGAGAGAGAGAATAATTAATTTGCATCCTAAGTAAAATTATATTTCCCATATATATATGTAACATTTATTTTCCCAATTTACATATTCCCGTATAAAATTAAATCGCTAACACTTTCTTGAAAAAAGATCACTCATCCTTCAGTTCCTACTCTTTCATTCGAAACTTAAACTAAAATATTATAGTTAAGCAGTTATTGAAATGAATATACAATTCAATTAAATATTGGCACAGTAGGTTAGCCTCGCAGTGATATTGTCGAAAGCTGTCTTAACGAATGAATAAAAAACTGCGACACAAAAAGCCCCCATGCTTCCTTCGGATCGTCACATATATAAACCTCTTTGCGTTAAATATTAACTTATTTTCGATCAGTATGCATGACACCATTCGTCAAAAAAAAACTAATTTTCTTTCAATAAGCTCGCAAGAATTATTTTTCATGATGTATTTGTAATATGAAATAGAAAATGTGTTTCTACATTCCTAAACTCTAAGAAAATCTTATTCATATTTTTCTGTAAGAACTTGTTGATTAATGAATATTAAGACATTAAAGCAAAACACATGCATGCGAACTGTATAATTTTAAGGTTAATAATTATTTTACAGATATATATATATAGAGAGAGAGAGAGAGAGAGAGAGAATTTTCTGTGTAATTTTTAAGTTTATGATGTTTTTCGTATTTAAAACATATTAAACATATTATATTCAAAAGTGGGACTTCGTTAATACACTATGTGGCGTTTAAAATGCATCATCAAGAACGAGTGTTAGAAAAGCAGATATGGAAAGAAATTGCCAGACATAGAGATATAGCAAATAAAACACACAACTGTCCATTAAAATTTTTATACCAAGACGGTGGCATGCTACAGACGTGAACTTTAAACGACACGAGGAAGGTGCTGGGATATGTAAATTATTAGCCTTTTAGCGCATTCTGACAAAGCAAGTGCCAGTAGTAACACCTACAATGTGTTTAAATGAGGAAATTGTTCCGCCAGTTTCTCATACACAAATTGAATTTGAACCTTGTTGTCTGGTGAAAAATGTTTTTGTGTCTCGTGCAAGAAACAGAAATGCGTAGTAGCTCATTTTCGACGTTGATAAAGGTCGAACTGTACCGTAACAAGATTGTGCGGTTTATCGTATCTCAGTACTGCTGCTCGCATCGGTAGAGATCTAATGACTGTTAGTAGAACATGGAATCGACGGGTTCAGGACGGTAACACGGAACGCCGAGCAGGATCTCAACAGACCCATATCACAACAGCTGAGAAGACAAGCATGTTATCCGCATAACTTTAATGGATCGTGAAGCCACGCCACGAGACCTGAGTCAGGAATTGGGGTCTTTTGCAAGACAACAAGCGTTTGCACGAACAGTTTGATGACGTTAGAAGCAGCATGCACTCTCAACTCAGAGACCATTGCTGCGGCTACAAGTAATACGCTGCCTTGCGTTACCTTGTTGAAGGAGGACGTCTCAGAGGCCTCGAAAATAGAAAAGAGTTTTAAGGCTTGAAGTCTTTTACAGATTACTAATTACACGCGTGATAGATGCTTGTGTTGTGGATCATACGGCTATCTATATCATACCATCAGGAGCAGAACTTTTATCACATCGTATGCAAGCAGGTCACGTGCGTTCCTTTCGGGGCTTCCAGAAATGGATACGTTAAAGACGACGTGGTGTTACTCCTGTATCCAGTTTAATCACTGACTGCACCATTGTCGCTGCGTGTCTCTATGCTGCAGTATCAAAAACAACGATAAAGGTTATCGTGCAGACAGTATGTGCTGTTCCATATATCTTCCGGCTGCCCGTACGAATACTTATCGAGCTGCAACCAAATTTATTTCCTGACACAAGGTCAGTGATGCGGCAGCACTATCCTGCGAAGTCAACCTGACAACATGTCTGTCCTCTCGGGTGTTCGTTGCAAAATGTCTTTGAGATATTGCATGGTGCTTAATATGAATCTCATGAGCCCATCGATTCCACATTGGAATGACAGTCGATGGATTACAACCTACGTGGGTAGAAATATCATGTGGAACGATAAATCACACTCTCGAAAGTTTATGATCCTGCCGGTATCGAATTCTGACACGTGATTGTAGCCATTTCTGCTTCTTACTCGAGGCATAACCTTTTAACGGATACACAGCTAAAATACAATTTTCTGTGTTAAAGTACTTGAAAAATGTAATGTTCTCATCCTCTCTCTATATAAACATTATTTAGTCACAAAAAATATCTAATTGTGGGGTTTTTTCCTGGATGGTGGCTGGACGTTATAGCCACTGCGCATTTAGGACATTTAACTTACTTTTCCGGACAAAAATAATGAATCATATTACAATAAACTTTTTTTACGAAAAATTAGCATTTATGTAATAACTTTTTCAATAACAGTTAAATACGAAGTATAAGTGTAATTTATAATAATAATAGATTAATTGTACAACATAGAATATATATATATATATATATATATATATACTTATTTAGAAACTATATAGAATACTTAGAATGTACATTGAACTTGGTATATATCCTCATTTTATATTTTATTTAATTTTATTATGAAACGTTAGAAATAAAGTAATATTTTTGAGAATTTAAATGAGTTATTTTCGAAATTTGATGAGCAATTTACTGTGGAGCTTAATAATATGCAAACGTTTTCTCCGAGCAGGAAAGCTGTAATGAAAGATTTTCGAACCCGAGAATCTTGTACCACATATTGTAAACAAAGCTTGCTTATATTTCTCACCCCCAACATTCTCACGTGATTCTAAATCCTCTGTCTTGAGTACTGGAAAAGCGAAAATTTCTAAGTCATTTTTCTGTTCTAGGTAGGCAGTGGATAGAGCCTCTATCCACGTGTTAAATATTTCCAAAAACCTAAATAATTTTTTTAATTCTGCAATTGCTTAATTCATTCAGATGAGAGAAAAGTATTTTTAAGACATGTCGAATTTTTTTTTTCAAATATCAAAAATTTTATTTATAGTAATCAAAATACAATTTGTAGATTTACACCGAGAAAGACTATTTTTAACTACTCATCAGAGGACATGAAATGCAAGAAAAGGTATTGTGCTGCCATCCGTTTTAATTTTTATGCGTTTTAGCTTCAATTAACGCGTATAGATAGACTAAATATCCAGCACCCACTTTGAGAATTTTTTTAATATGTGGCTAGACGTATTAGCCACAGCCCGCTAAAGGGATAACACGATGTTATAAACAGCCGACATTCAAATAAGATTTGCAAGCAAGAATTTCCCTGAGTAACTTTCCTTTTATACAGAATTTAAGATGCGGTTCCTCCCTGCTGTACCTTTCGATTACGTTAAAATGCTAATAATTTAAATACAACAGCATATATTCTTCTTTTCCTGCTAATTTAACGTTTCTGTTATACCTATATGGTGTTGGTAATTTCAATGCCGACTAGCGTATATATTTCTATAAGTTTGAACAACTGTGGACATTTTTTATCTCATGTATTTCCCTTATAAAAAAAGCATTTTGATTTAAATTGTGAGATTTGTCTTCCGAAACTTCTTTCAATTTAATTGTCTTGCATTTTCAAAATAATTATTTTCAATAATAAAATGACACTTTTATATTAATGAATAGAAGACGAAAATTGTTATCGGGAACAAAGCTTTTAAAATGGATTCTTTTGAATTTTCACACATTTCAAATCTATTTCTCTGATACACAGCTATATTTTTGAGAGATGAAACAAATTCTAGCTTCAGGGAAATTAATTTTTCTTTGTTTTTTCCTATGAGACAGAAATATTTGACTATTGATAGGCTCAGTGAAGGAAAAATGGTCAAAAATGACACTACCATTTATCATATTGTTCGAAGTTTAAACAAGATGTATCCTCGGGTATGTTTTTCTTTCACGTTGAAAATATTTTTATCAAAAATATTTTTAGATGTATGCAACTAAATATTAAAATGTGTATTTTTTGTGTTTTATGAATACGAATATCAAAAACCCATATTCTCTCGATTTATACTATTTTTAGAAATTAAACATATCATTTTATTATCAGAAATTGTATGTAATACAATAATTAATTATTTAAAAATATATGTATTTCAGGATAATTTGTCAGGAGAAAATTTCAAAGCTTCCTGTTTCATATTTATGTACAATTAAATTCTTTTTAAATTAAGTTTTGGCAATGGTAGCCGAGTGGTCCTAGTCATGACCGCGTGACCAGCGTTGTCGAATCATGTGTGCGAATCAGCCACTGAAGATCCGCCACGTAGAGGACGTGATGTAAGTTATGATTGTTGACGCTCAAAGTCCTTCCGTAGGAGTGGTGTGAATGTTTGTAGAAGGGTTACAGCTCAAGATTCATCCTCGGCACTTGGTAGTGGTTAAATCTAATAATTCTCATTGCCAATATTCTTCGTGTTGCATTATAGTGCGACGTGAGTTAAAATCAAATGAAATCTAAAATTAGGTTTCGTTAAATACATGCCTATAATTACAGCAATATACACATATGGCTCATTTTTTTCTTAAGTACTCTCCCACTTTTAGCAATTATAAATTTTGAGAATTACTTACGTGTATTATTTGTACTTTTATGTGAGTCATACAGCTTCTTGATTTTTACATCGATATATTTAGAAACGACTAATTTTTTCATAACTGAGAAAGACTTAATGATTGAAAGAACTGTATGATTTACTGATTGTTTTTCAATGCAAAATTTCGAGTCATTAATATTTTAGTACAGACAGTGACCCGCATAATAAAATATATACTACATACTCATACTGTATGAGTTTTTTCCATTTTGATCAAAGAACATTTTCAAAGGTATTGCGTTGGTGTGATATGATATATTAAGAGGATTCAACTCAACTTGGTATAAGCTAAATACATAAAGTCTTATCTTAATTTGGCTATACTAAAATGATTCGGAATATAATAATTGTAAGTACATTAATTGCTTAAAATAAATTAAATTGGACAGAAAAAGTAAACAATTTGGTATTTTTTAAAAGCAATAGTATGTACGGAGAGAAGAACGCATGTAATATAAAAAATATTAATTGCAGTTAACTTTAATAACAATCGACGATTTTCCTACATGTTATACAATCATTAACAAATTAATTTAACAAAAAAATAATTTCGCTTTTACTAAATCATGATTTTTTTTTAATGAGCCATGACCATTATTACATCTTGTTATTTGCGTGCAGTGTTCATTACATGTAAAATGCTTCATAAATCTAAGCTGATTCTCAGGAAAAAAACAGTGATTTACGAGTATTTGTACACATGCATTTGCATCAGGAAAATTAATTTAACATTTAAAATGGATTCTCAATTCAAACAGTTAATTTTTGCAACGCTTTGTTTATATGGTTGGAAAATATTCTGTGTTACGTTCAATATATTTTGAAAGGATTTATATTGAGATTTGTGATAAGTTTCTTTCCTTGATATAATCATTTAAAGATTTCTGAAAAAGAATTTTATTTCTGACCAAAAAAGAAAAGTAAAGGAGGATTTGTAGCTGGAAATAATTATAAATGTTTTATTTTGAAGAATATGTGACATATATTTGAAGGCTTAACTTATTAAAGAAAAAAATGCAGGAGTGAATGCAAGAGCCATCATTTCAGACTCATTCAATAAAAGTCTGATCACAATAACATAGTAACTTCAAGTAACTACAAGAAGAATTTAACTGAAAAATGTCAAAAGAAATACTGCCATTTTGAAGTATTCCGAATGAAATATTATGTTGGAAAAACGTTTCGACAAAAAAAGTTTGGAGTTAAAAAATATTTCAAATGGAATTGCTGTTGAGATGATTTGTATTTTACATGGTAGAATAAAGTACATACTTCCATCTTTTATACCGTATAGAAACGTTACATACAAAAGGGAAAACTGGAAAAGAGAAAAACAGAATTAAGCATGTGCCACACAACCACCATTTTAATATTTACTATAACTTTTCTAAATTGAAGTTAGCATTTAGAGACAGTTTAATAGTTTATTTTTTGATAATATACTGATATGCTATATTATAATTTCCTTTTTTTTAACGTTTACCATAGTTCTTATAAATAAAATATATAAACTACAAAACAAATTTTTTTTAAATTTATCAAATGTGTGTAAGTTAAGAAGCATGTATTTTACGTCAAATAATACCCGTCGTGATAATATATAATGTGTTTTAATTAAAATGCCATCCTAGCTAATTGTTCCAAAAAAACCCTGCTTGATCAACAGACAGTCCTGATTTGAAATTCTTTTTTTTAATTTCATTACTTGTTTAGATCAATTTGGTTCAACCAAATTCATCTTCTTTTTTTAACTTAACGATGGAGGTATTCCGAATTTCTAAATGAATTTAATGCATTTTAAATATACTTTTCAATTTAAAATTAAATTAATTAGCATAGTTAGGTGAATTTCCCTAAAAGTGCAGGCGTAGCAACTGGTGCCACAGTTAAGGAATTTTTAACTCTGTAATGTCGCTGTCATTTAATTTTGTTTGTTACGCCACTAATTGTCCTAAATGTTAAGGTGACTGCATACCTTCTGGCCCAATCTTTTTTATAAAAATAAATTTAGTTTTCTTAGGAAAAAAATAACAAAAAATATGTAAATACATAAAAATTTTTAAATAAATATTGTACTTTTAGAAAAATTGGTTGTTTTGAAGGAAATTTTACTAAATTTTTACTAAAACCGGTAACACTGTATAAAAATTTCTAACACAATTATCATAATTTTCTTTATACACAACATACACTTTACGGTGCTCTTCAAAATGAACCAAAATCTAAGAAAAATATTAAAATACAGAAAAATTACAGACAATTTTACATAATAATATGAAAATTTTGATATTTTTAAAGTTTTTTCTTTATATAAACTACCCTAAACGAAAAAATTATTTAAACTACAACAATATTTATGGTCCACTTTATGAAAAATAGTATAATAAACAATCCCACAAAATTTCAAAACGTTATCTGGTTTGGTTCTTAAGATACCATGTATCTGGTAAAGAGTTTCTTTCGAAAACATAATTTCGAGAAAAACTCATTTACAGTTTTAGCTTACTGCCCTTTTGCATAGAGTGATCTTTTTTAAAATCACTATAACTTTATTTGTATTTTGCGTAAAGGAAAGAGAAAAACTCTTTTGGAAAGAAAAATATTCAGACTATAAGATTTTGAAATAAAAATAGTGCCTTATGTAGACAAAAAAACGACATTTTCAAGGTAGGCAGTCACCCTAAGTGGTTTGGCTGTAAATAGAACTATTGAAGAAAAATTGGAAATCAGTTTTTGTGTAATTAAACGACATGCGCTTCAAACTAAAAAAAATATATTACAAAATAAATTTGGTTACCAGGAAAGTCGTGCGGGCTACGCATTTAAGATTAAAGCACTTTATGAGAGCATTTTTCAATTTAAGGTATCCGACTACTTGCGACAATTTTTTTTGTTTGAAAAAATGGAGATATGGGGATTCTTTTGTGATATTTAGATTTATTTAGTATATTTTAAGAAAAAATTCTAAAATTGAAAACAGAAAAAAAAATTATAGCTAATAAAATGGGAAAAAACGGGTGAAAATGTATAAAAAATTACATAAACGGGGCCCTCTCTGAACAAAAATTTTATGAACAAATTCTTAATTTTCCAATTTTGAAGTGTTTCTTTGTTGTTCATATTTGAAATGACCTTCAGAATAAGAGATATTTTAATTTTTACAAGAACTCTAGAGCACTTTATCTTAGTGACTATATGAAATTGCTTACAAAAAACAGTGATTATATTCACATAAAGGACTGTAAATTTTGAAATAAAACAGTGATTGTTAAATCTGAAGATCAAAACACGTTCACTGTTATACAAAACTTACACAAAAAATTTCAGTAAATAGTTCTCAAAACTTTTTGAGCAATCGCTGTCCCCGTTTGAGTTTTTTCGAAAAAAACACATTTTGAGTAAAACGCATTTTAAAGTTTGGCATCTTGAGTAAAGGTATGGCATCTGCTTCTACTAAAAGACGTGTAATTTTTGTTCTAGTGAATGGAAAATAAAAAAACTTGGTATTTTTATTAAGCTAATAAGATTGCCTATAAAATAAAATCATAAAACCAAATCTCAATTTTGAAAAAAAATCGTGTTTTTAGGGTAGTCAGATACCTTAAGCGCTTTGTTTATTTGCAAACATCAACATTTTTCGTGCAGGAATCTACCATATGTCTTCCAATATCTAAGAGAACATTATGTCAGGAATAATTTGACGACCCCTGGGTTTGAACAAATCTTCATGTTCCTGAGAGAAGCTTTGAGGCTGTTGTGAAATAAAGAGATGAAGCTCTTGGAATCTACTATGTTCACATCTTCAGGGATGTAGTTTATTATGATTTTTTTATATAAAGTTAGATAACCCTTCTGGCAGATTATTTTTTGGAAAATGTAGATATTTGCCGGATGAGGATATAGTCTATTGTCTCCTCTCAGAACCATACTGAAATTTAAAGCAGCGGCGCTGAAAGAGTTGTACTTAAATCTGTTTCCTAATATGAGTTCAGATCAGGGACGCTGAATGATCATAGTCCTATAAATTCATTTCTTTATTATCTTATACCTTATATTTTATATCTTCCTGTAATATACCTTACTCACAATCATTAGTAAATACCATAACTATTAAATAGTATTTTTTATATTGTATCAACCTATGCATTCAAACATACAACCTACTTTGAATTATACGAACCAACTTAGTTTCATTAAAACCTTTCCACTACTTTTAGAGATAATCAACTAAATATAAAATTTCTCTTAATTTCGAATATAATTGGAATACATCCATAAGTATACGTGTATGTTAAGAACTTCATACATCCATAAGTATGTGTAAGTTAAAAGGAAAAATACTGCATTATTATTAATAAATTGATAATTGTAACTGGTTAACATCAACATTTTTATATAAACTCTAATAGTAAATTCATAGACCTGATAGATAAAACTATAATAATATTCTTGAAATATTTTAATTTTTAAACAGCTACAAATTGATAGGCATTTAAAAAAATTAAAATGAATCACAGGATTATATTAAACTAAAATTATAAAATTTGAATATAGATTCCAAGTATATTGTGAATGAACTTAGTGTTATTAGAGAAGATTTAGACTAAACAATATTTATACTTAAAGTATTATCAACAAAAAAAATTATATAATTGCACACTTCTTCAAAACATTTTGTGCTCTTCAATATTACAGCATTCTCTATATTATAATATAGAGAATTTCTTGAACAGCACAAAGTAGAAACTGAAAAAGCTTAAATATAAGTACTGGAACATTACCTACAGTATTAAAATTCTTAGGTAAACAAACATATCTATCTATCTATCTGACCATGCATGTGTATCTATCTTCTCACGAACCACACGATGCAGAAACTCGCCAAAGGTACTAAAAGTTCGGGAATGATCCGAGGAATCCATTTTGACCATTTATATTTCGATATTGCAATTCGTTAAAATGATATTAATTAAAAACCTTAAAACGCATAACTATTTTACCCCTGTGGGCAATTTTACCGCCGAGTGGCGAAGTTCCAATTTTTCGACGTTTTTTTTTATCCACGACATTTTTAAAACCCGATCTAATTTTTTTATGTTACTCAGCCGAAAAGTAATTACAGAATCGAAAAGATCATTTACTTCGCCACAATACGGTGTAATTTATTTTACAAAATAATGATATTTTCGATTGTTTACGATTTTTTCTAAAATGAGTCAAAATCGATACTTTTTTATGAAAATGATTTTTAAATCATTCCGTTTGCATTTTCTTTCGCGTTAATGAAATGATATTCTACACTAAAAAAGTTCTTGCTTTTCTTTTTTAAAATCAGTCACTTAAAAAATAAAATGTCAAACACTTTTTTTTACGATTTTTCAAAAATTACTCAAAATTTTATTTAATTACTTAATAGTTTTTTTATTTATAAAAAATCCCACGAAACTTTTTTTTTCCGTGTGTAGAATTATATTATCCGTAATCTGTACAAAGATTGAAAAAAATTACGTTTTTTTAATTTTATTTATTTATTTTTTTTTATAAATTGTGTTTTTTGTTTCTTTCCCCTTTTTGCGAGAAATATTTAAGCATTACTTTCGTTCTATTTTTTTGTTTAAAAAATATCGTTGTTTTCAATCGATATATGAAGTTTGAAGGCATTAACTTAAAAATGAAGCCAAAAAAAAACATTAAAACTTTAACAAATAACGTAAGGCGAAATTGAATATCGCTTTCTTTTTTTTAAAAGTTTTTTATTTCTTTTCTTCCGAAGGGTTCGTGGAATGGTCGATTAGAGCGCTTACGCTTGTATCCGCGTTGGAAACAACTTCATCGCTTAATTTTTATGATTTTTTAAAAAATACTCTAAATTTTATTCGCGCATTTAATAACTTCCGCAGCAGTATTGTAATTGAAAAGTTAATTTTAAAACAACGATACTTGACATATTTTTTAAAAAAATTTCTATCGGAAATTTTTTTTTACGAATTTTTAAAAAATACTCGAATTTTAAATATTTAATAATTACTTATCAAATTCAAATTTTTTATAACTTTTTCATTTATAAAAATAATTGCATGAAACTTTTTCCTCGTGTATCGAACATTTCAAAAAAAAAATGCTCACAATTTTAATTCAACATTTAATATAGTTGTGATATTTTGTAATTATAAAAATTTCTTACTTTTTCAACTAACAACTATTTTTAAAAAGGTACATTTTCGATTCTGGCGCCTAAAAAGTTGCAAACTGAGTGAGTGAATATTAAAGTCCCACTGTTCAGTTACTCGAGAACTTTTGACGACGCACCTCGACATTTTGAATCATTGCCAAGTGACGAGGATGAGACTTGATCTTGCACCCATCTCTTTTAACTACCATACCACACCAATGCTAGGACATTTAAACTCTCCACAGATTCAATAGCGGGTCTTCAGCGGTAGCCAAAATTTTAAAAGGGCAGTAATAAGTAATTGGGGGAAATTACCACGCAAATTTTCTAATGTCGTTAATATAGAAATCATACTCACATACCAGGAACGGCTGATAGCGAGAGGGGAAGAGGAATTTCCATGACAATATGTTATGCATTTAAAAATATTCGTGCAACACCGGGGATAAACCTGTCTGACAAAGAAAAGAAGTGAAAAAATTTTCAAACAGAGAATTTTAAGTTATACACTCGGGAAAGCCCGAGCAACGCTGGGCTAAGCAGAGGAGGGGGAGTGGAAG
Source organism: Trichonephila clavipes (assembly GCA_019973935.1). Classification (NCBI taxonomy): domain Eukaryota; kingdom Metazoa; phylum Arthropoda; class Arachnida; order Araneae; family Nephilidae; genus Trichonephila; species Trichonephila clavipes. The sequence goes on along the minus strand of BMAU01004111.1, from coordinate 965,558 downwards.
TCATTTTGAAAAAGTATATTAGAAGTGCTGATTTTGTGAAGGAAAGGGAAAATTTATATAAAAGTAGAGAAAGCCCGTGCAACGCCGGGGCATGCAGCTAGTATTTTTTATTAGTAGTCATTTATATAATTGAATAACAATTTGCACATTTTCAAGAAAAATTAAATTTGTATAAATATTTTGATATGCATTAATTATATAATAAAATATGCAAACTATTTAAAAAAACACTTTTAATGTAACACTTTGTATGACACTTTTTATTAGATATTTCCGTGTGTAAGATAAATCGTTTCCGTTTTCTTCACTAAAACTATGTACACAATTTTCTCCTTTATATATGTATGTTGTCCTAATTGTATTATCCATTAGAATTATAGAAGATGAAGATATTTTATAATTCATATATGGTAGTTTTAATGATTTATTTAACACTAAATTATAAAAGTTGATACTATAAGCACAATCAATGTTTCATCGTTTTTTAAAAAGTGTATTTTGTCAACATTAATGAGTATTAGAAATAAGATTATGTACATAAAAAAATAAAGAATTACATAGTTAATTAGAATATATTATTACAACTCCGGTATTTTTATTTCGATTACCCCATAAATCATACCTTACTAAGTTAGCAGAGGAACAAGAGATAATTTATTCCAATTTCTATTAACTCTTCCTCCTTTAGATGGCCTAAATTTTCCTTCTGTTCAAATTAATGTCGTGTTGCAAAGTATTCGAGAAAGCGACTTTTTTCTATTCTCATTTGTGGTTTTCATAGAACACATGCTAAGATTTAGAGATAAAATTAGATGCATTGAGCAAAGGATCTTTACTTGAAATGCCTATTACTCTCTAGCGTATAAAGGAGAAAGTGGTCTCTAATCCGATTACTAAAGATAATGCAATTTGTCTCTGAAGCTGTACTTCAGTAACATTCACTCCAGAAACCATTTTATCGGCGACTTCTTAAGTCTTGTGCGAAGAGAATATGTCAAAATGGATTAAATTCTTCATATGCATCTTCTGGGAATATTTATAAGCTTATTCAAGAAGTTGTCATACCGCTATTAATCACAAGTATTAATTATAATCAACGGTCGTTTAATTTTACAATGTGATGAAATGATAAAATATATGAATAGAGAAAGTATTTAAAAATTGATCTAAAAATGGTTTAATAGTAGCATAAAACATGATTATAAAATGATTCTATTGCGTATAAAGACTAATATTTATTTTTTGTATTAGTTATTCTTTATACAGTGCGCTTGCTTAAATTCGTTGTCCCCCCAATAATTATGAACGGCAAGAGTTACAGGCATAAAAGTAAGGTATAGTAGGTTGTAAAGTAGGTATAGTAAAGTTGTCATGCGCTACACAAAAAAACCCTGCTTTTTGCTCCATCTGGTGGATGCATTTAGAGTAAACGCTTTGTTGTCAAAAATAGCACCAGATACATGAAAAAGTGATTAACACAGTTGCTCAACATCATCATTTTAGTACAAGAAGATACCCTTCGTTAAGTAATGTTGAAAATAGAATGCGTAAAATGCATGTTTGTTTGGGAATGGTCAGAGATGCTATTATTAGTGTAACTTCCTTATGAACAGCTCAGATGTCCAGCCGACGTCTTTTCCTGGCATGTTTTAGACAAATGAAATATGCTTTGTGCATAATACTCTGCACAATAAGTTGAACAATCATCTCTGGCTGCTGAATAATCGCGGATGTTCTGTCGAAGTTTGACATCAAATTCACAAGTCAATAAATGTCTGGTGTGGGATATTCAAAAACAGACTCATTGGCCCGGTAATTTACGAGAGTATGGTAATGAAGCCCGATATTTGTCATTATTGAAGGTGAAACGATTCGATTTTCTAGAGGATTTCCCGTTGAGTGACGTTTGGAATGTATGGTTCAAACATGATGGGGTGCCCCGCTGCACAATTTGTCACGTTTCACTCAGTACAATCGAGACACATTCCAATAACATTTGGTATGGTAATTGTGTTGAATGGCTTGCACGGTCATCTGACCTAAGCCCATTTGACTATTTCGTAGGGATATACCAAACACAGAGTGTATGCAACCCCTCCAGCAACACTGCGGGAACTTCCAAACCCCGTACTGGATGCTTGTGACATCGTGACCGGTGTCATGTTGAAGAAAGTGTAACGGTAAATGAAAAATCGTGTTTAAACACGCATTGTTACTGACGGATACTATTTGGAGCATGACAGATAGATAACCATCAGATCCGGAAAGAGCAGTTTTGTTCAATGTGATCAAACACATGTTTGCCTTGTGCTTTTCGTTTCTATCATTTTGTAATAAATCTATGAAGCTCAACAACTTTGTAATTGACTTTTTTCATGTGTCTCGAACTGTTTTTGATATAAAAATTCTAACTCTAATTTAATCCATTAGATGGGGGTGTGAGTAGTTTTTTTTCTGTAGCGCATGGAAACTACTCTATACCTAAATCCCACTTTTATTTTACTCTAGCTCTTGACGTTCTTAAATTATAGGAGTGACAACGAATATTAGCGGGCACACTGTGAATGATTTTTATTTGTGAAAAACAAAAATTTTAAGTTAAAATAAATCATTGTACTGACGAGATAGAGCCAATTAGTTTTTATCTCAAATGTTTGATCGGTATTTGAAAAATATTTTGCACCTTTTTTAATATAACTGGAAATTTGGTTAATATATTTGTTGTTTATTTTTATATGTGTTAAACAATGTTGAATGTCGTATGAGATAATTGATTGTCGAAGTATTTAGCGAGATGTAAAGAACAGTATTGTTAGATACATAAAAATTGTTTAAGAATCGATTGAGACAAGAAATATTTGAATTTATTAGGTCACAATTAAATTAAATATATCTACAGAGAATAAGGGAATATATATTGTGACACTATATAAACTTTTCTCTCATAAGAATTAACACAAATATTGAGAAACTAACTAGAATTAATTGATTAGCGTACAATATAGTTAGCTAACTTGATTAACTAACTTAAGTATTAAATTTGTAGAGAAAGCATTGCCATAGTACAATCTGACATCAGTAAAAGTTATTTATATAATTCTGTATTATTTCCTGACATTGAAGTTTCTTGGGACCAACAGAAATCATAGAAACTGTACTTATACTGTGATATCAAAATTACATGTATAGAAAAGTCAATATATATATATTAATAGCAAAAAGATGTACAACATAAATAAAAAAAATCCTTTCTCAAGCACAGCATTTAATGTTATCTTATGTAATGAAATAAAGAAAAGTTACTTGACTTTTTTTAAAAGTTTAATAATTTGCATTGGAATGCACGTATGAGATTTAATATGCACACCACTTTTACACTTAGCATGTGATCCTGTGCTCTAATGAAAGATAAAATATTTTCTCAAAAAACATTAAATGTCAACACACATTGCTTTCAATATTTTAACAAGACCCCAAAAATCTTTAGATGTGTTTCCTTCATCACACTTCTTTTTTTTAATTGGATTCTATCCATAAATTTATGGAATTAAATCTGTTTTAAGAATACCTGTTCTGTATGCATTTATTTATTCAGTAGATTGTATCTCTTGAAATATGTTCGTAAGGAATTTATTTTTATTAAAATAACTGGAAATTGCCCAAAAAACTCATTTGTCTGAAAATTTAACCAACAAATTCATTCTTCAGCATAGTACCATGGGATTGTGTAGAAAAAGGCTGATTGATATAATACGTATAGGCAGAAAGAGACCGAAGCCTGACAGGTGGGGAACATTGCTTAGGAGTTGGGTACGGCAGCCGAACGCTGTATGCCTCCTTCACAGAGGTAGCCTATTCGCCTACCGTCCTGAATGTTGGATACCACTGACATTGCAGGACTATCTGAAATATCATAAATGAGGGAGCTCATACACCCTCATAACATGTAATCGAAACTCAAAACTTAAGATCAGTGTAGTCGTCGAAGGAGTGGTCCATCGCTCTCAGATAGTTGTAATCCACAATTAACATCCACAAAATTACGGACATCTATTAAAAAAAAAGGTTGACTCACTGCCCTATAGAAAGTACATTTGATTGCAAACGACAATCGGAACATCTTGCAGCAATTCTGGTAAAACTTTTGACAGAAAAAATGTATGGTACATCAAGTATCGTTAGCGAGAGATATAGTTGTGATAACTCCCGGGCTGGAGGTTTCATCTTTTCATCCACGCGATTTAAGTTTGTAGGGATAAAAGATTGACCACTCAAACTTTCCATAGTAAATTTAGTTCATTATTATCTTAATTTATATTAAGCAATGCAACACAAGTCTTAGGCTAATGATCTGGAGTGAAATGACATAAATTACAATTCTTAGCAAATAGCGCATTAAATCCTACTCACTATCTTTATGATAAATTAACCACCGAATCTATATCTATAGCCAATTCCTTAACTCACTAGAGTCCGCACTATCATTAAATTTTAATATTATATCGCTTACCGATATTCCACGGCAAACAGCTACCAGTCTTTATATCTTCTATATAATACTGTAGTCCAACTTGATTCGGCAACTGGGCAACTTTTTGGCTTTGAACCCACTTCTATATGGTTCTTATAATACTTCCGAAGGCTTTCTGAGATCTCCTCAGACTTCTAAGACTCCTTTAAGACTTCCTCACGAATGCTAAAGCTCCAATATATATATAATCATTCCTAATATGCATATCACGTTTTCTTCTTGAGTTGGTTGGAATGAAATGTCATTCTGGCAAGAGGACTCCCCAAGAGGATTTTAGTGAAAGGCGCGATAAAGTCCCGTTACATAGTGTTGTAATAAAACCACTCGCGTTCCCAACACTTTCCTTAACATTCAAAAAGAAGCGTTGCTGAAATGCACTTATTCATGTAGAGTGTGAATTTTTTGTTGTCCACACATGTGTGTAATGTGCCCATTTAAGACATCTTCGTACATAAAAAATGTCTTATCTAGAAATAGCTCATAAACTGGAAAATTCGGGTACGAAAAGGATTGGCAGAATACAAAGCGCAAGAGGGTAGCGGTTTACAAACTATTTTTCCCTTGCTTCAATGAAACTATTGGCTTTACCAGCCATCGATGCTGTTAAGCAAGTTAGTTGTTGTGTCATCAATGCAAATTTGTTGATTTGATCTCGCGTATCATATGGTGAAATTATTTCTTGAGACCATCGTAGAGAAGTTGGATTGTAATCGTTCTCCAGTAAGCAAATTCTTAAGCTAACGAATTTACTCTTAAGAAATATGTTCATTCCTTCTTTTCTTCACGTTAACATGCTATAAAGTTGAGTATGGTTAAGTTAGTCGAGCTTCGTCCAGTTTTTTGAGGAGGCTTCCTTCTTGAGTTGTGTCACTTGGAGAAAACGAAAACCTTCTGATATTATATACAATCAACAGATAAATTGTAGAATAGAGACCCAACTCAATTAGTCATATTTGTGAACAATTATTGTAAACACGCGAAGAAAAAATTTCCCGCAATATCATAAGCAATATTTTTTCCACTTACATTTTACTTTTTCGTATTTATAACGTAAAGCATTACTTTCACTTATTCGTTTCTATTCAGAAGCTATTTCAGTGAGCTGTACCGTGAACTTAGCGCTGTATTGCTCTCTATGTTTAAATTTATTTTTGTAATTTCTAATTTTTTATCTTAATCTTGTTTTTTGATTTATTCATGCTTGTTTTTGCTTGAAAGAACTGAAAATGATGATACATTATTGTAAAAATTTAAACTAGCCAACATGATTGATCAATTAGAAAACTGTATGCTTCTTACTTTTTAGATCTTTGTAAGCGTCTTCACATGTGAAGGCATTTATCTTCTTTCTTATCTTTTATCACGTACATTTTATGTAACTCCCACGTAGTTGTCTGCGTTTTGTTAAATTTTTCTTTATTTATTTTTTGGTAAAATAGATAAGGGATGCATTTTTGCTCAGTGATCTCAACTTTTATTTTTCCTCTCTTAAAAACTAACATTATTTAAAACTGACATCAAATCTTAGTTTTTGCATTATTTTATTTAGCAGTTTAAAAAGTTTTAAGAAATGTAATTCGTTATAATGACAAGCACCAAACATTAATATAGTCCATCGTAATTTCACCATTTGCAAAAATATATCGATTGTATATTACTTATTTAAACATATAGTAGAAATTAGAAAAATAAGATGAGATAAACAACAGGCTATAATTACTTAATTTATTTAAATGTTTGAAAATAACGTTGAAATTCTAGATTCATCTCCACCAATCACTTGCAATGAGTGTGTTATTTTGTTATTCTTATCAATAAGAAATTGTTGATTAGGATTAGTTTTAAATATTTGAAAGGAACATAAAAATTTTAAGAGGATGATACGTGCTTCTTTATCCCAGACGATAGTAGTTGAGGTAACCAAATAGAGAGTTGCTTTATATGAATTTTTAAATTAATTTACTAACTCAATGAAGAGAAATTCAGAATTCTAATAGCGATTAAAAATATATCGATGTACCTATATTTCATTTTAAAGTATGCTACAGACCTTCAAACTTATTTTTTATTAGGATTAAATCTAAAGTAAATCAATAGAAGTTCAAAACTATAAGATTAATTTGAAAGTTTCGGTGTTCTTTTGGTGGCTGCGGTAGCCTAGAGGTCAAGGTATCTCGGATCGTGGCTGGCATGTCACGAGTTCGAGCCCAGTACCACAAAAAACCTGCCCTGTAGGGGAGGCGATGCACGCTAAATTTTTCGAGAGCTCAAATGTCCTCCCGTTAGTGTAGTAGCTAGGACAGGGAGGTGTCACCTCGGGTGTCATCCTCGTCACTTGACCATGGTTCAAAATTACGAGGTCCGTCGCCAAAAGCACTCGTGTAGCTGATTAGTGTGACGTTAATATTCACTCACTCAATGTTCTTTTGAATTTTTCTCACTGTTCCGCTTAACATATATACCGTTGTCTAATAAGTTCACGGAATTTATCTTTTGCTGATTTTCGTTACGAAATTTGTATAAAAATAGTCTTATTGATTAACTTTTAAAATCGTACATTATCATCAATGTATTAAGCATCACTATAATGGACACTTGATTTATTTTTTTTCTTATATTCAATATGTAACCAAAGAGGGAAAAATTTATATGAAAGAAAATTTCACATCAATGTGTTACTATTTTAGGTAAGAGAATAAATAAGCCAAATCTTATTATTAAAAAGCGTATTTTTAATTAAATAACTAAACCGAAACAAATAAATATTTATTAATTTTTTTTATTTCTTATAGGGTTACGACTTAGTATTTTGCCATTGCATACACAGACCCAGTACATTCTCCAGAGTTTGTATCTCACTTTAGTGCGACACCAAAAATAGGTGGTATACCAATCACCACAAGGCACCCACTTTCCTCTCCAGAGGTAGGCACCTGAGCTCTGACGATGCCAAACCGAATGAGAAATTAAATTTTTCCTACAGCACATAATCCAAACAGGCTCTCAAGGGATCTTTTACACGCCGCATAATCATACGACATGAACGCTGCCGAATTTTTTCTTAATGAAAATCGACCGACTAGGGTAGAATCCACAAACTTGGGTTACAGGCTATCGTCAAACCCTCTACGCCACCCTGACGGCATTAAATATTTATTGGTTGTTTGCATATTAACTTTACTCTTCGAAGCAACAAAACAGCTATTGAAGACGTACTTCGTAATTATGAACTACGGTTACATGAAGAGAACGATGGCTTAGTTAGAACACTACACTCTTTATACTTCAATTGAACTCGAACTTGACAATTTTAAGCCTCGGCAGAAATAATGTTTATCATCATGGAACATTTTCAGAGGCATCATGATTTGAACCTACGACTGAAAAGAAACAAAATAGGCAACGAGTTGAACTTCTGTATTTAGTATGAACCAATATTAAAAGCAATATGTTTAATTTTATTTCTTTTTCATTAACTGTTATACACAAAGCACATTTGTAATAAAAATATTCTAATTTTTGATTCATTTAAAGAACATTCTTATTCACATATTTACATTCAAGCGCCTTTTGTTTTGTAAAAATGTTAACAAAAATGCATCTTTTTTCAATATTGTGTTTCATTTTTCAATAGTGAATTTCATTTTTCAATAATGTGTTTCATTTTTCAATAGTGAATTTCATTTTTCAATAATGTGTTCCGTTTTTCAATATTTTGTTCCTGTATTCAATATTGTGTTTTATTATAGTGTGTGCGTGTTGTTTCAATATTGTGTAATAATTTTGGTCATATTAACGTGAATGAGGTTTCTGGTTCGATTATAGCATGACTGTATTATCATTTTGAGAGCTTTGAACTTTTTTTTCCTTCTTCAAGTATTTAAATTCGTGTAGCTGAATAAAGAGACGTTAATATTCACTCATTCAATATTTACTAACTCACTCACTCACTTAAGTATTTAAAAAATTATATCTTAAGATACAGAATTAAAGTTTCCCCCGTATTCAAATGGTCCTAAACTGTTATAAAAAGATAAAGAAAGGGAGAAGAAACATTGATTTTCTTTCCCTATGTAAAGATAAAGATCTTTTTTCAAAAGGAATTGCACAAGCAGATTTTTTATAAATAAATTACGTTCGAATCATTATGTCCCATAGCTTTCAATTAATGATGGATTTTACACAATATACCTTTGTTTAACTTTTATAATTTTTTTTATAATGTTCGTGTCAAGAAAAATTCTTCTTATATTAAATAGTTATTCCCTTAAGTTCTTCTGAAAACTGATGATCAGAACGTTAACGACAGAAAATAATTGCGTTCTCTGATGCGTGATTAACAGCTTTTCTGCAAACTATTGCTTACTTTAGGTGCACCAGAATAACGCGAGAAACACTTAAGAATTGTTGTTTTTACGCATAACAAGTTAATAAGTATGAAAACAAAATTGGAAAACCCACCCATCAGGAAAATTACCTTTAAACATGAGAAGAGCACTTCATCAAAATATTCACGATAAAATCCTCCAATCTTCACTCTTCTAGAAATTTCTCACTTTTTCCTGCTTTCAATTTTTGAAATATCATAAACAATGTATAATAGATTTAGAAATCTATAAATAAATCAAAGATACGTTGATCGTTCATAAAGCTTAACTCCTTAACCGATCAATTTTCTTGTCCAAAATGTTTAAAAAATGGCATATTTTTATTGCTTATATAACCAAGCATATAGTATCCGACTACGTTCGGAACCATAATTTTGCAAAAGCGTATAAATGGATAATATTTATGATATTTACTGTCACTTTGATTAGAAAATATTTATAAAACTGTCTTAAGAATAGTATTACAATAAAAAATTACTTAAGGAGAATATTTTGACCAAAATTGAACGTAGAATAACCCATTTTTAAAATATTCTTTTTTCGTGAAAAATGCTTTTATTTTAATAATATTTTGCCTGTATATAGATCAGACCTCTGTACAGAATCTCAACTAAAATTTTTGAAATATATTACTTAAAAGTGGGTTTATTCATGTGTTTAGCGACAACAAAGGAGAGAAATTTTAAGAAAAAAAAAACGATAATTATTTCAATTGGTGGTAACTCTGAAAATAATGTGAGTTTTTCAAAACTCATAGTTGAGCCTCTGTACAGAGGTCTGAGCTATATAAAGGCAAAATATTTTTTAATAGAAGCATTTTTGATAAAAGGAGAACATTTTGAAAAAATGGTTATTATAAGTTAATTTTTTGCCAAAATATTGTTTTTAAGTAATTTTTTTTGTCAAAATGTCCTTGAAACAATTTTATGCATGTATTCTAATCCAAGTAAGACTAAATATGATGAAAATTATCCATTTATGTGCTTTTTTAAAATCACGGTTCCGAACGTAGTCGGATACCTTAATAGAATGCAAAAAAAATGGAAGAATTTTATTTTAATATTCCCAAATTTAAAGTTTCTCTCTATTTTCCATTTTGTAATTGTGAAACACAAGAAACCCGAAGCGTTTGCTTTTTGTAAGTACACACTGCATTCTATTCATAAATCCGAAAATAATTTCCCTCATATAGAAAATTTTCTCAAGTTCGTTCCTCTTTTTCAAATAGTTGAGGGCTTTGTGTATATATATGCACACACACATTTTGAAGCATGGCTTAATACAGCTTTATATTGCAGTCGGGACAGAAATATATCAGGTATTTTGGATTATATTTCCATTTTCATTTCTTTCCAGGCAACATTCTTCAAATTATCTAGTCAATCCTAGTTCCTTATCAAAAATATTCAAGAATCTAAATTCTTGCCTTCAAAAAAAAAAAAAAAAACCCGCTTTCATCTAAAAAAATTCCGGGTGAGATCCATTTCAGCGCCATGAACAAACTGCATCCATTAAAAATACTACCACAAATAATCTCACTGTAAGAATTAAAAATACTGCAAATCAAAGATAGAAAGGAGAAAATATCGATGCCCATACAGCTTACAAGCAAACGGATTGTGGTCAACTTTCGGTATCCCGTATGGTGTACGGGCAAACCGGTTAAAGGGTTAACATTAAGATTCTGGAGCAATTTCGTTTTTAATTGGAAATAAAAAATACAAATTTTCTGAATTTATTTCTTGATATAAGTTATTTCTGATATAATAAAGGGTTATATTTTTACGTTAAGCGTATTAAAAAATTTAGAATCGAAGTACTGAAACAGAAAAAAAACTGTTTTGAAAATAAAAGGGGGTGAGGGACATTTCTTAAGACCAAACTTATTTCTCCCCTCTGTTCCGAAAATTTGTATTTCAGAATGTTTATTTGATTTATATGATATTTTTTCTTTTCTATTTTTTTCTTTTTGGTTTAAAATTCCTAAGCCCCACCCCCAAAAAATAACTTATAAGTTAATTGGAAAATATAAAAATAACCGTTTATTTTTAGAAAGCCTTATTGAAGAAATTAAACCATGATTTTTTACATTAGTTAAAGTTAGAAATATGTAAAAAAAATTTATATTAGTTAAACGGAGTCACAGTGAGTGAGTGAAGATTAACGTCGCACTGTTCAGCTGCACGAGGGCTTTTGGCGACGGACCACGTAATTTTGAACCATGGTCAAGTGACGTGGACGACACCTGAGCTGGCACCCCCTCTCCCAACTACCACACCACACCAACAACGGAGTCTCAGAGGTGTTAACTCTCTCTAGAGGGCTGAAAATATAAACAATATTCAAATATATATAACTCTTTGAAATTAAAATTAAATAATTCAAATCTCTTACACCTTATTTAAAAGGGAATGGGGCTTCAGAAAAGTGTAAAATGTTTAAAATATAATCATAATTTTAAAAATTAAAAGCGTATGAAAATAAGAAACATTTCTATAGGAAATATTAATCAAGCTTTACATTGCGCATGGTATTTTCTAAAATAGTAACTTTAATTACTATCAATAAGTAGATTTCTAAGGTTAAGCGTATCATTATTACACAGTAGTACATTTATATAAATAAAATAATAAAAATTATATTTAAAAAAAAATTAAAAAATTATATTTTTGAAAAAAAATTAAAAAATAACATTATTATTTTTTTTTAATTTTAATATTTTTTCAAATGTTTTGAAATACAAAAAAGATATATAAATCTTAAATGATGTAGAGTTTAAAGAGTATGTGATACATTTTATAATTCTACGAAGTTTTATAGATCAAATGTTACTATTTTAGAAAATAGCGTGCGCAACGCAAAAATTTCTTAATATTTATAACAAATTTATTTCTTATTTTCATATGATTATAAATTTTCAAAATTATAAGATTTTATTTCAAACATTTTGTGCTTTTTTGAAACCACAATCCTTTGTGAATAATGTGTATAAGATTCGAATTATTTAATTTAAATTGAAAAGAATTACACCTGTTTGAAAATTGTTTAAATTTTTACCTTTCGAGACAAAATTAACACCCCTGAGACCCATTTAAAGTTTAAAATGGCCGAGTCACCGAGTGGTAGTGTATCGCGCTTCCACACCACAGGTGCGGGGCTCTATTCCTGAACTGGGCAAGGTCGACTCAACTTTTTATCCCTTCTGTGGGATAAAAAGATAAATGAGTACCAAGCTTGCTTGGGGACTAAGCACTGGGGGTCTCGTGTCAAACTGACCACCTGACCGGAACATGTGTTCATATACCTCAGTGCTAAAGTTCACGAATACTGATGTGGATACAGTATACCTTAGCTGTAAGGGAGTGTTGCGCTACTGAAATGAGTTTAAAGTTAGAAATAAGAAATTAAAGAGAAGAAGAATTATGTATATATATATGTGTGTGTGTGTGTGTGTGAGTGTGTGTGGGTGTAACAATTCCCTCTAGAGAGCATCCTTTTAATTAACTCTTTTAATAACATTGAAATAATCTTTTAATTATTTGGTTTGAAACTAACACCCTAATCTTAATCGTAATCAACTAATATTATTACATCAGAAATCCCTGTCCCGTCCATTCTATCAAATCAAACGACGATTACGTAATCATCACGCGCTTGCACTGTTGATATAAAACCAAACTTCTTGTGCAATCCCGCGCTCTTCCTCTTTGCCTTCATCATGTAAAATTGTAAATAACTTCAACTCTGTGCCTTTGTGTTGTGTCCGTCAAGATGTCACTTCTGCTTGTCTCCTGTCCACTCTGCTTTATAATCGTCGCAAGTTTGTCTCGTCAAAGTGAAAATGTACCGTAATTTTGTCCTAAGCTTTTGATATATGTGTGCGTCACAATAAAGAAGATGTATGTTCACCGAAGATGCATTAATGGAACTCTACTAACACTCGATAAATATACCACTCGGCCAATATTTTACACACACACATATATATATATACAGTCAGGTCTCTTTTTATGCGGATTGTTTTTATGCGATTTTGAAGTTGTGCGGTTTGTATTCCAAACATTTCTAGATTTTTGTTATTATTATTATTTTTTATACTGAGACGTAGATCGTAGTATTCCGAGAATTTCCGTATCTTTTTGGTGCTTACGTCTGCGGCTCGGTTGCGACAGTCTTAGATTCGCATTCGTTATTTCAGTAGTATACCGATACGATATCATTATTTCGAAATTATATTTTCTCTTAGTGGTGCCTCGTTCATTTTTATAAAAGTTACACTTTAATAAGTGGCGAATTTAAGTTGCAATATAATAAGCAGCAAATTTTGATTTCTGGATTTAAAGTGAGTGTCATAAAGTTTTATTTTTCATTAGAAAATCGTAAGTGTAATTTTTTAAAATTTTTTTTCTAAAGATTTTATTTGGCCCAATGGAGAAAAAAAACATCAAAGACAGTCAATTTCGTTGGAACCGAAAATTGCAATTTTAGATCGCTTAGGAAAAGGAGAAAGATCTACGGCTATATTGGAAAACATTTTAGTTTAGGCGAATCTACTGTCAGAGCAATTAAAAAGAATGAAGCAGTAATAAGAAAATCGGTCATTTCTGGTACAAAATTAAGCACCAAATTTGCATCGTACACAAGGGAGAAAGAACGGAAAGAGCCATTTCAATTTGAATTGAGGAACAAGTTCAAAGAAGGATTCCTGTAAGTGGTTATTTAATCCAAGAAAAAGTTCTTCAGTTTTATAAGTCAATGAAACAGTCAGAACCATCAACTTCCACTTCACAAGCTGGAAAAGATTTTTCAGCTAGCTAATGATGGCTAACCGGGTTCTTAGAAAGAAATGCACTTCATAATATTAAGATAACAGGGGAGAGTGTGCGACAGCAGATGAAGGAGCAGCAAAAATATTTCCAGAGGAGCTAGCGAAAATTATTGAAGATGGGGACTATTCTGCCGATCAAGTATTTAACGCTGATGAAACAGGACTTTATTGGAAAAAATTGCCTAACCGTACTTACATCACAAAGAACTGCAAGTGGACATAAAGAAAGTAAAGATTGAGTCACCTTATTACTTTGTAGCAATGCATCAGGAGATCGGATGTTGAAACCTCTATTAATAAATAAATCTCTTAGACCACGCGCCCTTAAAGGTAAAGATTTAAAACAACTGCCCGTGCATTGGATGGCTAACCCGAAAGCCTGGATGACAACAGCTATTTTTACAAAATGGTTCAATAATTGTTTCGTACCTGAAGTGGAAGCCTATATGAAGGAAAAATCTCTCGATTTTAAAGTTTTATTAATTGTTGACAATACAGCAAGTCATCCACAATTAAAACATCCAAATGTTCAACTAGTATTTCTTCCCCCCGCCCAATACAACAAGTCTTATTCAGCCATTAGATCAAGGCATAATTGCAACTTTTAAAAAATATTATATTAAGACAACGTACAAATTCATCTTGAATAAACTAGAAAATGAGTCCTTAACAGTAAAAGATGTGTGGAAACAATTTTCTATTTTTGATTGTTTAATTCATGTTGCATCTGCTTCCGCTCAAATAAGACCTAGAACTTTAAATGCCTGTTGGAAAAAGATTTGGCCAGCATATGTGACAGACAATACAACCACTCAAATACGACACTATCAGATGAAATAATTAATTTGGCACATGAAATTGGAGGAGATGGTTTTAATACCTTCAGCCACGATAATATAGATGAATTGCCTGTGGATGATGCATTAAGTGACAATGATATTATTGATGTAACTTTAGTTCTAACTGTAGACGGCGTCGTAGGTCTAGAAGGTGATAATGATGAGGTAGAAAAATAAACTCCCCTCACTGGAAAATTAATTCAAGAAGGTCTTCAACTTTGCAGTAAATTAGAAAACCATTTTCTTATTAATGACTCCAATTCTGAACGAGCCTCTAAATTTCAACGTGAGCTGCAGAACTGCATGCCTGGATATCGTGGACTATATAAAAAAAAATAAAAGAATCCTCGTCGCAAAGTTGAATTACTGATTACATTGTCAGAAAAGGAAGAGCTACACAGAACGAGAATGAAGTTTGTGAAAATCCGTGGCCTTTACCGCAAATATCTATTGCAGAGACAGTCTCCTTTGATGATGAAGGTGATTTGGAACCACTTCGCAAACGGTGCAAACCATTATCAGATAGCGATAATGATTAAAAATGTAAAACTATGTGTATTACTTTTCCATAAAATAAAATAAATTAAGGTTTGAATACAAGTTTTTTTTTTTAAGCTTTTGTATGAGTTTCTTTCAGATATTCGAAGTAATTTATCATGCAGCCTATTTCTTTCCATTACTGCAATTTTTTTATGCGGTTTTAGGTTAATTTTAACTAGTTGTTTTTTGGTTTTATGCGATTTTAGAAAACTAAGGAACGTAACCCTACTTTTTCCATTCTCAAGTAATGTCTTTTTTAATGCGATTTTTTTATATGCGTTTTTCGGTAGAACGTATCTACCGCATAAAACGAGACCTGACTGTATATATATATATATATATATATATATATATATATATATATATATATATATATATATATATATATATATATATGTAAGGATAATTAAATTAGATTAAAAATTAAATTCCCTATCTAGCACTTGACTCTCATCTTTCTCAGTTTCTCAGTTCACATCTTCAAGTATCAAACTAATCACCCATTTATTTTTTCCGAAGATATGACCCAGCCAATAAACATATCTAATTCCAGATCGTTAAATTTAATAGTCAACATATGTCAGCATTAACTTTAAAGCACCCTCTTCAAATCCACGATACTTACCACATGTTTTTCAAGTGTTATCTACTTAAAACCACCACCATGGCGTGCTTTTTTCCTCCCTGCTCTCAGTGTCAGAAGAGATGTCGAAACGATTGAATAAAGATCTCCTTTTTTAAACTTTAATCTAATTCTGTCTTTAAAATCATGACAGAATTAAAGCCGGTAGAATTTTTTTTATCTGCGAATGGATTTCAAATCTTAACGTAAAAAATTAATATTTTTTATAAAATAATTTTAATATAAAAACGAATGCCAACTGCAGTAATAAATGCAATGGAGAATTTGATGGAACTTCCCCTATGCTGAAGTCATCGGATTGCCGGAATAAAAAATGTTACAGGAAAAGAAAAGCGTTTGTAATCCCCGGAAGAACATCGCTCATAACACCGAGAAGAATGCAGTGTTTACCGCCGAACGATATTCTGTCTTTGCTAAAGAGATCATCCAGTTTACGATGAATGGAGAAATATTCTAATAGAAAAAGAAGAAAAAAGGGGGGAAGCCTGAATCCTCTAAACTCCGTGATGAAAGACGTCACGCCCTTCCGCCAAAAAAAAAAGGAAAAAAATCTTCGCCGGAAAGTCTGCATGGTAATACAGACCAACATTGCATGCCATAGTGAAATACCAATATCGAAATAAATAAAATTTTACTAGTGAAATAAAGTGACAACAGCATCTGGATTATCGTTCACCAAGGGGTCCTGCCGCTGCAATGTGGAGGTCAGTTAAATTGTATATTTCCAATTTTAGTAACATTGAAGTAAATGAGTTTTGCTGAACAGAACTGTGCGAAAAAGCATAATAGATGATATGATATGATATTTAATTTTTACAATATAGCTGTGTTAAATGAGATATTTTCTTTATATTTTAATTGAGAAAACAAAGTATATAGGTTTTGTCATACAAAATTTTGAGAAATTTTAATATACTTTTCATAATTTTATCTTAAGATGTCGGATGAGTTAACAGTTATGTTAGAAATTGGTGTTTTAAAGTGAAAGATACAAATTGAGTTTTTAGAAAAATGACTAATGAACTAATACTAGAGATATTGATTTTTGTAAGAAACAAAAGTCAAGTCAAGTTGTATTCTTTTTTCTTCACTGAATTTTATTGTTTTGTTAACTATTTTATTCAGCAGTAATCTTATTGCATGTCATTTAATTTTTTTTTTTATTTTGAAATTGTGTGTTTTGATATATCAGGATTGGCCATATATCAGGATTCACTATTTCTCGAAATTTTCCTTATCTAAAATTAAAATTAATTTAATAACTTGAAGCTTATTTTTGGATATTATACAGTGGATAAGGGAGAATACAATCATTATAATTTTGTATATGTCTCGAAGCATTAAGAGGACAAACTTGTTTAGTTTGATATGTACACCTCTCATTGTTTATTATCAGCATCCCTGAACATCTGTGAGTTGATCACGAAGATTTGTCAGAGAGATGTGTTCAAAATTAAGTAAGGTGATACAGTTTATATTAGTGAATGTGTGATGTAAGAGAAACTCAAGAATTTTTGTCTATGAAACGAATTTTTAGAAGGTTACGGAAAGATTCAAAATATTGTATGCGATATTGTTAAGTTACAGTGAATATTGAGAAAATTTTCATATATACTAAAAGTTATTATTGAAGTGAGTCCACTTTTCCGACTCAAAAATAATAAAAAAGTGCTCTTATATTCTTGTATTCTTTTTCATTCCTATATTCTTATAATTTTTATATTTTATAACGCATATGAAATAAAATATTGTTTATTGTGTTGAATAGTGCATATAAGTTGTGTGTTGTACACCGTTTTCATATTAGTAATAATTTCATTTTATTAGTGTTTATATTTTTTTACCTTTTTAAAAAATGTATTTCATGTATGCAAAATGTGTGTAACAATATAAGGTATTACTACGATGGCGCCCCAGAGTAGATTTTTATTCAAAATTATTATTTTAACATTTGTATATGATATCATATATTTTTATATTTACTATCTTATTGTTTGATATATTATTTTGCAATATAATTTTTTTTGAAAACAATATCTACTAGCTATAATACGAATCTATTATTATGAAGAAATAGGAGGAAACGCGAGCTCTTATTCTAGATGTCGAATAGATTTGAACAAGCTAATCTTCAATTATATGATTGGAAATTCATTTTTAGCAATTAATATTTTGGAAATGTCCTTACTGTGTTTGTTGTTATAGTTTTTCGTTTAGTGTATTGCATTTTGATTTTAGTATTCCTATTGCTTAAATATTTCTACTGTGTCATGTCTTTCATGTCATGTCTTTCTAAATAATGGTACGTATTGTTTTGTGTTTGTTGAAAATTGATTTTAAGTTTGTAAAGAGAGAAAAAACCACGCCATGACTCCCTATTAAAATTGGGGGCAAATGTAAGGATAATTAAATTAGATTAAAAATTAAATTCCCTATCTAGCACTTGACTCATCTTTCTCAGTTCACATCTTCAAGTATCAAACTAATCACCCATTTATTTCTTCCGAACATATGGCCTAGCCAATAAACATGGCTAATTCCAGATCGTTAGATTTAATAGTCAACATATGTCAGAATTAACTTTAAAGCACCCTCTTCAAATCCGCGATACTTACCACATGTTGTTCAAGCGTTATCCATTTTAACCGAAAATCGTGGCGTGCTTTTTTACTCCCTGCCCTTAGCGTCAGAACAGATGCAGAAATGATAGAATAAAGGTCTTCCTTTTTAAAACTTTAATCTGATTCTGTCTTCAAAATCATGACACACACACACACACACACACACACACACACACACACACACACACACACACATATATATATATATATATATATATATATATATATATATATATATATATATATATATAAAATACTATGAATTAATTCTGATTGATTTGTTTTTCTGTTAACCTTCCACTTAAAAGCTACAGCGATGGTTACTGATGACAGACCAAGTAACTTTGATGATTGGTCAAATGACTTGGATGGCCCCTGAAGTGGCATCCCAATATCCGAACTTCCACTCTACGCCAACGTGAAGCTTTTATGTCTCAACAACAAGATTTGTTGTGCATCAGCTCCTGAGTTATGTTCATGAGTTAGCGATCAATTGATTCTAAATAATAATTATTCAAATTATTCTAATTCTTCTAAGGACACAAATTATTCTAAAAGTGCTAAATCAGTTTAAAGAATATTTAATTGCTTCAGGAATTGTAAGAAACAAGCACGCAAGTATGGCTTGAGGGTTTCCTCCGTAGGTAGTTTTCAATATTCTTTCTATGGTACAAACCTTTTTTTTTTTCGTAATTTGTAATCTCATTTTTATGCTTATGTACATCTACTTATAAAAAAAATTAAAAATTCTGTATAAACTCATACAATTGTTTTAATTGTTTTTTTTTTTGAGAATCTTTCTATATCATGCATTGGTTTTTAAAGAGGCATAGAAAATTTGAAAACAATCTGGAACACATATATTATATCATCTATTTACAATGTTTTAATGTGTATTTATCTTTAAAATTTTATTATTTTTTTGAATAAAAATAATAACTTGAGACCGTATATACATATACCATTTAATAAACTTATATTAAAAGGATAGTGAAATTCCCTAATTTCAATTTATATGGATTGCCTTATATTGAATTTAATTTTCTCAGATTATCTCTTTTTAATATCTTTTAGGATCAGTCTTATGAATTTGAATTCCTTATGGAATTATCCCTTAAATCAGTTTCAAATATAAAGAACTAAAATATTTAAAGTATTCCCAAATGCAATTATTATTTTGATTAGAGGTTGTATTCTAAAGAATAAAAATGAAACTTATTCATTTAGTAAACTATTCAATATTTTTATTTTCTTAAATTGGATGAATACTCTTACATTGACTAATTCCTTTTATATAGTTTCATCCTAATTTTCAATTTCAGATTAATTTAAGCTATGCATTGTGCTAAAAAATTCTTAGTACAAAACAGACTTTTTATGCAGAAAGTATTGCTAAATATAATTTTAACTACTTAACGGATAAACATGTTTCTTAAAGGAACATGAAATTGAGTCAGTTTTAAAATAATGCAAAAAATTTACTATTTACCTTAATATTATTATATTTACAAACTTCTCACGCATCCGTATGTCAAAAGTGAAACATTATTGTAAAACGAATCCCTTATTTTATCAGTATTTTCCATTTTTTGCATACGCACGTTTTGCCTTCATTTTTACGTACATTATATTAAAAAAAATCAGCTTCCTTCGAAAGGGCGGAAGTTTTTATAATTTTCAAAAAGTTTACATATATATAAACTAAGTAAAAGCATTATACATGTTTATATAAATGTTATATACTACATCTGTTGGATTCAACTGAATTTCTTTCCTGCACAGATAAAAGAGAACTAAAATTTCACACATATACCTGTATATATGAAGTATATGGTTTACATTTCAGAAAAAATAATCATATACAATAGCTAGAATGAATATTCCTGGTTTTATAGAAATGAGCAAACAAAAAGTACAATTAGAGTAAAATTTTTAAAAAATGTTAAGTAATCAAATTTTTTTAAATTAAAAATGTTCCAATGATAACATTTAAGAAATAACTGGAATAGGTAAATATCTATCTTTGAAAAAAGAAACAATTGTATTTTCTTCCTTTGATTGCTTTTAGAATAAAAACATACAGTGCATTAAAGTTTCCTGAAGTACAATTAGGAATAAATATTCGAATAAAGGTAGAGATATATTTCTTTATTAAATATGCATACAATAAAATAAATTCAAATTATAAATATCAAAATTGGTTAAGTAAATACCGTAAAGACACGAATATTTTAGAATTTTTCTTGTTAAGTACATCTAAGAAACTTTATTTCAGATTCAAGAGAGAAAAAAGGTTTTGGGTAGCAGAGCGTAAAAGACTGGTCCACTTAACTTTCAAGAAATTCCACTGAGTTTTCTGAACACTTCCTAAATGAAGATCATGAAAGAGAAAAAAAAGCAATACATTTTTTATTCAATTCTGGAGAGATTCCGTATAAACTGATAAATCTTTGTCTTTTAAATTACCCTCAGGAATTGGAATAAAATCACTGTCGCATTGTGATGTACAGAGTTCGAAGAAAAGAGACTAAAATTATTTTTAAAGATTTTCCGATTCGTATTTCTGATATTTCTGAAAAAGATAAGATAATATACTACGAGAGAAAAAGGATTAAATTTAAAAATTTCTTTTATTCCTTCAAATCATGATTAAAAACGACAAGTGGCCGTGTCGTTCAAGTCGCGAATTCTAGGGCCATCGTTGTTTCTGTCTAGTTGTAGGTTCGAGTCCCATTACCACTGAAGACTTACCATGTAGAGCAGGGGGGTCAAACTCGCGGCCCGCATCGAACATTTTTGAGGCCCGATCAGTATATCGGCACACAATAATGCATTATAAAATATCAAAATTTCTTCCGAAATAGGAAAGATAGTAGCACAGAAGGGATTTCAAGTGTCCTGACGTACAGGTTAAACTTTTTTGTTGCTTTACTTATGTTTATGATAATGTATTATTCGAAATAAAATTACATTCCTATAAATATTGATATTTTGTGACCCACCTACAATTAAAGTTTGATTGTTTAGCTCTAGTTAGCATTTGAGCTTGAGACCCTTGATGCAGAGAAAGGATATTCACACACACAACCTTTTTTACCGTCGGTCGCATACGTATGATAAGTATTTCACACGGGCCGCATACACATGGCAAGCATTTCACGATGGCCGCATCTCATGTGGCTAATGAAACAAGCACACTATAAGACCAGCGCAACATTGGACAAAGCAAAATTGATCAAAATATTAAAACTCATTTTTAGCTTTTATTTTAATTTCCTGCTAACTTTTCGATGAAACATACAAATAAAAATGCTTATTATTATGCATTTTTTACTGAGTTATGGGGTAATTTCTATTTCCTTTCATCTGTGACCAAACCTCTTGCTTATAATCTACTATTAAAAAACAAATTGATACATTTGATTACTTGATTGATATAATATCCCGAGATATATAATTTCTTAGTAAATTGCTCTCCAGTAATTAAATTTCTTAATGCAAGGGGTCCAGACCGAGCCACTTAGAAAACTCATGAGCCACTCATGTGGCTCACGGGCCACAGGTTGAGTATCACTGATGTACAGAATTACTTCACACTAAATCTGTCACGGCCCAGAGTCCTCACGTTTACATAATATGAAAGTTTAGAGGATGGAATCCTACCTCATCTGTGTGTGCCATCGAGGTTCCCTGATGGTGGTTTAAGGTATCCGAATACGTTCGGAACTGTTATTTTAGAAAGACACATAAATGGATAATTTTCATGATATTTAGTGTCACTTAGATTAGAATACATGCATAAAATTGTTTTAAGGACATTTGGTCAAAAAAAAATATTTAAATACAATATTTCGGCTAAAAATTAATTTAGAATAACCTTTTCTTCAAAATGCTCTCCTTTTGTGAAAAATGCTTCTATTAAAATACTATTTTGCCTGTATATAGCTCAGACCACTGTACAGAGGCTCAACTATGATTTTTGAAAAATTCACATTATTTTCAGAGTTACAACCATTTGAAATAATTATCGGCATTTTTTTCTTAAAATTGCTCCCCTCTGTTGTCGTAAAACATGGATAAACCCACTTCTAAGTAATATATTTCAAAAATTTTAGTTGAGCCTCTGTACAGAGGTATTTGCTATATACAGGTAAATTATTATTATAATAGAAGCATTTTTCACAAAAGGAGAATATTTTGAAAATCGGTCATTCTATGTTCATTTTTTTCAAAATATTGTACTTAAATATTTTTTATTGTAATAATATTTTTAAAACAATTTTATATACATTTTCTAATCTAAGTGACGTTAAATATCATAAATATTATCCATTTATACGCTTTTGTAAAATCACTGTTCCGAACGTAGTCAGATACCTTAAAATAACAAGAGAGAGATAGTGTGTGGCACTCAGTCACCCCAGGCTCACGAAATATTTAATTCTGGGAAAAACTGTTTATTTATTATCAATGACCTTGTCTGCATCCTCCTATATGACAGTCTCATCATGGAGACTAAAATGTATCTGTCGCCTATCTCCCTTTTTTTGGAAGTGGTGAACGCGCGCGCGTATTTTACAATCTGAAGGTACTTGGAGTGACTGAGTTCCCCGTCCGACCACTTTTGTCCCACCATATTTTCTATGAACAAGCTACATTTTCTCCATGTGAGCGACTTTGTAGGTTTGATTATTGTGCTGTACGACTCATTATGGTTTATTAATATAAATTGACAGAATATTTATATAAAAAAAGAGATGAGCATCTGCGAGATTGATATTGGGTGTTGAAACTGATCAAGCAAGGAATCAACCTGATAAAGTAATGGATATTAATCATGAGCGCTAAAGAAAATTTGAGAAAAGCGATTAACATGAAACGTTTGAGTTGAAGGGAATATTTACGTGTGCTACATAAAAATCTCCATCAAGAAAGATATAAAACATCAAGTATCCCTCAAAACACATAGCGCTATGTCAAAAAGACACAAGCAAGAAAAAGTTCAACATGCTATTTGTCGATCATCAAAGTACAATAAAACTATAATAATTTGAACAAAATATTACAGTTCTGTCTACAAATATTATACTTATAATGTTAGCGAAAAAAATGTGGTTTGTGTCCTTTATTAAATTAATGGTCATTTGAAACATTTCAGTTTGATTGGATTTTTCGAAAACTATAAAAAAAAAAAAAATTCAAAAATCCTTAAAAGTAGATAAATATACATTCTCTAAATTAAATTATCCATTGGAATTACGATTTTTAATCATGTACAGTGAAAAGGATTATTAAAAACGATTGGGGTGATTCCGTCACCCCACGTGACCACTAACATTAGTTTCGAGTGCATGACTTGTCTCGGGATAACGAAGCCCTTCACCAATACCCATCATGTTGCTTCAGAATTTGACGTTAATGAAAAAGTAATCAATAAAATGCGATAAAATTCGTTTGTAATCAAAATTCTGTCTAATCAAGTTTTACTTAATGCATTTACAAATATGTGTAGAAAATAAATAAGGCTTAACTAAAAATTGTAAGCAATAAATTTGAGGAATAAAATAGTAAGAAACAATCCTGCAGGGTAATAAAATTTACATGAAGTCATTTAAAAAATTATTTTATTTTTCATCGAGGTACACATCTTAATACTGAATGTGTAACCCCAAGATGTAGTCGTCAATAAAAAAAAATGCAAATCACACATAATGTAGACACTAATTAATACTCTGGAATTCATAGCAGTCTCACAATCTGTGAGTACAATATATGCGAAAAAACCAGTATGCAAAGTTATGTCACTCTTTTGACAAATGAAACCTTTGAGGGTAGTTGTTTTTTCATGTTAAGATGTAATTTGCGCCATTATAGACACCGACAAACAAACGAGTTCATAAGAGATTATGAGATATGTCTAAGATAATGCTAGTGCATCAATCTTACTGCAGCAAATATCTACCCACATTCGTCCATGGTGAACCTACTGAGCCGAGGATGATTGGAAGAAAATATTACTTCACGTTCAAAAATGACGAAACGGCCAGAAGGGTTTTTATTACACATGGACCAACTTTTCCGACAGCAAGCTCTGAAGATCCCTCAGTTTACTTTCGTTAAGTGGTTGTATGATGTACAAGATGGTCTGGATGTTCCATGTCAACCTTGTCATTGTGAGAGTTTGAGTCTAACGTGCATCAGCCCTTTTACAGCGGGTCTTTAGTGGTTTCGAGACCTGGAGCCCGCGAATCAACCGCGAATCGCAGACCACGAATCAAAGGTCATGACCGTTTGGTAACTGCCCCCTAAGACTTGCCGTGGACTTACAGCCTACTTGTCACCTGGTATATTGCTTCTTATTAAATTAAATTTCGTTTATTCTTCGAGGATGTTTCTACCTGCTTGCTGATTTTTAATACTTTCTACACATGTGTTCGAAATATTGCATTTTCATTTTCAAGTTGTGTAAAATTATTTAAATTAAAAAAATTGAATTCAAATTATAAGAACGTTGGCGACACATATTTACAGCAGAGTTTCGGGAAAATATTTAGCTTCTTAAGTGAGAAATATTGATTAAAATTTTTGAAGCTGAGATTTTTTTCTTACAAATAAGTTCATGAGATTGAAACTTAAATGTGCTTCACCAATACAAAATACAGAAAAAATTGCTTTCACTTATTTATAAATGGCAGGTAATTGTTTATTAACATCACATTCTGAAGGAACTATTAGCAATGGACGTCGCAAATTTGCACCAGTCAGGTTGACACTTGAGGTAATAACCTACACTTCATACTACATCATGGTAGCGTGAGGATTTCAGCATCAACATATTTAAAATATATTACCACTCTACATAATAGATCTTTAATGGCATCAGGACTCAAATAAGCTAATCCATTGCAGTTGTGTGAGTCCACAACAAGTTCGCGGTCAGGAACACTCAGATACCGTTACGAAGAAAGATGACAGAAAATATTTGTTTTAATGGGCAATGTTTAAATCTATTCTAAATAATGTCTAATTTTAGTTCTAGATAAATTTGTGTATATCTTTTATTATTTTTTAGCTACTTTCTCTCTTTTTCTTGTTTGATAAAAATTATTTGTATATTTTTCTTTGTATTTTTCATTTTCTATGTTATCACATTTGTATTATTAGTAATGTACATTGTGGACGTATACAACTAGTTAACATTTTTAAAAAAAACTGTATTGACTTCTTATATTTTTTTTTAAATCCCTGATATTCAAATAGTTTTGAGTCACGAACGATGCAAGCTAAAACTTTTTAAAACCTTTCATGATATAAAAATTGTAACATTCAATTCATCTGCTTCTGCTCTTGAAGTTTTAAATGTTTATTTCAGGAAAGAGATCGCTTCCAATGGGGCTTTTCGAAACCAGATTTTTATCATTATTTGCCTTCTCTTCCACTTTCCTAATCACCTCTCATGAAATCCCCAAAGACTTCCTTTTGCTGAGTAACGATTAAACGCGAACTTCCCTTCCACTTGAAAACACCTTGATGTCTCTTAGAGCGGAAGAAGAAAGTTTGCAAACAATGTTGACTGTCGAAAAGATGATACGTTTACCAGGGGTAAACGAAAGAGATTTTAAACAAAAAATTGATGCTGAAAAAACAGATTGAACAAGTATGTTCATTTGTGAATATATGAGCTATTTTTTTTATTATTGAAAATAATTGTATAAGCGAAATATTTGAATTTATCAATTAAAAAAATATTAAATTTTGGGTGCACAGATATAGTAGATAGAAGGGGGAAAAAGTGGAAGTGTGAAAAGCAAAAATTTATTATAGTTATTTTATTATTACTATAGTTATCGTTCGAACTTAGATATTTGACAAACCGGAATTAAGTATGGAGTGATTCATTAATTGTTAATCTACGAAGCAAAACGAAAGTTGCGACCGATCCCGCAGTTTTGAGCCATAGTGAACAAATGGAGTTGAAAACTAAATTGGCAAACTTCTTTATCAAGTATAAAATACATTCATTGCAGTTTACTTGTAGCGCTTAAGGAATTTAGAGCGAGTACTTTGGTTTCTTTGGAAATTTTGATCCACTAAATATAAGTTTTATTTTTTAAGTAGAAAAAATAAAGAAAATACAATCAGTATGTGTAAAAATATAAATTATTGTACTTTTTTATTGTAAGAACTACACTGATGGAAAAAAAAAAATCCCATCACCAAGAAAGAGCTGTGCTAAATAATTTTGTAGGCATTTTTATATGCATCTAATAGGTGACATCGATTCAAGTTTCGCACAAGGAACCACTATGAATATATACATCAGTTTTGATTTTAATAAATGCTGCGAAGTTCATGTGTGTTATTTATATAGGGTGTTTTTTTTAGAGGTATAGACATTTAAATTGCAATAAAACAACGATGTATTATTCAATTGACATGAATTTTTTTATTCGAAAGATAATCTTGTGGCATTACATTTTAAATATGATTTCTGGCATAGGACTGTTACGGCTGGCTCGGATGTAGTCCAATCTGGACGTCCAATTTTCGATGACTTTTTCCAACATTTGTGGCCGTATATTGGCAATAACACGGCGAATGTTGTCTTCCAAATGGTCAAGCGTTTGTGGCTTATCCGCATAGACCAATGACTTTACATAGCCCCACAAGAAATAGTCTAGCGGTGTGAAATCACAACATCTTGGAGGCCAATTCACAGGTCCAAAACGTGAAATTAGGCGGTCACCAAACGTGTCTTTCAATACATCGATTGTGGCACGAGCTGTGTGACATGTTGCGCCGTCTTGTTGGAACCACAGCTCCTGGACATCATGATTGTTCAATTCAGGAATGAAAAAGTTAGTAATCATGGCTCTATACCGATCACCATTGACTGTAACGTTGTGGCCTTCATCGTTTTTGAAGAAGTACGGACCAATGATTCCACCAGCACATAAAGCGCACCAAGCAGTCAGTTTTTCTGGATGTAACGGTGTTTCGACATACACTTGTGGATTAGCTTCACTCCAAATGCGGCAGTTTTGTTTGTTGACGTAGCCATTCAACCAGAAGTGCGCTTCATCGCTAAACAAAATTCACTTATGAAAATCGTCCATTATTTTCGAAATAAAATTGCACAATTTGAAAGCGTTGTTCAGGCGTGAGTCTATTCATGATAAATTGCCAAACCAAACTGAGAATAAATCACTTGACAGCTGTTAAATCGGTCGCCATCTTGGAAAGTAATGCCAACTTAAACTTCTATACCTGGAAAAAAACACACTGTAGTTGAGATTTGGCGTAATGACTTGATGTTACTCTAGAATTTTTTGTGAAGACGAGATAGCTATCATCAACAGTTCATTGAGTGTGAACGATGTCGTGTAATTGGACTAAAAACATGGATTATCCTTCCACGATATTGCAAAAAGACGACAGTAATACATCCACTGAACTTGAGGGTTGGTAGCAGTGGTCTATCTATGGGCTATCATTCTGTTTTAAATATAAAGCAGAGTTAACGTGCAATTATAGATGTCCCAAAAAATGCCGCGTTATCTTATGGTTAGGTTTTCTACAGATGAGACGGGATTGGACCTGTCACCGCGTCAAAGCCACACATATGCACGGGGCAAGTAGAAGCGAGATAACTTAACGTTTTGCCATTCTGTCGTTCATGTGCAATTCATCTGTAACACGGTAAATTATGAGCATTTTTTAACATCGGATGCCTTTTATATTTAGTAGAACCAATCCTAATTTTGATACCAAATACACACTGACTGGGCATTAATAGATTTTAATATGGTTCCTTCTGGTTCTATGGCCATGGAGCACGGTAGTGTTAGAAAGGTACCGAGAAAAACAATAAATAGGCACGTTGTTTCTGACAGAGAATTATGTTGTTGAAATATAAGGCCAGGGATCCGTGAAAGGAAAAGCAACTTTATGGCATAGAATATCATTGACGCATCGTCAGTTTTGTAAGAGTACCGTTGATGACAATCAAAGACAATAAAAAGAAATGACACGCCATACTAAAACCTTTGGTTGTCGGGCTGTTTGGTGGACGGCATTCATGCAAGTATCCCACCGCTGCTCTGAACGTCTCCAAACACTACTTCGTTGGTTATTAATACTCATGCGGGACTCATCACTGAAAAGAATTCCATTCCAATCTATATGTTCCCAGGTCGAATATATCTGGGGTCATTGCAAACGTGGCTAAGAAACTGTAATGTTGAGGGATAGTAGCAGGGGCGTAGCTACCGCCGTATCAGACGTATCAATGATACGGAGGCCCCAAGCTACAGGGGCCCCAACATGTGTAACTTAAGTCCAACTAACAAGGTTCTCCTACCTAAAAAGGGCTCCCGGATGAATTTTGATACAGAGCACCCTCAGAACTAGCTACGCCAGTGGGTAGTAGGCACATTGGGCTCCGTAGTCTCAGTCTCCTTTCGCTTACTTGCCAATCAATGGTCTATACAGTCACAAGCGTTCTTATTAAACGTTCGATCATTGATAAGAACATATCAAGTGCTATGAACACCAATCATACGATCATTCCGTCTTTACGTACTGAGTTTGCTCTCGCTACCCTCTTGATGCTCTGTACAGCAGAATTCCTGCCAACATCATCAAATGGTAGCATTAGTCCAACATAAATTTCGAACAAATCCGTGACCACCCTGCTTTCTTGAATTTAGTTGCATGTCTCAGAGTGTGACATCTGCTCATAGTATTTACGAATCCATTTACGATGTATTTATATAGTCTACGTGCTCGACGGAACACTCTCATCGAAATTATGCCTTACCTTTAGAATAACTTGTGTTTTATATAATATCTGGATGCTCGTTGCAAAATGCTCTAGATTTCTACCTAGCCAGTCAGTCAGTGGTCTGTCTCATTCGGATAGGTTCCCAGGTTCTCATCTTCTAGATACATCGCTTTTTGAATTATAAAGCACAATTTGCATAAACACTTTTTCATATGATAGTTAAAAATGCCAAATGTTTAAATGTTTGACAGTTTTTGTTGTTGTTGTTGTTGTTGCTAGGAATTTTTGTTGAAAAATGCACCTGTATAAATGTTTTTTCAAATCAATATTTGTTAACTTTTTATATTTTAAAATATGGCTAAATCAAGTTCAAAATAAACTGCAAAGTAGTTTAAGAAAAACAAGTTGTTGCATAAAGTAATAAAAAAGTACATACAATTTCGTTAATTTTGCAGTTCAATAAAAACACTGAAGTGCATTATATTTATACAAGCTTTTTTTCTGCTTGAGATGGCTATAAATTGTGTATATATTTTTTGGTTGGCTGAAGGTATTAATTTTCAATTCAAATTGCGACGGTTACTTGAAAGCATTGACGAGGGTATCTAAATATTTAATTAATTAGCATACGGTGAATATCTTCAGTGTTGTTTAAAAAACACTCAGTAATTAATTTTCAAAATAAAAAGTTTCGTAGAGAATTTATGATTGTACACAAAACAAACAACTCATAACCGACAAATTTCAATCCACTGAAACACTAGTCTTCTCGTATTAAATGAATACAGTAAATAAAGCACAGCAATAAAAACCCTTTAAATTCCTTAAA
Source organism: Trichonephila clavipes (assembly GCA_019973935.1). Taxonomy (NCBI): domain Eukaryota; kingdom Metazoa; phylum Arthropoda; class Arachnida; order Araneae; family Nephilidae; genus Trichonephila; species Trichonephila clavipes. The sequence goes on along the minus strand of BMAU01004111.1, from coordinate 935,556 downwards.
TTAATTACACATTTCTTTTAGCTTTCTCTTCTAATTTTTTGCGTGTTTACAATGTAATGAATAAATGTATTTAAGTCGACATAGATTCTTTTTAATTTTATAAATGTTTATATATCTGCAAACTCATATTCGAGGACTTATATGAACATCAAATAAATAATTAAAAAGTTTTACTTTGTGTCGGCATCAAATAAATTCATACGAAACAACTAAAAGTGGAATTTTAAAAAGATTGCTTAACCGAGAATAAAATACACTTCAAAGCAGGTAAGGGTTTACGGAACAAATAAAAAATTTACAATTAAGTAAAAAATAGCATTTTTACCGCTATTATTCTGATAAAATTGCAGGAGGAATAAATATGCCTTGTTCTTATTTAATTTTAATTGCTTCTCATTTAATGAAACTTTTTTGATGTTGTTGTATAAAGATGCATGTGTGCGACATGAAACTCTGCAAGCAGTTGATTTTTATTGAAATAAAGTATAAGTTACTCTATGTTTTATCCTTGCTTCAGCTTATGTTTAATTCTCTAATTTCAAAATCTTTATTATTAATTTATATTTTAATTTTTTAAAATGATTTTATGCATTTTGTATTTTTGCAGTATCACATAAATAAATTTATATAAAAAAAACCATGAGTATATATGTTCTTTTTTTCCTTCAAAAATGGAATTATTAAATTAATAAAACTTTTTTAGTTACAAAAATATATTTTTTATATTTCTATTTATAATTAATGATTGTGCAACTTCAGTGGAATGGGCACTTCAATTTTTTTTACACATTAAACTTAATTAATACTTTAAAACAACATTCCAAGCCAATGACAGTTTTTTTACAGTAAAATTCACCTATTCAGTTTTCCTCAATGGAAGAAAGACACGGTTTTTAAGTTTTTAGTACATTTTGAAATAATGAGTATTTTTAAAAAATTCAGGAATAAAGTTACCTGTTGGTGCCACTGTAATCACTTCAAGACTAATAACATAATAATAAAAAATAAAAAAATTATATAATGACATTTTATATGAGTTTATCTGACTCCTATTCATCTCAAATATTTTCAGCATGTTTAGGATAAAGGAGAAGGAAGTTTATAAAAAGGAATTCATTTTATTACGAAAATATCTTAAAGAAACAATTTATTTGTAATAGTTCCTTTGCTTATAAATTCTTATTCTTTATCTTAATAAAGTCAATTATTAGTTTGCCTGCACGGTATACCCAATTAAAACATAAATTTAAAACTGGCATAGCTTGAATTGTTCATAGACTGTTATCACTTAAAGTAGAATGTGTCCATTGTAGTTGTTTTACAACAATAGTTTGTAATACCTGCTATATGTTCTTTTTTACGACAAAACATTTAACTTTGCATGCTAAGGGAATTAAAAACGTGAAATAAAATTCAAAATGAAAATATTATTAATTTAATTAATAGAGTTTCCAAGAAATTTGGTAGAATTAGATGATTATAAGCTGAATAATATTTCCATACATTTTATCACACCAAATATATACTTTATTTCAAATTACGAGAAAATGAATTATTAGAATAAGCATAAATCCAAATAACAGTATTTGTTTATTTACTCATTTATTAGTTTGATTTTAAGTTTATTTTTTGCTTCAGTAACAACTTTTAAAAGATTTTTTCTCGTGTGTTCTTAATTGATATTCTCAACTTCCTAAAACTTAATAGTGGAAAAATAAAGAAAAATAAATTGTAATATATTAACTAAGATTTTCTATAATATTGAATTAAATATTCTGTCAAATGTTTTGAGTCTAAAAATCAGATTTTTGGCTTAAATTTTGAATAGATGCATCTAAAATATTTACTTCGGTATAGTCACCTAATAAATTTAGAGAGGTTTACGACTTTTGGAAACTTGTATTAATTTTATGTAATCGTATATATATTCTGTAAGATATTGTAAAGAGAATATCACTAGAAGATTTTTCTATTTTTGAAATTCCTTTTCAACATATTATTTTTTACCTTCCGTAATGTAAAATCAAAAAAACTATAAGTATATACTCGTAGTTTATAATAATCACGTTTGTTTTTGAAACATGATCCGGAAAATACTTATTATTGTTCCTTTTTTTTGTATATTTAACAGCTTTTTTTTCAAAATACGAAACCGTACAAGATATTTAAGCAATTGATCAATGTATGGCTAGATTTCTGTTTAAATAGTTGTCATCTAAAATATATATTCGTCGGTATGATCCAGTGTTTACATTCCAAATATTTAGTTAATTTTTGTAGGTTAATGCTCACACAATTTTATAAGTTAAAAGAACAAATACTTTAAGGTGTGATTTTGCAAAATCGCATAAATGGATACTTTTCATGATATTTAGTGTCACTTAGATTAGAATATATGCATAAATATGTATTAAGGTCATTTTGACAAAAAAGAATTATTTAAATACAATATTTTGGAAAAAATTAACTAAGAAAAATCTTTTTTCCAAATGTTCTCCTTTTGTGAAAAATGCTTCTATTATAATAATATTTTGCCTGTATATAGCTCAGACCTCTCTAAAGAGGCTCAACCAGAAGTTTTGAAAAATTCACATTATTTTCAGATTTACCACCCATTGAAATAGTTATTGGCATTTTTTTCTTAAAATTGCTCCCCTCTGTTGTCGTAAAATATGAATAAACTCACTTCTAAGTTACATATTTCAAAAATTCTATTTGAGCCTCTGTAGAGTGGTCTGAGCTATATACAGGCAAAATATTATTATAATAGAAGCATTTTTCACAAAAGGAGAACATTTGGTAAAAAGATTATTCTAAGTTAATTTTTTGCCAAAATATTATGTTTAAATCAATTTTTTGTCAAAATGTCCTTAAAAATATTTTATACATGTGTTCTAATCTAAGTGACACTAAATATCATGAAAATTATCAATTTATGCGATTTTTTAAAATCGCGGTTCCGAACGTAATCGGATACTTTAAAGGAAACCAAGTCTTTTGAAACATGCTTCCAAATACAGTGCTACAAAGTTATTTTTCTGAGATTTTGAATATGCATTTTTACTCAAATGAAAAATAGCTTAGAAATGTTAATTTTTGTTATACAAGCACACCATTTTCACTTTGAATAAGACTTTCAAAGTGCAAAATGTGCTCCCTTTTACCTCATGCAAGAAATCGGAGCATTCGTATCTTTACGACTTAACGCTTGAGCTGCGTAAGACGAAAATTGGGGAAAAATGGATTCCATTTCGAAACTGCATTTCTCTTATGCATTTTTGGGAGGGTGGCTGACTTCCTGTAAGCTCGAGAACGCCGTGGAATTCTTATCGGTAAATGGAAAAAATGCACCACCTTGGATTTCCATTTTTTATTTCCTTTATTTAATTTTGTAAGAAAAAAGTCTAAATGTGTGTACCTTGTTTTAAATAGTTTTTATATAAATATTTTGTTATTATCTCATATGGAAGTGCAAGCGTTTAAAAATGCACACAATTTAGTAAGTTCTGCCTCCTGGAAATTTTTAAAAAAAGAGTACATTCGTTTTTAGAAAACCGTATTTTTTATTAAGGGATTCTAAATAACGGTTATTTAACAAAGAATTTAAGAATTGTCAAAACCTAAATCCTCAAAAGTAATATGTAAAACCATATTTTTGTTTTAAAATGCCGTCCATTTACATCGAATCTTTGAAATGTTGGGGAAATATTCAAACTAAGAAATTTCTGTATTCAATCTGTAATTTAATTTTTTTATCTTTGATAGAATTTTAAAAATGAATATTTTACGCATAAATATAGTAGTTAAAGTAAAACAAACATATAATTAACAAACCACTTTGGATTTCCCTTTATCAACTATAAATACTTATTCTTACAAAAGGAAAGATAAACAATTATGAGGTTTCGAATGAATATCCAACAATGTATATATGGTATTTACAAAATCCCAATGAAGTACATTAACTTTGGTGCTTAATATTTTATATTGTTCGAAGCCATTGATTTAAATCAACTTGATAAGACACCAAGTGAATTATTTTGAATGAAGGATAATTCAATATAATTCTCCTATTCAACTGATTTATAAATATCTTTTTGATAAATACTTTAATCATCATGAGTCTCAAAATCTTGAGTTTAAATCCAGAAAAAAGCGAGATGCAAAAAACACAAATGTTTTCGAAAAATATTTGTTCTGGTTCTAAAAAAATAATTTGAAAATCATTATAAATTATATGAAAACTTAATGTATGTACCTATTTTTTTAAAAAAAAATCGCTCACATAAAGTTATAACTTTAAGCTTTTCTTTAAATGCTATTAAAGATTTTACCTGTACTTTCGATTACGTATTCCTTAATGCAAAGTTTGAAAAAACGTGACTCCGGGGTCCCATCATGAATCCTTTATATTTTTTTCATAGTACTGTAAGCAAACTCCATCTTTTTCAGCTTACGGTTTTCAGAGTGTCAAAAATGATGTATACTTCCTTTGCACGAGCATTTCGAATTCTCCAAATTTTGACAGTCACGTGCTTCTATGCTGCATTATTAACATGTTTATTGTAGACAACTTCGATTTAAGTAATTTTCTAGTCCAAATTTAGGACTTTATTCTGGGAACTATTTATTTTAAATGTTTTGTTTAAATTTGCAATATATTTATTAAGTCACACGCATACATATTTCATAGATTTTGTAACAATCTATAAATATTCACACTTTTGTTTAGACAGTCAATTTTTTAAGATAAAATTAACTTTGAAGAAGAGTATTCATTTTTTTATTACTAAACATTTACCAACTTTTAATACGTGATTAGAGTGACTAAGATACTTCGTTAAGAACGCATATCTCTCTCTCTCATCATTTTTTTCATTTAGTTATCCATTTCTTGTATTGTATTTTTCAAAAGATTTGTGTGTGGATAATATTCTTTGTAATATATATATTCTTACAGATAATTGTTCTTTTCTCCCCTTTTCTTGAAATAATTCAAAGATTGATTGCTTACATAAAGATTGACTGTATTTTCTTTTCCAATTCCTGAATTTAGTTCATACTCTCCTTATATATATTTATTTGTATATCTTGTTAAAACTTTCAATCGTTGATAAAATACCTTTTATTCATCCACTCAATTTCAAATACATATTTTTAATTGATTGATTGATTGATTGAATATTTACGTCGCACTGTTCAGCTGCACGAGGGCTTTTGGCGACGGACCACGTAATTTTGAACCATGGTCAAGTGACGTGGACGACACCTGAGCTGGCACCCCCCTCTCCTAACTACCACACCACACCAACGGGAGGACGTTTCAGCTCTCGACAGATTTAACGTGCATCGCTGCCCTACACGGCGGGTCTTTAGTGGTACTGGGATCGAACTCGTGACCAGGCAAGCCACGATCCGATACCTATACCACTCGGCTACCGCGGCCACTACATATTTTTAAACTTGTAGTGAATGTCACTTGGTGTCCATGTAGTTTTTTCAAATATTATTTAATTAATTATTTATACTTTAAGAGATATATTTCAGTCGATATTATACCTCTAGGTGGCAGGACCATTGGATAAAACAACATTTGTTGAAGTTGTGAAGAAGATTTAATTTAACCTGAATAATCATATGCTAATTAGACGTTAGTATTCCTTTTTTTTTATACTGGTCTTAAGATAAGTTCAAACCTAGAAAATTCAACTTTTATTTAAAAATGTAATTACAAATTTAATGTGGTTAAAACATTTTTAATGTTAATTTAAATGGTGTTTTGCCGCTTAATATTGTAATTCTGTCATATGTATATACATATTTATATTAACTGTAATTATTTAATAAAAATTAACTAAAATAAAAATTTTCTTTATTGACTTAAGTAGGAATTGACTTCAATTTTTTTATATTGTTTGTTTATTAGATAGCATACATTTTAAATTCAAATATGTAGATGAATTGAAATTTAAAAGTTATTTTCAATGCAGAATAATCACAGATGTACCTTTTAGTATTAAAATATAACATCTTTTTCCTTAAAGTTTAATGCTTGGAATATTTTAAGAGCTTTAGGGAAGTTTAAATTTTCGTACCAAAAGGCCTCCATAAAACTAACTTCTACGCCTTAAAGTTGAAATTTAAGATTAAAAAAGTGCAGCAGCTTCATTAGCAGACTGGTTGTAGGGTTCTTTTTTTCCACTCCATCTGATTAGCCATATAGTAAGCTCTCCCACAATTACACTTCGGTATAGTTTTAAAACTAGTATTTTTTTAAAAAAAAGAACAATCAAATTATCTCTGAAAAAATGCAAATGTATTAATTCTGATAGCATGGCGTTTTTATGAGTAAGATGTTCTGTTTCCTGGTATTTTTGTCGCTGAATGCATAAATACGTGTGCCTGATAATGAGATAGAGAACACGAAGCTTTGAAACGGGGATATATATGTCTAATTTTTAAGTATTGTAGCTTTACTTTTTTTTTGTGGTGACAGTCATTATTTTTTATGATTATTATTGAAAAAAGAAAAACGAAAACAAGTCTTTTCGAATTCGAAAAAAAAGTGTGAATTAGAAACATAAAGAATATTTCTTAAAAAAATGTCCGCAGTCTACCAAAAAAATTTGATATGGGAAAAAAATAATTTTTAAATAGAAACCTTTATTTTAAAATTTTTATTTTTTCACTTTTCTGAAAAGTAATCATACTCAAAAAATGTAAGTTCGTTAAAAACACCTTGACATGGTTTAAAAATTAAATCTCATCAATATATTCTGTAGATAAATTTAAAATAGGATAAATTGTAAAACATAGTTGAAGTTATTCACAAATTGGTTCCTATTTATCCTGTGATAATCACATACTTGAAATCTTTCTTTAGCTTAACATAATTTAATTAGAATAATGATGTTAAAAGCTTTCGCATTTACAAAAAATTATCCATTTTTCTTAATTGAATTAAATCTTAACGAAGTTAATTGCATAATGTGATTATGTTTATCTAGAATTTCCTTCCATTTAATTTTAACCATTCTATCTAGGAAAAAAGGAGTGGAATGCGAGACGATAATTTACTAATTGCATAGCATATGTTTAAGTACTTTATTTATGTATTACCTAGGGAAAACAAGCTCACCCATCAAGGTCTCTGAGAAGTACTTCAATTAAATATAATGCTCACATATGAGTAAATCGAAATGAATTAATGATAGAAAAAAGTATGACTTCTCCATAAAGCAAATAACTTAAAACAATCAAAAAAGAGATTTTATGAAGCAACTTTTTTACCACTACTGCATATATTTATTACAATAAGAATCCAAATATTTTTGACACCGTATTTAATTAAATTAGAATTGTACTTGTTCAATAATCCTTAGTATCGTAGACAGGTGAGTGTGATCTCCATTGGGAAATAAGTCAATCGATGGCACACATCTGTAATTAAAAAATGCAAAGGACTTTTTGGTTTTCTTTTTCTTATAGATTTTAATGTACTAACACTGGGAAAAAATGCTGCAAAAATTCCTTCACGTCAAGAAATAACTGATTTCGACAATAAATGAAAAATAAGAATTGTGGAGGAAGCGAAATGTGTGTGTGTGGAAGAGGGGAAAGGGTAATATGTTGGTTTGTCAAGCATGTAATACTTGTTTGTACTAAATTCACTTCTGAAAGATGTAATCCCATGAATTGCCTACAAAAGAACAATATAGCGTATGCTCTGCCTTTGTACTGACCAAATAATCTTTTACATCGTTTATAGCAATTTTTCCTCGTATTATTTAGATAGTAAAATTTTTTTTTGTTTCACACATATATGCACACATATATAAATATATTTACATATATATTTGTTTGTATATGTGTGCATATGTGTGTATTTGCATGTATTTGTATATGTGTATGTATGTATATTTATATATGTATTTGTGTGTATGTATGCTTTATGTGTTTCTACACTGCTGGACAATTGCTAAGGACGGATAACACTATCATCCATAGCAACCACAAAATGAAAGGAAGCAAAATGTGGAAAATTAGAATAAGTGCGGGATATTAGTAAGAAGAAGTATGAGTATGCAAATTTTTTTTCCACGTCTGTTCATCACGTGATAGCGTTCATAAGAGCTTTAAAGGTTTTGACGCGTGTGGACAGTTGTTGTTTCAAGTCAAAGTTTTACAGGAAATATTTAATAGACGAACTTAAAATTTTTGCCATGCCTTCCCGACATCACATAGATGATTTCATGAGTGGCCGAATTATTGGAAAGATCGAAGAAGGGCGAAAAATAACAGATGTTGCCAGGGAGTTCGACATCGCTCACAGCGTTGTTTCACGGCTGTGGAAGTCATTTAAAACTAATGGAATGTATAGTAGACGGCACGGGGAGGTCGTGTTAGAAGTACGACGCCTGCAGAAGACAGATATATCGTCCAATCAGCAAAAAAGGAACAAGCGCACCACAGCTCAGCAGGTGGCAAAATCAGTTTCTTGCTGCCTCAGGAAAGCAGATCTCCCGAAAAGCTGTTGCCAGACGTTTTAGGGGGAGGAGGACTATACGCACGCAGACCTGTTGTGTGTGTCCCATTGACCAGACAGCACCGTACTGCCCGTTTGCAATGGTGTCGTGAGCATCACAATTGGACTGAACAGGACTGGGCATGCGTACTATTCTCAGATGAGAGTAGGTTCAGTCTGTCATCGGATTGTAGACGCCAACTGATCTGGCGCGAGAGTGGTACTGCTTATCTTCCAGAAAATATCCAGAAAAAGGACCGATATCCGACATGCAGTATTATGGTGTGGGCCGGCATCATGATCAATGGCCGCACGTGCCTACATGTGGTTTCGAATGGGACTATGACGGGCCAACGTTACATTGATGAAGTTCTACTTCCTCATGTTCGTCTTTTTCCGTGGAGCTGTCGGTGATAAATTTGTTTTTATGGACGACAACGCAACATGTCATCGAACATTCGCTGTTCAGGATTGTCTAGACAGCCAGGTTATTCAACGTCTCGTATGGCCAGCGCGTTTTCCAGATCTAAACCCCATTGAAAATGTGTGGGATGTTTTGGGGAGGAAAGTTTCTGGTCGAAACTATCCTCCGACAAACAAGAACACCCTCATCCGTGCACTCACACAGGAATGGGATAAATTGCCTCAACAGCTGCTGGATAATGTTGTGCAAAGTATGGTACGACGTGTGGAATGTTGCATCACACTCCATGGTGGACATATCCCCGTACTGATACCTTTCTTTAAGGTGCCTGCTGACTTTTAGATGCATTGTTCCATTTCTCCGTACGCAGATCAAATGAACATTTTTTTTTCTTTCAGATGTTTCACAGCTTTTGTACTTTCCAGAACAATAAATATTCTTTATTCTAATGTCTGAACAGTGTGGCAACTATATTTTGTCCTACTAGGCCTCATGTCTCGCTTAATGTTATGCTACATAGCAATTTGTGATCCGTCCTTAGCAATTGTCCAGCAGTGTATTTGAAAATCTTATGATCACACGTGTTTCCAAATCTTGCCCATTGTATAGTTTTAATTACTGAATGTCTCCGTTTTCTTGTGAGCAATTTTTCATTTTGTTCTGTATTTATTGTATTTGCATCCATTCTTGTTTCTCCCCCCTTTGATTTCCATTTGTGCCTGTATCCTTCTACTCGAAACTTCTCACCACTATTGATTGAGTATTGACTTACGTTTGTAAGCCTTGTGTTACACTTGTCAGCACACAAATAGTCTACCTAGAGCCTCAAAAAATATTAAATAGATCAGAGGGTCAAGTCCAAGCAGGGTTAATTAGTATATAGCCGTGCTTCTCAACCTTTCATCGCCCCCCCATACAATTACGATGTATTTAAAGCAATAATAATGCATTATGACGCTAAAGCTACAAAACGATCATAATTATAACCCGTATAAATTATCAAGACAAGTTTTAAATTTTGTATACGTTACTTTTAAGTAATATATATTTTAAGTAATTGGATAAGAGAGAGAGAATTATGTGTTACTTTTTCTTTCTAATTCTTAAATTGGAAAGTATTGTAAAATAACTTTTATTTAAAGAAGGTTCCAAGGTTACCAAGTTCCTAGATACCTTGAAATAGAAAGTCTCTCAACTGCAGAAGAAGAAATGTTCACAAATTTCCTGTCAAATGGCGAAATAAACAGGAAATTTAATAATAAATCACACTTTGAATTTTATGCTGGGTAGATGATGATTTTTTCCCACTAAAAACAAAATTTACGTGTCGTATACCATTTTAAATTCCAACATTAGTAATTATAAAATTTGTTTTTATTTTAGTATTGATAAACTAATTATAAGATACATTGTTCAGTTGTGATACATTTATAAGTAAATTAGATCAGTGTAAATATGTGTATTTAATTTTTTATTAAGTCAGACTGTATTTTGTTTTACTTAATTTCAGTAAATTTATAATTTTTAAGTAATTCTTTATTTTCGACTTTTCTATAAACACCCCCACCCACGTAGAATTATCATGCCCCCTAGGGTAGGGGGTTCTCCCCAGTCGAATGACCACTGGTATATGAAGAATATTGAGTAATACTACTGCCAGAGTTGAGCATGTTTTAATGTGCACTCTTGGGTACCAGAAATCGGTATAAAATAAACCTACTGTCAGATTAGATCATATTTCAACGTGTTTAAAAAATTCGTACCTCGTTCGTTACGTAAAATCACTCCAAATTTACATCCAGCATTTCAAATTTAACTGTAGTTTTTTTTTCCTACTGGATAATAGCTCAAAGAGATTATGTTATTTTTCTGGGGACAACATTTATCTCTTATTTGTGATGAATATAAAAAAATATATATATGAAAAAGAGAGAGAGAAAAGAAACAAGATATTTTGTGTAGAAAGTTTAAGGTGATACAGTAGGATTCAATTGTCAAAATTGGTCAAAAAATCAAATATAATTTTTTTTAGTTTAAATTATCTTTTATATACTTTTCTATAACCTCACAAAATTTGAAAGCTCTGAACTTTTAAAAAACGCATAATTACAATAGCTTTTACGTTCGTTTTTATTCACATCCCTATTGTATATATATATATATATATATATATATATATATATATATATATATATATATATATATATAAATCAAAACATTAAACCTACCTCAGAAAGATAAAATAACTAGTTTGTCTTCATTTTAAAATGCTAAGGCTTTGTTTCTATTGTGCCTAATGCTTTGAATTTTTTTTTTTTTACCTATTGCTACATGTAACAAATTGCAACATGTAAAAAAAGTTGGTATGCATTTTTGAATAAACGTAATATTTATTTTTTTAAAAATAATTGAACTTAGAATTTATACATTTTTTATGGAATTTTCAATAAACATTCATAAAAAGAAGTATTGCACAAATACCAATCATGTTATCGCAAACCCCATACCAACATTTGTTATACATAGTTTGATCTACTTGTAATTCAAATTTCATGCGTGTACGTAAATTTTTGTTGGGGGAGGAGTAGCATTTTAAAATCACTTCACAAATTTTAAGTTATTCCTTTAAAATTTAAATGGCTAGCTTTTTTATAAAATTTTGAGTGCAAAATCTGTTTTACATAGTATACACACATAGGGAGACAACGAAAAAAATTTTGAAAAACTCTAAATTAAAATTTTTTGTGTAAATCGCACCATGTCCTCTTAATTTACTTCATTGTTCCCTAAGAATTAAAACACTATTGACTCTAAAGCATGATACCTTCCAGTTTGAAAATCCTGAGTGAGTTGGATGACAGAGACAGATTAGTTCACAAATCTAGTTGATGGTTTTCTATTGACGAGGGACTCAATTTTTTTCTCAGAGAGAGTGCAATTATCTAGTTAGAGATTTAGGTCTTCCCAAAGATGCAGCTGAATTTCTAAGATAGACGCTAAAAACAAACACCTGTCATCACCTGGGGCTTCATTTTTGTGATTCAAGCATCGAAAGAAAGTATTAACTCACTTTTATTCCAAAGAGGTAAATCTTGTGTTTCGGTATCATAGTTAACTACTTATAAAGTGCTTTGAAGTAGAAAATGATTCAACTAAATGGCGTCCATTCATTGATTCATCCAAAACAAATCACAAGCTAGAATTTTCACATAGTTGGCAAAGTATTTCTATCTCTTCATTCAGTTAATATGGAAGAAAACTATACTAATATGTTTATGATTCTTGAGAAAATCAAATGTCACTAGCATCAATAGATACAGTAGATGCCCAAATTGTGGAAATCTTTTGGAAATAATTTATTTTTGATGTTTGTGAGGATTCATATTTATAATATTTTTTGAAGTATTTAACCCTCAAACATCAACAACAACATCTAATAACAACTCTCGAACATCGAAAATGTTCTTTGTTCAAAAGGTTTCTACAATTTCGATCACTACCGCAGTTTGCGGAGACATAAAACACTAAACATGTATTTGGGGCAGTAGGTAGGTTATTCAAAATATACCTGCGTTTCATGCTTGTGGAACAGAAGAGCTATAGAGTTGCATTTTTTTGGGGGAAAACTGACTCACCACACTGAAAGGCTTTAATTCCCGGCAAAACAACATTATCAACCTCCTAGGTAGCCAGGGGAAAATTATTACCACCTCTTCATATTCACTTACGACTTATGAAGCAGTTTGCGAAAAATATCTGCCAAAAGATGGGGAATGTTTCAGCTTCCAAATTCCCGAAATTGTCTAAGGCCAATTTGAAACAGGAAGTTTTCACTGGCCCCGACATTCAAAAACTTTTACCTGATTCCCTCTTTTTGAAAATAATGGAAGGAAAGGAAAAAGATACGTTGTTGTGTTTCAAAATGATAGTGCACAAGATGTGGGGAATGATAAAGTTTGACTACAAATGCATTTTACAACACATTAATGTATTATGGTCCTCCTAATGATTGTTATCATTTCTTTGTTAAAATAATATGGCCTGTAATACAAGCAGGAGCAATTATTTAGTTTGCCAAAGTTCAACAATACAACAGAGAACATAAAAATATATAATACACTGATTTTGGAGCACAACATAGCATCTTACATAGGAGAAAGGTATTTTTTACCATGTGCGAGGGCGATGTCACTCTCTCTCTCTCTACTTCTTAGGAAGAACATAATTTCCCTAGAAAAAAAAACAAGGTATGCTATTTTGGCTGTCGTTTATTAGTAAAGAGAAAATACCTTTAAATATACAGTGATACAATATTTATTTCCTTGTAATAAATTGGGTTTTTTTAAAGTATTTTGTATGTTTTTTCTCAACATCTCTTTAAAAAACCTGCACGTGATGAGAAAAAAAAAGATGCCATTTTTTTCATTTAGTTCACTTTAAAATGTATAATTCAGCAAAAATATTCCATACAGCAGAATTTTGGCTTGAAGTGTAATTCTCAATTGCGTAAAATTTAAAATAATATAATCATTTCTAAATGAGAGTATTATTTTTTAAATAAATACGTATCCTCTCTCAGTTAAAATATCATTAATTTTTAAAATACTGTTGATTCATTAGTGTGACAAAAGGATTCATAGCATACATGACACTTTAACACAAATTGTATTTCACTATAATTCAGTGCTTCTCAAACATTAAATATTGGCGACCCAAAATTCAATCAGAACTTTCATCACCTCCCCCCGGCCCCATAGAATGACAATACATTGAATTATATAATAGTATACTTTGACGCTATATATATAAAGCTACAATACGACCAATTTATAAACTGCAGAAATTATCGATATAAATATTTTGTATTTGTTACTTTTAAGTAATAACATTTTAAGTTAACTTTAAATTATCGGATAAGTACAGAGTCGAACCTGTTTCTGAGCGTTCCTTTTTCATGCGATTTTCTTTTTGTGCGGTGTATGAATTTGAATGGCGTTAGCACCACTATATTGTTTTCTACCAGTTTATATATATAGAAGACGCTGTGTTGATTTATTATAAATCTCATCTTCAGTCTTCGTATATCCCAAGTTTTATCTACGAATCATATGAGGTATTCATTTTATACTGAGATTAAAGGTAAATAATTTACTTACGTTTTTTATTTGTACATTTCTATCTGTATTTATATAAAATTTTAATTTTATTTTTATGCTTCTTTAAAATGAATAATTGTAGCCAGAAGATAATGCAAAGGAAGACAATTCAATTAGAAACAAACATTCTAATTTTAAAAAAAAACTAGCAGATGGTAAAGGATCCACAGCGGTTGCTAAAGAATTTGAGTTAGGGGGATCTGAAATAACAGCTATATATATACACAAACGTGTGAGTAAAATAAATGAAACTATTAAGAATGCAACAAACGAAAGCAGAAGTGCATCATATTCAAGAAATATTGTAATAGAGAAAACAGAAAGGCTATAAATGTTTTGGATTATAAAGATTTATCTAAAAAACGAATCCTCATCCACGGAGATTTAATTAAAGGAAAAGCTAGGCAGTATTACAATCAAATGAAGGAATTAGAACCAACTAGTTCCTCATCCCGTTTTAAAAATGTGAAATTTTCTGCGAGCAATGGCGGGTTAAATGGATTCTTACGACGAAATGCTCTTCACAATGTGAGAATACAAGGCGAGGCAGCATCCGCAAATGAAACAACTGCAAAGAGGTTTTGCAAAGTACTATCAAAAATCATTGATGATGGTGGATATTGCCAGATCAAGTATTTAATGCGGATGAAACTGGGATATTGAAAAAGATGCCCAGTAGAACATTTATTGCCAAGTCTGAAAAAACTGAAATTGTTTTAAAGCTGCGAAGGATGGAATTACACTCCTTCTTTGCGGTAATGCATCTGGTGCAAAAATGTTACAACCACTTATTATAAATAAAGTTTTGTACCCGCGTGCCCTAAAAAGCATTAATGTAGCTGAACTTCCAGTACATTTCATGGCCAACAGAAAAGCATGGGTTACTTCAGCTGTTTTTACAACATGGTTCTGCGATTGCTTCGTACCAGAAGTTGAAAAATACATGACTGAGGTGGGTCTTTTGTTTAAAGTGTTGCTAATTGTTGACAATGCACCCGGCCATCCTTGTGTAGAACATCCTAATGTACGAATAGTGTTTTTGCCACCAAATACGACTAGTATTGTTCAACCACTGGATCAGGGCTTAATTGCAAATTTAAAGAAACTATATGTGAAATTAACTTTCCGCTATGTTTTGAAGAAAACTATAAAGTGATGGAGTAAGCTTGACTGAAATTTGGAACAAGTTCTCAATTTTAGATTGCATAAATCACGTGGCTACAGCAATTCCTCAAATAAAACAACACACATTAAATTTGTGCTAGAAAACTATCTGGCCTGAATGTGTCGTAAATCGAAATGTAACCGAAAACACGCCCACGTTATTATCAGAAATTACTGCACTTGCTCCTAACATCAGCGGAGAAGGATTTGATACTTCAGCGAAAATGATCTTTTCGAAATGATCCAGGAAGAAACTGCCAATGACAGTGTTATTATCAATAATTTGATGCATAATGAAGACGGACAAGAAGTGCCGGATTCCACGATAGCGAATGAAATATATGCAGGGATTAGGCTTTCCAACAAATTGGAAAAGCATTTTCTGAAAATAGATCCTGATTCCAAAAGAAGTCTGAAACTTCAAAAAGATCTTCGATCATCTATATCTGACTATCGTGAAGTTTACAGGCAACTCACCAACCAACCATTGTCACAAAAACTCATCACTGATTTTATGGTGCCAATTAACAAATCAGTTGAGATTGTATCAAGTGACGAAAGCAAATTTGAACCAATTAATCGCAAAAAGATGCGTATTTTGGATTACTCCGAGTAGTAGTGATTTATGTGTGTACATTTTGAAAACTTCTCCATGAATACAGTGAGAAATAAAATATCTTCAAAATGTTTTCATGTGTAATTCAATTATTTATTTTGTTTGGAAGCACTTCTCATGTATTTCGTAAACAATTGGCATATTTTATAAATGCGACTTTTTTTTAAGTGGTCCCTACTACAAAAACCTTTTTTTATGTGGTCCCTATCCACCATATAAAAAAAGATTTTTGTAGTATTTCCACGAATCAGTTTGTTATATGTAAGAATTTATGAAATGTTTGAATAGTTTTTTTTTGCGATTTTTTATGCGGTCCCTATCTACCGCACAAAAACAGGTTCAACTAAATATATAAATATATATATATATAGGGAGAGAGTGAACTAATAGTAGGAATAGAAAAAGCAACTATAACTGGAAGACTTTGAACCTCGACAGATTTAATGTGCATTGGCCCCTCTACCTGCTGTGTCCGAGGTAGCCTAGTGGTGAAGTTCACGCACTCGTGGCTGGCGTGTCACGAGATCGAGCCTAGTGCCACTTAAGACCCACTGTGTTGAGCAGGGGTGTCAAACTCAAAGGCTGACGTGGGACAAATAAACAAGGTTTAATTTAAGGTGGGCTGCAAAGAAAATCAATATCCATGGTAACTTAAGTTTATTTCACAAAAAATGCATTATAGTTAACATATATAAAAGAATGAGAAAAATTTTATATTTACTTATTGACACTTGACCTCTCTTCTCTGGAACTGTTTTCCTATTTCGGGAGAAATTTTGATATTTTATATATTATTGTGTGCCAGTATACTAGATGGGTCGCGAGTTTGGCACCCCTGGTGTAGAGAAAGCCGCTGCACGTTAAATCTGTCGAGTCTCAAACGCCCTCCCGTTGGTGTAGAAGTTAGGAGAAAGGGTAACAGCTCACAGATATCGTATAAATTTTAAAATGATTAAAAATAAACATGGCGTTTAATAAATCAATTCCAAAGAGGAAATGTATGTTTGAGTTTAAAAACAGTGTGTGCTTGCTATTGAAGGACGACGATTGGCTTTGTAGATAATTAAGCTTTTTTTTACCAATATTAGGTTCGATGATTTTAAAGACGATTAAAGAATGCTAATCCTTTCCCAAATTCTTTTACAATTTCTGTACAAGGCGTTATTTATATTCTAATTACAATTTAAATCGAAACTATTGACCTACAGCACCATTCTACATTGAAAAACAAATATAAAAAAATATATTTCCCTGCAAGTGATATAAATTATATTGAGTTTTGGATACTTGTACTAACAAAAAATGTTCCAAATTCACATGATTTGGAAGATATTGTAGGTATGGATCAATATATGTTTGTGAACAAATTTTGGCTATTATAACTGTAGTTAAATCAAAATGTTGCTCAAAATTTGCTAATATACACTTAAAAACACTCTAAATTTGTTAGCATCTCCAAGAACTAATCAGTTCAGATTACTTGTTAAACCATAAATTGAAAATCATAGTAAGCAAATACTGACTGTGTAAAAATTATTTAGAATTAAATATTTCAAGTTATTAATTTTTATTTTATACATAACCTAACTCATTCAACTTATAAAATGTTTGTTAACATTAAAACATAAGTTTGTGTTTACTTTTGTCTTTTTTACATTATTTTTATATTTCCAATTGTTTGACTTGCATAAAAGTGCTGTTTGTGTAGAAATCCCATAATAAACCTATCAGTAGTATTTTTCCCATTTTCATATTTTTTTTGTTAGTTGTAAATTTCAAAGTGACACGCATAGTTGTTTTTTTCATGAGATAGTGGCACTCTTCCCAAAAAGGTTGGCCACCCCTGACTTATTCAACACTTTAAATTTTAACTTTCAATTTCCTAATATTTTTCATAAAAATGCAGCGTTAATTGCTTTTCACTAGCACATATACACATACAAACAACTAAAAATTTATTTGAAATTCCAAGTCTATTAAAATCTTAAATATTAAAGCAAAATATTAAAAGGAAGCAGTGAGTAATGGGAGAGTATTAAAACACCAAGCGAATTCCATGTGTTAAATACAATAAAAACTCTGCAGAGGTACGTGATCATTGACACTCAGAATTCATGTACAATCCAAACTACTTTATCTGACAGTAATTAATTATGAAAAAAACTGGTTAATAAATGTTATTATAGGACAAAAAGGCGAAATCGCATTTTCATAATGATAATTGGTTTTCATGAATGGCAACTATAAACTTCAGATTTCTGTATTTGCAATGTGCATTAAGTAGTGTATCGAATTTATTTAAAAAAAAATATACATTTCCTTTTACACTTATTGGCATTTAGTTTTATTTTTAGTGCATCTGAGCAACTTACTTAATAGAGTAGTAAAGTTAATTATTTGAAACTGTAGCGAAATTTTTATTTTTCATGTCTGAAGGAGTTACTTTATGATTTATTGTATTGAGTTACAAATGGATTGCATCCCCTCTAATTAACTCTTTTTTTAGATAATCAGCCTCCACTTGATTAAATTTGCGCTTAGTTCATACTATTTTATACTTTTGTTTTTTTTTCTTGTATGTATTTTTTAGGGAATGAATGAACCCTTCGATGGTTATGTTCGAATTTATATTCTTTGAAGGGACAAATTTTCGGAAAGAATAATTAAATACTTTTCCTAAAATAGAATTTTTCAGGCATAAGTTGATCAGAGTATTTTTCTTTCTAGCTTCTAGATGGTCTGTCGAACATTTTAATCACTTAATTTGTATGAATTCCTTTTCTTAAGTACGAGAAACAGATGTAATGACTGAGAATTATATGTGAAATTTAAGATGACTTGTTTTGCGAAGATTTAGACAATAGTACTTGCAACGACAAGAATAAGGTAATAAATCCTCTTATTGGTCAGAAATCTCTTCAGACATGAGACTGAAAAAAAATTGAAATTAAGCATTCATCATTGTGAGAATAAACATAATACCTAATAATAATAAATTGAAATACATATATGTTGATTAAATGTGAAAAATATATTGGAATTATGTTTTGAAACACGATAATTCATTTAAAAGATGATTCAAATGTTTTTTTTTCATATCTCTAGTTCGTGTCTGTTACAACATGGTGTGATAAAAATTGCAAATGAGAATGTCAACATATGCGTTAATTATATTCTGAATCCTTAAGCTTCTTTTACAATTATGCGAATGTTTTCCAAATGTTCTCCTTTTGTGAAAAATGGTTCTACTATAATAATATTTTGCCTGCATATAGCTCAGACCTCTCTACAGAGGCTCAACTAGAATTTTTGAAATATATAACTTAGAAGTGGGTTTATTCATATTTTACGACAACAGAGGGGAGCAATATTTTAAGAAAAAAACACCAATAATTATTTCAATTGATGGTAACTCTGAAAATAATGTGAATTTTTCAAAAATTCTAGTTGAGCCTCTGTAGAGAGGTCTGAGCTATATACAGGCAAAATATTATTACAATAGACGCATTTTTCACAATAGGAGAACATTTTTTTAAAAAGTTATTCTAAGTTAAATTTTTGCTAAAATATTGTATTTAAATAAATTTTTCTGTCAAAATGTCCTTAAAACAATTTTATGCATGCATTTTAATCTGAGTGACACTAAATATCACGAAAATTATCCATTTATGCGCTTTTTTAAATTCAGGGTTCCAAACTTAGTCGAATACCTTAAAGCTCTTAGCGATAGTCTATGAAGCTGAAAAAAAATCTCAATTATGAATACCTCTGATAAAAAAATAACATTTTCATAATTATTGCAAAAATGTAATTAATAATACATAATTTTATAACTTTGATTTCTTAAACTAGTATGAATTCTCGCATAATTTTCCTATACGTGTAAGTATTTATTAATCTAATTATTAACAGGCACAAATTGTTTACAAAAGATCCCAAAAAACACGCTACGAGAGCCACTTGACAAAAAACTCATACATAAAATATTAATTTATTTTCGAATCAATGAAATTGAAAAATATATATTTTACATTTCAATATCATTTCACTCATTTTTTTAAAAAAGTCTTTCTTGAGAATATTGCAATAAACACAGCAAAATATAAAATAAATCAAATCTCTAATTCAATTTGATTGAACTAACATGAATCAGATGAAAAAAATCAGCAAAAAGGATCTAATTAAAAAGTTCATTAGTACAACTAAGCAATTAGAGAGATTCTATAATCACATTATGTATAAATTATCTGCTCTCATTGATGACTCATTTTAACTGGCCTGAATCGAGGAATTGATGAAGTCTGAGTAGATGAGGTAACTAAGATCACTTATCGATGACAATGAATAAAATAGAAATAAAAATAGCAGCGAAAGATCCAGTTAAGAGATCAAACGGGCGGCGATGATCCTTTTTGATTTACTCAGTTGTTGCGATGGGAATTGAGCACGTGAAAATCAGAACCATTGAAATAAATTGCTATTGCTTTCCGAAGGTCATTGGAGATGAAAAGGTTGGCTACTACTTTATTAGAGAATTTTATCGTAACAGTACATACGTACTGCTAGAATAAAAATTGCTAGGGTTTGTGGGATCAATAAGCTATATTGGAAGTGCTTGATGGACTAAAAGTATAATTTACTCTTTAGTTGTGAAATATGTATCTACTGAAAATAATAGCTTTTTTGATAGCACTTCTCTGATTTTATTAAAATATAAAAACGTGATGATTTTATTGCACCCTGGTGTATTCTGGAGTTAGAAAACTTATTTAAGAAACAGTTCAATGAACACAATTTAACTGGATTTAAATAACTAGTTGTCGAGAGAGAGAGAGAGAGAGAACTTTTTAAATTCAAAGTTTTTGTGATAGTCAGCAGCATAAATTGAAAAATTATTTCACGAAATTGAAACAACACACATACACAACACATTAAAACTTAATTTTTCAGAACTGTTCTAAATTTATAACTAAATTTAACAACGGGAAAACGGCTAAAAGGAATGTAAAATCAATCGCAATGAAATCGACATAATCATTTACTTGTTTACTTTTAAGTGCTTATTCGTCACAAAGTTTTACATAAATAAAAAAATTTCTGCATTTGGAATCCTAAATTAAAAAAGGTTTTTAGGAACTTCCGATAATATTTTCTTCTAGTATTCTCAAAAACATCATATTCCCCACAGACACAATTATATTTAGATGTACTCTTTCACAGTACAAAACTTATTTATAATACATCAAAATATTTTGAAGGAACCGAGATAAATGAATACATGTAATATCTGTAGAATGTATCAAGAAAATTAGAAGTACATTTTCTACATGCATAATAATTTTACAGTAACGGATTTCAGCTGTATTTTAATTAATTCTGTCAGCAAAGAAGAATGCCAATATTTCAAAACAATTGTGTGAAAAAAATTCACGACACATACCAAAAAAAATTTGGAGTAAAGAAATATTATTTTGATTAGTTTTTAGCACCGTATATAGTGCGGTTTTTAGCTCCTTGAACTTCACATTTTATTTCTACACTTGATTGCAACACGTTGAAATGGATTAAAATTCCATAACTTTATAATTCTATGTAGTTCTTAGCTACAAGAATAAACTTGCTTTAGAAATAGTCATCCAAAATATGTAATCCTTATTTCGGATGACTTGGGAATAGGAGCTGCTGTAGTCATTTCATTTTCGTCATCGGAATCTGTATTAATGTGATATATTTGGATTATTTTATGCAATATTATTCATCTATGTTTAACACACCGATAATTCAAAAAAGTAATTTAAGCACTGTTTTCATGTCTTTGTTCTTGAAATGAGTAGAGGAATATGAGCATTTTTTTTAATGGAAATCATATTTAAATGATAGTTTTTCAAAGTAAACGTACTTTACTTAGTGTTGATAAATTATTTCCATAAAGCTCCTTTCATACATTTTAGCCTTTTTTATGCAATATTAAATGTTCTAAAAATAATATAAAGTAGTCTTGTCAGTTAAATAGCAAAACTTTTATTCTAACTAGAACAGTAAGTGTTCCTTGTCTTATTTTAAAATCTTGCATTTTTAAATGAAAATAATATTTTATGTATTTCACTGAAATTTCAGAAATGTGAATTTGTTTAATGTACCGAATAGAAGATCGTTATGTTTTTTTTTCTTTAGATATAGAGATAAAAATGATACTTCTTAGCAAATATATTTTTAAGTTTCATTTTGAGTCTGAATTTACTGAATTCATTGCAAAATAACGGCACAGAAAAAAATTGGAATTACGAATGCAAAAGCATTCTTTGTAACATTTTATTTCTGAATAATCTATAAGTATTTTACTCTAATCTAAAAATTTGCTCTTTAAATCTAAAAATCCGCGATTTCTTTTAACAATTTAAAAAAATGTAATTATTTTCAAAAGATAAAGGATATATAGCCATATGTTACATGATCTAGTACATGAAAAATAAATTTCTTTTTTTCCCTATAAAATCTAATCAAACTAAACGGAGTTAAACATAATACATATCATAAGAACTGTTTTGGAATAATTATTCTCAGAATTTTTTTTTTTTTTTTTTTTTTCATTATGTTTTGCATAGTTATAAGTGTGAAACGCCATATTTGACAAAAATTAAGAAAAATGAGTGTTCTATAATAAAAGTTTTTAATGGGATACCCAATATTCTCTTTGACATTTAAACGAACGCTTAACACATTATATAATAAACATTAGAATTTCATTACAAGTAATAAGTTCTTAAAATATATTAATTTTGACCTCTTAAGGCATATAATTGAGCATAATACTTAACATAATACGAAATGGAAGGATTTTATTCTAATTTTCAATTTTAAAGTTTTCATACTATTTTTTATTCTATAACTGTGAAACACAAAAAACCCTAAATGTTTGCTTTTTGTATAAGTGCACTCTGCATCCTATGAAGACTGTTTCATATGTGTTTAGTTTGTATATATTTGTCATATAAAAATTTCATGTTCGTACCTTTTTTTACAAGCAATTGAGGATTTTGTGTGTGTGTTTAATTATGCACACACAATTTGCAGCATGCTATAATACTGTTTTACATTGAAATGTGAGGGAGTGAATATTAACGTTACACTCTTCGGCTACTCAAGAGCTTTTGGTGACGGACCTCGTAATTTTCAACGATGGTCGAGTGACGAGGATAACACATGAGCTGGCACCCTCATCTCCTAGCTACCACACTACACCAACTGGAAGACGTTTGAGATCTCGACAGATTTAATGAGCAGTGCTCTCCTGTACGACGCTTCTTCAGTGGCACTAGGGTCGAACTGATGATACGCTGGATACAAGTCCGTAACTTTGACCACTTGGCTACCGTGGCCACCACATTGCAATGAGAACACGGATTGTATTGGAGTTTTTTGGATTATCTCTTTCCATTTTCACACACATATTTCTTCTCAAGCAACAAACTGCACATTACTTTGCCAATCTCTGTTTTTTATAGAATATTTCAAGAATCGAATGTTTCTTCCTTTAATGAAAAATTACCACCTTCACCGCAAAAAAAGAAACCCGTATGAGAAGTATTTCAATACCCTGGACAAATTGGCTCTCTTAAAAACACTAACAATGATAATCTTACTTCTTCTTTCCAAGCACTACAACTGGTTATCGGCCAAGGCTGTATCAGTCAGCTTAGACCATCTTGATCTATTTGTTGCTATGTTCTTTCATCGATTAACTCCCAAGTCATTCAACCACTTTTCTACGTTATCCATCCACCCTGTTCTTGGTCTTTCTGTTTTCCTTTTTCCCTCTGCAGTTATCAAAGTTATTGTTTTAACAAGATTTTCATCTCTATGTCGAAATATATGTCCTAGCCACCTTATTTGGGAAGCCTTTGACTATGTTGGGATCTGTATATCGATTTGATATCAAATTCTCCAGATTTCTTTTTTAAGAACTGCACCAAAATTTTTCGTAATATTTTTTCTCTTCGTCTTCTTTGTTAACTGTCTAGCATTTTCTTACGTATAAAACAATTGGTCTTCATATTGGTCATTGGTCAAATATCAGTGCCCGTACAGTGTACGGGCAAACCGGTTGTGGCTAGCTTTTGGTAGTCTGTTAACAAAACAAATTAAGCTGTTAAACAAGGGAAAACCAATGTTGTAACTTTACTAATCTTATTGTTCTAAGACTCGAATAATAAATTCCTCGTTAATAATGTGTAGAATTATGGATGTTTTGTAGGTAATGTGCATATAAACGAGTTTCTAGTAGATAATGTGCAGATTATCTAGATAGCTCATACATTACCTAGGTAAGTTGGAAAATGAAACATGTTTCTGCACTTAAACAGATCATTCTAATGAATGTACAAAATGCCTAGCTAATCTACTGATTAACTGATTTCTGCACTTAAGCGGTAGTATATATATATGAGAGAAGGATATATTATTAACAATGACGTTTCAGTCTTTATTATATTTGTTGTTTAAAGTCTTCTATTTATGTTCTTCTGCTTAATTGTTTTTCATGTAGTAGAACTGATTAAAACTAAACATATAGTTTGAGAATTTACCCAGTTGAATCAATAGGATTCTTTCCCGTGATGATACTACTAACGACATAGTTTTAATATACCTTTGGCAATAAAGTTCGGTGAATAGTCCTGTAAAATTAACGTAGAGGAAATACTAAGGAAAATTACCTTACTGTCCTTTGAAATAGTCACCTTCCATGACTATGCACCCCTGAAGTCTGCTATACAAGTCCTGGAAACTTTGCGAGTTGTCTTCTTTTGGGATGGAATTCAAAAGCCTCGTCACGTTTCGTTGGATGTTAGGAACATCGTCAATATCGTTAACACGTTTTTCTCATCCCTAAATTCTGGGTAACCATTTGTCGTACGGATTCAATCTACAAGTCATTAGATATCATGTCCACATGATATCTAATGACGATTGTTAATTGACGATCTTTAGTGATTAATCACCTCACTTTCGTCACTGACGGAGATCGCCAGTCTTCCTCTAAGAAAAGGTTGTCAGAAACACTCTCCCGGCCTTCTCGAAAATGGGCGAACCACTCTTACACACACTTCATGGAAAGTGCTTGATCTTCATAAATACGTACCAGAATCGCATAAGTTTTTTTGGTGTCTCTCCAAGCTTAAAACAAAACTTTAATTTGATCTTTTGTTCGTTCATTTTCCTGTTCCCAGTTAAGAACCAACGTACTAAACAAGAATTTCGTAAAACAAGTCTTACACGGAACACAAATGAGTCTCAACTGAACAATGGTGGGAGCAGATGGCCAATACCTACCACTATGCATGCGAAGCGTTTTGTTTCGCCAGTGTTGCCAGATCGTCCATTCTGACTTCATTCGTCGAACTTTATTGTCAGAGGTTGTATTACAATTTACGAACATTTTTGTGACGATGATCGTTGCTCAGGAGGAATACAAAAATTATTTTGAGGATGTTTCTAAACAATATTAACCACATAATGACCTAACTGAATGTTAACTTATCGGAGTTTATCCTTATGAAGAACTGTCATCTGTGGCTCTGGTTCTACCAATATTTACATTATTTAAACAAAAATCTAAGCATTATAATATCAAATTTAATTTGATGACCTGTACGCTACTATCTAGGAATGGGCAATATTCTTTTCTCAGTAAAAATTATTCTGTTTTTTTCCTTAGTTCTTGGATATTAGCCTTACTATGTATGCATGATGGACGATTGATGCGATGATAACAGCGTTTTTCAAATATAATCAGTAATAATTTTTTCTCTAAAATCTCAGTTGCCTTGATTCGGATATATTTTGAAAAATTGATTGAAATATCACAAGATTTTTATTTTTTGCTTTCAAATATATTCTTGTCAGGTTGTATTAATGCAGTATTTTCCTATTAAGGTATTTTTATAGAAATTTAAATGACAATAATGTGTGAGTTTGTGTGCTTATTCTTAAATTTTATAGTTTCTTCTGAAATTTAATTTGTTTTATATAATAATGATAATGGTTTTAGAAAAAAGATATGTGCATAAATTATATTTATAAACCCTAACTAGTTCCAGGAATCGAATATTATAAAAATTCTCGATAATGATCAATTACATTTGATACTAGTTTTTCCAAATTTTAGTAAATAATTATTAAAGATATCCATTATACAAATTTTTATATGTCGCAGGATAAAAATACTTTAATCATTGAAACATTTATAGGAAACTTTAAGAATCGTACATAATTTGCATTTTGAAGAAATATTTTTTCAACTGATTGGAATAATTAATTATAAAGAATTATCAGATTTGCTACAATTGTGGTACTCATTATGTAGACTTTTAATTCAGTCAGTTAAAAGAAACTTAATAATTAATTCATAATATTTCGAACAGATCATATCAAGATTCTAAGTTTTAAATAATACCATTAAAAATACCATAGAGATATATATTTGAAAAGTAATTTTGTACTTTTGAATTTTGGTGTGGTGCGATTGAACAGATAATTTGCACATTATAACAAGCGAAATCTTAAAAATTCTAAAACAATCAGAGACATGTTGAAATAATTCATTCAGGATCTTCAAAAATGAGTTGAAAAAGATCGAACATGAGATGTAAATCAAGCATCTGGGTTATATAGGGGAAAATTCATGTTGCATATGTTGCCGGGGGAATAATTTTATAATAAGTAAATGCATAGAAGAGAGTAAATATTATTTATTTACATGTTACTTAAAATTCCGTGCAACTTCGATTAATTTTGATAGAAAAGAATGTGTAACAGACATGCATCCATTTTCAAAAATAACGAGAAAGACTGTCAAAATACTTAACGCGAGTAGATGAATGTCATATTATCTTAAAGAAAAATGTTAATTGAGATCTAATTAACATATTAATTTATATTCTGATAACTTTACACGGTAAAGATTTATTTTATTTTTCAGTGGAAGGTAGTCATACACTTAAAATGAATTTACAGATTTAAAATATCGTAAATTTTCTTAGGATAACGATAAATTATGTAAATTAAAATGATACCACGTGAGTTATAACAGCAATTATGTGCCATAAATACTTTTGTCTCGTTATTTCTATGTTTTGTAAAGTCGCGTTAACATGTTTAAAAAATCTTATAGATACGAAAAAATCTGTTTTCATAAAACTAGAATACTGAAGTAAACTTAAAGTACGTTATTGGGTTAAAAATTTTCATTCACAGTTGTCGAGACTAAATATGATAAAAACATTTAACATGGTTGAATTTTTTAATAATTTTTCAAGTTGTATTTAAAATATATACTATAATAAAAAACAATGCATAATTTTTACCTACATATCCGTGTGATTCTAACAAACGAACGTCATAACTTTCTAAGAAAAAGATGGAAATAAGATAGAAATTCGCAATATTCATATATTTAAGCAATGAATTAATCGACAAATGCAAAGTCCCATCCTCTTTGTTCTGACTCATCAGATTCTTGTGATAAGAGAGAGCCTTTTTTTCCCTTCTTTTGATATTTTCCTTGCTGGTCGAAATTTTTTAACTCTCTGATATTAATATACTTCTTTTTAACTTCCAAACATTTATAATTTTATGACATATTTTTGTTGCATAATAGTAAACTCATTGCTGTAATTAAGAAGAGAAAAAGATACACGGAAATGGAAACTCCTAATAATCCATAAAACATTTGTTTTTTATGTAAAACATGTTAACTCAGAATTTTATCGTGCATAAAGATTGGAGGGGAATTATTTTTCTTCTCATATTACATAAGACAAACCACGTCATGAATTATAGTAATTACAAAAATAAATTTTAAAAAAATTAATATAAAATTAAATCATTAATTAAATCATAATTAAAAAAACTGAAGGTATCCGACTACGTTCGGAACCATGATTTTTCACAAACGCATACTAACGAATATATATATATATATATATATATATATATATATATATATACATACATATATATATAAAGGGTCATTTAGATTAGAATACACGTATGAAATGGTTTGAAGAAAATTATTGCAACTAAAACTGATATAAATATGCAATATTTTGGCAAAAAATTACCAAAGAATTATTTGTTTTCCAAATATTTTCTTTTTTTATGGAAAATGCTTCTGTACTAATGATATTTTGGCTATATATAGCTCAGACCCCTGTACAGAGCATGATCTAGAATTTTCGAAATATATAATTTAGAAGTGCCAAACCAGTCGTCGAGAAGACAGCCACATCGTAAGAAATGCACGAGTACAATCAAATGCTTCATCTGCCGCCATCTACGCACAGATAGCACCTTCACTAGGGGTCCCTGTGTCTTCTCGAACCATACAAAGGTGCTTGGTTGAAGAACATTACGAATCACGGCACCCATTACGTGGGCTGCCCTTGACACCCATCCATCGACAACTCCGTTTGAAATGTTGCCACGCATGAGGAGACTGGACTGCAGCGGAATGGAACCAGATCGTCCTTAGGGACGAATCCAGATTCAATCTCAGCAGTGATGACAATCATGTTCCTGCGGGCAGACCCCGTGGTGAGCGACTCAATCCTGCCTTTGCTTTACAGTAACACACCACTCACACAGCTGGTGTGATGTTATGGGGTTTCATTGCTTACAATACACTGTCACCCCTAGTATTGATCCGTGGCACCACACACACACATGACAGTCCAGCGGTATGTCCATGGCATCCTGCAGCCACATTTGTTGCCACTCATGCAACGGCTACAAGGAGCAATTTTTTAACAAGAGAGAGCTCAGTCTCACATGGCAAGGGCGTCACAAGACGGTCCCCGCACTGTTACTATAATTTCTTGGCCTGCCCGATCTCCAGATTTGTCTCCAATCGAGCATATCTTCGATCATTTGGGATGGTGAGTCGGGCATCTCACGAGTTTGAATGAACTAGAGGTAATGTTACAGCAAATATGGAACGACAGGTCTCAAGACATCATACAGAACTTGTATGCCTCAATGCCGGATCGTATCACATCGTGATTTCGCACTAGAGGGGGTTTAACAGGGTATTAAATCCTCCGTTCTTTTGCCTTTTTCTTTTATTTTCTAATCATTTACTGATATCAAAGTAGTCATTGCGTATGTAAAATTTCGTTTCATTTTAGCGACTCCTTGGTGCGCTAATTTTTTTGTCCATGAATGTACATGCTGTATAGACCGTGGGGAAAAGATTTTTGCAATAAAAAATAGTACAAATTTTGACCAGCAGGTGGCTTTTATAGATTTTTCATTACCCAATTTAGTAAAATCTCTATATTAACGTGCAGTCATAGCCGGAGAATTCTTTACCATGCTTTTGTCATCGTTAATCATGCCCTTACAAAAAAAAAAGATTGAATTTTACGGTTAAAACTGATTTATCAGAAAGGCAGAAGCTTCTTAGTTGCTCTGTGAGAATATTGTCATTTAAATAATCTGAGAAAAGGCCCCATATCCAGGATTGATTTGAGGAAGATGATCATGAAATTTGAAGAGACTGGAGAATTGGGTGTGCTGCCCGGAAGAGGACGGAAACTGGTTGGGACTGACAGGGTCGAAATCGCTACTACTGCGGTTAAAAGTGCCTCCAGTTCCATCTATTTTTCAGCGAGTTGTAGACCAGTGTCACGCGAGTTGGAGATTCTGCGATACATTTTAAATGGTATCCGTATAAGATTCACGTGATGCAAACGTTGAAACCTAACAATCAAAAATACGCTTGATGATGTCCAACTGAATAGTGTAACTTTAATTATAACCACCTAATATTGTGAAAAAGGCAATTAAAAGTTAACTTTTTGCTAAAATATTGCATTTAAATATTTTTTTTTTGTAATGATATTCTTAAAAAAATTTTATAAGCATATTCTAATCTAAGATATATTAAAAATAAAAAGAAACATTCGCAGGTACGCTTTTGCAAAACCACGGTTCTGAACGTAGTCGGTAAAATTAAAGTACACGGATTATTTTTAATAAATAAAAGATAAACTTTTCAAGCATTTCAAAATTATAAAGACTTTTAAGAACGTTTCAAAAGAGTTATATGTAACACAAGTATGAATCAAATCAAAAGCCAAAGTACAACTGGTCAAATTTGCGACAAAATTAATATAGAATTACTTTTTTTATCCATCATTTGCCTGATTTATCGCCTATAAACATTATTCGGAAAAGTGAAAGAAATACTTTTGGACACGCAATAGTGTAAGAATAAGACTTTTGAATTATAGCACAAAATTAAAAAAAATAAAAGTTTAAATTTCTTCTCTAGAGATCCATTTTGAATAAAATATCCAAAAATTTTTTTTAAAATGTCGTACATTAAATATTATAATAATACACTCATGGACAAAAAAATAAGCACACCAAGAAGGAGTCGTCAAAATGAAACAAAATTTTACATACGTAATGACGACTTTGATATAAGTAAATGATTAGAAAATCAAAGAAAAAGAATCATTTGTTTCAGAGAAAAAGGCAAAAGAATTGAGGATTTAATACCCTGTTGAACCCCCTCTAGTGCGAATGGACGATGATATACGATCGGGCATTAAGGCATGCAAGTTCTGTATGATGTCTTGAGACATTTCATTCCATATTTGCTGTAACCTTGTCTCTAATTCGTTCAAACTCGTAGGATGCCCAACTCGCCGTCCCAAGTGATCCCAGATATACTCAATTGGAGACAAATTTAGGGAGAGGGCAGACCAAGGAAGGGTAGTAACAGTGCGGAGACAGTCTTGTGACACCCTTGCCGTGTGAGGCCGAGAATTGCCTTGTTGAAAAATGGCTCCTGAGAGTCGTTGCATGAGTGGCAACGCATGTGGTTGCAGGATGTCATATACATACGGCTGGGCTGTCATGGTGCCGCGTATCAATACCAGGGGTGACCGTATATTGTAGGTAATGGCACTCTATACCATAACACCAGCTGTGGGAGCGGTGTTTCGATGTAAAGCAAATGCAAGATTAAGGCTTTCACCACGGGGTCTCCCCACACGAACACGATTGTCATCATTGTTATTTATTTTGTGTAAAATTTTGCAACTGTTGTTTCTCACCTTCTGATTTCGATGAGTGTTACGCATGATCACGCGTATATATTTTAACTTCTGAAATTTATTTTATTTTGCATGATATCAGCCCTGTATATATAACAAATATTATTAAAAATCATCTGTCCAGTTGTTTAAGAAAAGATCAGCAAAATCTAAAAATTATCTTAATTTTGAACACCAGTACACATGTGTGCGTGTGCGTGCGTGCGTTTGAGTGTGTTCGTGTGCGCGCGTGTGTGTGTATGAGTCTCATTATTTCTACATAAAGTAAGAAAGAATAATGATTATATAACATATTCCCGTTTTGGGATGAGAACATTGCTTCAGAAAATTGAGTTCTGCTTCAAGCTTCATAACAGCTGAAAATAGCAGACAAATGCAATTCAGATTCCAAATGATTCTTCAATTTCATATGTATTTTTTCATATGAATGAATAAAACATTTCGTATTCTGGACTAAATAAAAGAATAAAATCATATGATTGAATAGCTCGATAGGAGATGCTATTTTTTACTGAAAACATTTAGATTTCAAAGGATGAATCGAAATTGTATCACCACCTTGATGCAAATTAAGTTTGCGAAAGATTCCCTTTATGTAGCACTGACTCAAAAGTTTCTAAAATCATATTATTTCTGAGAAATCTCTATTGAATGAAATTAAATTTTGTTATTATATATCCCAGTGAAGACTCAAATTGCATTTCAGAATGTATGTATAAAATTTGTTTTATATTCGAGGCAGAATAAATCTGTTAGTATTTTGATGTATATAGAACTCGTAAGTGTTGATATAAGTAATATGAATATTTAAATTTTTTACAGTTGACGTTCAAATTAAAATTGACTTATTGAAGCTTTATGTAATTCCCATTTAGTTTCCGAATCATTCAGATGAAAATTCATGACAAAATAATTATTTAAGCTTACTGATTTTTCAATTTTCAATTTGGTTTTTGTAATATGATATAGAAATCACGAGTTTCTTATACATACATATTTCCGAATAAAAGTTGTGATTAAATATTTTGTAAGTATTAAACAAAGAGAAATTTTAATTAAAACTTTCAGACCCTTTAATGGAGTAAACATATTTAAATGTATAGTTTTATCTCATGTTGGGGTAAGTATGACATAAATATAAATCTTTCATAAAATTTTCGAATAAGAAGTAAGAAACGCTGTATTTCAAACAAAGTAATTGTCTGCAAGTCAATCCCATTATTTCACTTGATAAGCTCACAAATACATTAAAAACGTTCCCTTCCATATTAATTCTTCACTTTTTAGCTTTTTCTATATGTACTCAATTAACTTTCATAACTTCTAAATAAAAAATAACTCACTTAATAAAAAAATTGTGTGATAGAATTGGAGTAAAATATCTGAATTTATCCTTAAGGTATGCACAAAATGTGTTTCTCCGATACAAAACGATTAAAAGTTATTACATCATTCTTGATGAGTCTCTGGAGTATTTAAATAAAATCTTATTCTAAAAGCTCTTAAAACTTCTCTGGTTTATCCTATGTTTAATGTCAGCATTTTGCTTCTAAGGAATATTAACTCGGCTGTAAATAGGACAGTTTCCTAATGCAGATTACTCGCCTGAAGAGGTAATTTTGCCTTCAAAGGAAACATGAAAAATGGCAATAATATGGCATTAATATCATTCTCTCAAGCCCTTTCTTCTCTTTGTTAGGATCAGTGAAAACGTAAAAAAATAAAGAATTTGTGGAATGATAGCAAGAACAATTAGATGAATTCTTTTAATAAAAAGAAAAATAACTAGTAGTATTTTTTATTTAATGTTAATTACACTGTACTGTCTTTAAAACTTCTAAGATACTTTTGAAACAGGTATTTTGGTATTTGTGTACGAAGTATCACTATACTTCGAATTTAGAATACTAAAGGAAAAGCAGACTCACTGAAGATGAATTATCAATTCCTGAAGTAAAGTAAAAATTAGCTCATTTATTTAACATAAGGATTTCGGTCTCTCAAATAAAATTCTTATACAAAATTAAATATTGGGGGAAAATCTCGTAATGTGAGTCATTACGGTATCTGGCTACGTTCGGAACAGTGATTTTTTAAAGCTTATAAATAAGTAATATTTATGATATTTAGTGTCACTTAGATTAGAAAACGTGTATAAAAATGCCTTAAGAATATTAATACAATAAAAAATTATTTAAGTATAATATTTTGACAAAAATGAACATAGAATGACCAATTTTTAAAACATTCTCCTTTAATGAAAAGTGCTTCTATTAAAATAATATTTAACCTGTATACAGCTTAGACCTCTGTACAGAGTCTCAACTAGAATTTATGAAATGTATTAGGTTGGGGAAAAAGAAATCCATTATTTTTGCATGAAAGTCAATACTTTATTTAACATGTTTCGGATTGTCCGATTTGGGTCAAATATGCACCGTTTTATTGTATAATTTGTTACCATTTTAAAGGTAGCTTCATAATTCCTCTCTCAAAGAAGTCTTGGCCCTTATTTACGAAAACCTCTATTAATCTATTTTCACAATCTTCTCTTGATCCTAATTTCTTATCACTCACCATTCACAATTTCAACCGCCTGGCTTGCATTTTCAACTTTGTAAATTGTGTTTGCATTTTAACCTTTCCTACTTTGTAAAATGTACTGAATTTTCTCTTTGTTGACTTCCATTTTAACACCATATAACTCACAACTGAATGGACCAAACAAAAAACAGCAAAATAATTTCTTAAGTGTGAAGTTCCATCTTGACAACGAGCATAAATTTGAAATTGTTTGATAGATACTTCACGAGATACCGACACTACAGCCATCTACCGAAAAAATAATGAATTTCTTTTTCCCCAACCTTATATAAATTAGAAGGTGATTTATCTATATTTTAATACAGCAGAGAGGAGAATTTAAAAAAAAAAACCGTCGATAAATATTTCAATTGGTGGTAACTCTGAAAATAGTGTGAATTTTTTAAAACTCCTAGTTCAGACTCTCTGGAGAAGTCTTTACTTTTTGTATAAGTAAAATATTTTTATTATAGAAACATTTTTTATAAAAGGAGGACGTTTTGAAAAAAAGGTATTCTAAGTTAATTTTTTGCCAAAATATTGCATTTAAATAAATTTTTTTGTCATAATGTCCTAAAAACATTTTGATGCGTGTTTTCTATTCTAAGTGACAGTAAATATGATGAAAATTTTCTATTTATGCACTTTTTTAAAATCACGGTTCCGAACACTTTCGGATACCTTAATGCCACTGATAACACAACATCAAGACTATTTGATAGGTGGTTACTCCTATCTTTTTTTTGCCTTTATGCAACAATACAAGTAGCTACTATCTTCAGACATTGCTTTGATTTTCTACGAGCAATAAACCAGATTGTGCAACATTGTGGTATCACTGCTTCACTTTCTCAGTACCGTTGTAAGTTTAGCTTATAATTTTAAATCGATCATTGTCTGTCTCTCAGAGGGAAAGCTAATTTATATTCCATGGTAATTATTACACGTATGGAGGATTACTTTCACCGTTCTTTAAAACAAACAAACAATTATGACTCATTCTAAGTGTTCACACACATGTACATGTATTACAATACCGAGGCCATTTAATTTTGTTCGATAATGCCTTGTTATACTTCTATTTATAGTATAGTTTTTAAATTGGATTAATGGTTTTTAGTGCATGTTTAACATCGGGAGGTATCCTTTTAACCATGAATTTATTTCCTCAAAAGCTGATTCATTGGCATATTTCAAAATCAGATGATACAATATTACATCATCCAGCTATTCTGAGCACTCACGGTATTCATTAAGGTATCCGACTATGTTCGGAACCGTGATTTTTCAAAAGCGTATAAATGGATAATATTTATGATAATTAGTGTCACTTAGATTAGAAAATGTATATATAAAATGGTTTTAAGAGTATTATTACAATAAAAAATTATTTAAGTACGATATTTTGACAAAAAATGATCATAGAATGACCAATTTTCAAAATATTCTCCTTTTGTTAAAATTGCGTCTATTATTATAGTAATTTGCCTGTATATAGCTCATACCTCTGTATAGAGGCTCAACTAAAATTTTTGAAATACATAACTTAGAAGTGGGTTTGTCCATGTTTTACGACAACAGAGGGGAGCAATTTTAAGAAAAAAACGCCGACAATTATTTCAAATGGTTGTAACTCTGAAAATAATGTGAATTTTTCAAAAATAGTAGTTGAGCATCTGTACAGAGGTCTGAGCTATATACAGGCAAAATATTAATATAATAGAAGCATTTTTCACAATAGGAGAGTATTTTGAAAAAAGGTTATTCTAAGTTAATTTTTTGCCGAAATATTGTATTTAAATCATTTTTTTTGCCAAAATGTTCTTAAAACAATTTTATACATGTATTCTAAGAAAGGTGATTCTAAATATCATGTACATTATCCATTTATGCACCTTTTTAAAATCACGGTTCCGAACGTAGTTGGATACCTTAATGGAAAACAAACGATCCTCAAAATTTCCATTTGAGAAACCTTTAAAAGCTGAGATCTCCGGAATGAAAAAATAATGCTTTTGTTTTTGTTCATGTCTATATGTGTTTTAGGTGTGGTTCATTTTGTCTCTTTATGTGTGCTACCATCAATAAAATGTCAAATTTAATTAAAATGACAAAATGTGTCCTCATTCCTCGAACTAATGTTACTAGAAGTATATATATAACGTTATATTTGTATAAAGATTTTTAGTTCAAGTAATATTGATGGTAATTAAATAATTGTAACTGATTTTGTGAAATGTTTTATTTTTTTAGAAAAGACTGCGTACAATTTATGTCATATTTGCATTGTTTTAAACTTTCATTTTATTTTAAAATTAAAATGACAGAAATATTTTCCTTGCAGTATTAGATTACAAATATATTTATTATTCAATTGAAACTTATATTTAATATACTACTATAAATTTTGGAGGAAAATATAGAGCATCTGAATTTTTTTGACATATTTATGATCTTCTTCATTTGTGTTTAAATTACATATACTCGTCTGAAAAAAATTGTATACTAATATTTGCCATTTCTTAGAAAGTATTGAACTTCTAGACTAACATTTTTATTTTCGGGACCCTTATATCTCAAAGCTTACTGAACACTTCCAAATTTTTTCGGTGAATTTATATTAGTTTCGTTTGTACTTATATTACAATATTCAAGAACTACGAATAGCAAGATATGCAATATTTTAGATTCAAAAATGAAAATAGCAATTTCTTCTTCGCTTCAGGCACTTTTCATGAGTTGCACAACTTTGCCAATATTTCTTTTGCAAAGTTTGTTTACATTTCCTGGAATTTAACGACATTTTTAGTTAGCATACTAGAAAAAAATTAAGTAACTGTAGTTAAAATAGCAAAATCAAATTTTAAATTTTACTTTACATAGGAAATACACATCTTCAACTTAAAAGATAAATTCATAAAATTGATAAGCAATATTTTCAGGCTAAAAAAATGTAAATTAATGATTATTTTTGTTTGCAATTATTTGTATATATATAATCGTGTTTTAATCAATACAACCGAAATACAATTACAATGTTGCACAATGGGGAACTCTTAACAAAATTATGTTCAAAATGGAAGAATAATTTAGTTTAATGGCATTAAGGTAAAATTCATATTGTAGCATTTTTAGTTCTTCAGCTGAAATTTAGAATTTTATTTCGGGCATACTATGATTCGTTTAAATGTAATGTTTTCATAATTCAAAGCATTCTTAAAATATTCCCATTCTCATAAATTATTTCTGGTTCTTAGGTGTTCCATTTTTAAAAAAAAAAAAGATTATTTAAAATACTTTGGGTTGATAAAAATAAACGTTTAAATAATTGTTTATGACTTTAACTCAATGTCACTGAATTTTGTAACCTGAAATTTTAAATCAAAAATGTATGTTTTTGTTCAACCAATATTGTTTAAAGTAATATTTTTTTTTTAAAAAAAAAGTTATATGTAATTAGATTGAATTGTACTTCTGTAAATATATCTGTCACTGAAACAATAGTTATCAAATGACGTACTGAAGTTCTTCAATTACCACTTTCACATCTCTTCAAAACGATTTTTTTAAAAATCATATCACTGGTGATGTTACTACGTAATATTTAAATTTGAGAACATTTACTTTGCTGCGTGATCTTGGGAATGAAATACCAAGAAGGTGTTGTCCTAAAGTGATAATACCCGACAAACACAGAAAAGTAGTAACGGACAAAAATAGATGTTAATTTTTAAATGATAATCGTAACACAGAGTGAGAATAATTTGAGCTCAATGAGGAATAAGATCACAACGGACGGCGAAACATGAAATAACACGTCTAGGTACATAATCAACGAAAGAGTGGATGGTGTTAGAGAGAGGGCTCTTCATTCCCTATCAACTATTTCTTACCATTGTTTTCATGTTTCCGTTGGCTGGGATGGCATGTGGTGTCCAATCACGTCCCAAATTTCTTCGTTTGGTGAAAGATCAGGAGAGAAGGGGGCCAGGAAAGCATATGTGCATCCTGTACATTACATTGGCTGATTAGTGAAGCGTGTGATCGGATGTTATCTTGATGATAAAGGGTATTGGGAACTCCTTCATTACAATTAAATGGAAGTGTCCTCGGTAGCAACACATAATAGACTTATTGTTGGGCACACATAGTGCCCTGAACACCACGTATAGTGATACCTCATACATGCTGATGCCTTACACCATTATGTAGCATTTTTAAGATGTAGGGTGCGGTCGGATATGATCTGCCACCAGGTTGATGCCACACTCTTACACGGTAACTATCTTGGGAAAAACTGAAGCATGACTTGTCTGAGATCCCCTCCTTGTGCTATTTCGCCATATACTTCGGTAATGTGAGTAAATGATGATTTTTTTAACAGACGCCATGATGCATTTCACTAATAATCAATTAAAAGTAAATGGATTTAGACCGTATGAGAACATCAAGGTGAACACGCTGTAAAATGACAGCAAAAAATGGTTCGAAGAGCCGTCAACATTTGTCAATGGATACATCAATCAAAGAGAGCTGATGTTGCTCAGACTTCACTTCTTCAATATATTTCCTTTTACCAGCCATCTTTGCTATAGACGGAGCACCGTTGTTACACCTAAGTGAGTGTAAACTGAGATTTGACTCATGGAACTCGTGGACTACCCTGCCCTTCTAAGTCCAGTTAACATACCCCTCGTAAAATCGTCAGTCTGCTGGAACTACCACACAAAGTGAGGGCTTAAGATTCTTTACTATTTCACAAGTCCTTTTTGACAAGAAAATAATTTCGTTAAGAGTTCCCTTCTCAAAACTACAGCACGGATATTGCCCATTCTATAAGTTTTCCCGCTTATATCATACGGAATAGAAGGGTATATTATACTCTCACAAATATGCATTATTCAGTGAGGTGCACTTATCCTCAAATTCACATAACTCTCTGGAAAACCTTTCTTGGTTTTTGTACTTTCAATGATACATAGTGTATTTTGCTGATAAAAAATATATTTCTTTATTATTCAACAGATGCTCAATAATTTTTTTTTTTTTTTGCAGGAAAATAAAATATCCTTTTTTACTATACCTTGAGAACAATCACAATTATAATTTAAAATAAAAAGTGTGTTATATAGGTATTGATTATTCATATTTTATTTTTGTGCCTAGGCAGTGCTTCTCAAACTTTCAGTATTTGAGACCCAATTTTCAATCCGAATTTTCATCGCGCCGCCCCCTTGCAATAACTATGTATTGAATGCAGTAATAAAATGTACTTTGACACTAAAGCTACAATATGACCTTAAGAGGACTTGACACCCTTTGAGCAAACTTCTTTATTTACGTATTTAAAAATTATATTTTAACATTTTATACAATGTTTCTATTCAAGAAAATGTTACCAGATGAAAATTTTCATATATTATTCACACAATTTTAAAAATTTAAATTTTTTGAAGAAAATTGGGAAAATTTTAAAATCTTTTTGTAAAAATTAATTTTTTTTGTCCTGAAATTTTTTTATAATATTCTTATGGATGTTCTAAACAACTTTTGGGATCGATTTTAGAATAACTTCATTTGTTTTCGAGAAAAAAATAAAATGTTGATATACAGGCTAAAAATCAACGAAAAAGCCAACATGTCATACATTTTATTTTTTTTAAAACAAATTATTCTGTTTATAGCAAAACGGATCCCTAATTTTATTACATGCTTTATTTTTAACACGCAGGAAAAAAATGGAAGTGATTGGTAAATAATTGTCGAAGGAGTAGCATTTTGAATGCACTAAGGTTTCGAAAAACACAAACTGAGAAAAACCAGTTTAAAGTTTATAATTCTGAAAAAGTAATTATTATTAGCTTAATTAAACTTAAAATACCACTTTAAGATATTAGTTATGCGTTTGTCTTTAAAATAATTGCATTTTCATACTTTTTCAACCCACACATTTTTATAAATGATCAACTTTTAGAGAATACTAATTGCACAAGAAAATTCAGGAAAAACGTTAAAAAAAATTTTTTTCTGTCACGACAAAAATTTTAGCTGTTTTTCTTCTTATAATATTAAAGTATTACATATGTAAGAAAAATATATCAGGAATAAGAACTGAAATTATAAAATTATTAATATAAAATGCCTTAATTTAAAAATTTTAGATGCACAAATTTCACAAGGAAGAAAAATTACATTATTGTATTGCCTCGGAAATATTCTGCTTTTAATACTACACATTCTTTTTTATAGTTATTTCTATTTATAAAATAGATTTTTTTATCATAACGCATTTTTTAGCTTTTTTTTCTAAAAAGGGGTGTGTGGCTGAATTGCCTAACTTGTTTTCAAATGAAGTTTTATTCAACTTCTAACTTTCCGACATGCACAAGTGATATATCAATCGAAAGATAATAATGCAAAGAATAAGATTAAATGAAAATAAAAAAAACAATAGGTTTGTGATTTTTAGGGTACCAAGTCCTCTTAATTATAAACCGTATAAATTATCAAAATGTTATATTTCAAACTGTTATGTTTCTTTTAAGGGGGTCCGGCACGTCCATAGAAGCCCATGTTAAATTGCGTAAGGTTTTGTACCTTTTTTCTCAGAAACTACTTACTTCTCATGATCAAAATTCTTACAGTTCATTATGTGTACTATTCCAGATGCATATTTAGGGCTATTTTTTCTCTCTGCTCATAAAAAAGACTTTTCTAAATGTTCGTTTTTCTCATTACTTTTAACGATTTTGCCTTTTTGTGGGGATTTTAAGATGCTTTCGTTAAACTGCTGTTTTCATGCTGTGTACATCATTGATATTACTTCTAATAGTCATACCATAATATCTTTGAAATTTGATATTAAAATGTCCGTGAGTCGCTTACGACCACTTAGGCGTTTTCTATCACTTAACTTTTTTTTCTCTGTTTCACTTTTAAGATCCAAAAGACGTGTACCCATACACTTTTGGATAAGCCCAATACTCTATAAATTTTACACTTGAACATCATATGGGTATTTGATGAGCGTCAAGGAGTAGCTTCATTTAAAAAATTTAAAAAAAATAATTTTAATTATTTTATTTCCGTGTATTTTACATCATTTTAAACTGAAATTTTTGAACTTATAGAAAATGTAAAAAAAAGTGAAAATCGATAATTTTTTCGGAAATTTATGTGCCCTTAAGTAATAGATATTTTTTGTAAGTTACCTTAAAAGTAATAGGGCAACTATAATGTTGATTTTCCATTCTAACGTTTAAATTGGAACGGAATGCAAAATAATTTTTAATTAAATTAAGTATTTATTTCCTCAATCATCCAATTCTATAAGTATAAATGTCAATAGAAAATTAGTCTAGTTTCTGTTGCTCTTTGTCTTATATCCTTCACAACTGACATTCATGCGGACTTCGGGGCAACCGTCTGGGTAACCCATCGGACATCTGTGCAACCGTTTTCCTTTCAAAAAATTTTGCTCTGCAAGAGAAACCCGTGGGAGTAACTAGTAATTATTAAAATTGATCTTAATTTGGTTCTGATAAATTAAATATGACATACATTGTGAATTTCTGATGTATTTATAAGTATATAAAGTTGACGATTGCCATCACTTATGAGATTGAATCTGGATTCGTCACTAAGGAAGACCTGGTTCCATCCCAATGCAGACCAGTTTCTTTGAGAGCGGCACCACTCCAAACGGAGGCGTCGATGGGTGGGCGTCAAGGGCAGCTCACGTAATAGGCGCCGCGATCCCAAATTTCCTTCAACCAGGTGCCTTCGTATGGTTCGAGAAGACACAGGGGCTCCTAATGAAGGTGCTATCTGTGCCTTGATGGCGGCCGATGAAGCAGTTGGTTGTACGCTTGTATTTCTTAGGATGTGACGGTCTTCTCGACGATTGGTCTGTCGAGGGTCTCCTGGCCCTTGTCTTCGTGTAAATAACATTTCTCTGATCCCCTGGTCCAACACCTCCTCACAACACAATGAGAGCGGCCAAATTGACGAGCTACTCGCCTAGCTGACCATCCAGCTTTCATCAAGCCGATGATTCTTCACCTCTCAAACTGCGACAGCTGCTTATATTGTCTTCGAAAATGGAGTAATGGCATGTCTACCTCAGCTCCTTCTTTGTAAACATTTCATCATACTCACTCACTCAATTTATACTCCAGGACGTTAAACGCCCTCTACCGGCTATATGTAATACGCAATCACGCTGCATTTCTAATCATTTGCATATCTCCCCGACATGTACCTTCATGCCATGTTTCGTTACAATCCCTCAATTATTTCTTACCGCGCTAATTTTTTTGTCTATGAGTGTATTATACATGTGTATTTTTCCTGCACTTTAACAATACTTGCATAACATTTCAGGCATCTTGATCAATTACTTAAGCATACCCTCTTCATATTTCGAAGTGTCGTCTGGGAGAAGAATCCATTACGAATATTCATCTGGAAGAAAGGATCACCCACATACTTTTTCACGAGCCAAAAATAAGGAAACTCTTAGGGATACCGTTTCATTTAGAAGATTAGGGGTAAAATATTAGAGATCATACCCAGAATATTACGACAATAATTGCTTCTCCCAAGTGACTCTCCGTTTTCACATAATGATTGTGGAAAAATTCGTAATATTTTTGGATGTTAGGTATTCTGAAACGAATAATGCAGCATTCATTGAAAGGAAGTATTTATTTTCTTTACAAAAATACTACGAGTGTAATTGAAAATGCCAGATATAGCCATACCAATATGTTTATTGAACAAAAGAGAGGAAAAGCTTTCTTGTTTCTAACTAAAATTATTAACTTATCTAAATTGCTAACTTATCTAAATTGCTAAATAATATAAAATTGATAACTAATCTAAATTGCTAAATTTTCAAAAATTTCTAACTTATCTAAATTGCTAAATAATATAAAATTGATAACTAATCTAAATTGCTAAATTTTCCAAAATTGCTAACTCATCTAAATTGCTAAATAATATAAAATTGATAACTAATCTAAATTGCTAAATAATATAAAATTGATAACTAATCTAAATTGCTAAATTTTCTAAAATTGC
This sequence comes from Trichonephila clavipes, assembly GCA_019973935.1. Classification (NCBI taxonomy): domain Eukaryota; kingdom Metazoa; phylum Arthropoda; class Arachnida; order Araneae; family Nephilidae; genus Trichonephila; species Trichonephila clavipes. The sequence continues at coordinate 892,889 of BMAU01004111.1, read as the reverse complement.
TAATATAAAATTGCTCTTAATGGAGGCCCAAAACAATTAACATGTTCATGTAGATATAACACCTTCCAGGCACTTTATTTCTGGATTATGGATAAAGAATGTTAATTTATCTATACATATTTTCAATCATATTTTCAAACATACGTATATTTGTAAACATAATAGCATCATTCGCATACAAAATTTTCTTAAAATTAATATAAAAAAATTCATTTAAATAAATGATTAATTAACCTGTAAAGTTGGTTTTCTGAAAGGTCGAAATCATTAGAGTCAGTTCATACTATAACTCTAAATATGTAAAGCTTAGAACACCTAGCTTTTATCTTGAGTTACAAATTTTATTTACATCTTTTGCACTTACGTAAATTATTATGAAATTATTAATCAAAATTTGATCGTGTATGATAAATTCGAAATCACGATACTACACATAACACAAAATTACAATCTGGCTAGTAGAATCTTGTTTTGTTTTTGATTTTTACCTTCTTCCCTCTTTGAGCAGCAATTAATGCACTGTAGTGTAGAATTAGTTGTCTTCTCTGTTGACGGAATGAAGTCAAAATGTCTTTGAGACAAGCCTGATGAGAGGTGCTCAGTAGAAGGAAATGCCCTCTTTTTGCAAAAAACTCCACCGAGTGGTACTTTTCAATTATTCAAAACCATAAAAAGCCCGCGTGAAATAATTCGTTAAAGACCGATTGCACGGAGAAAGTTTCACAGTATTCGAGCTAACTCAGGATGAGCCAGGATGGTACGCTTCGCCTGCCGTAGCTCAGCTCGGGAAAAGCCAGATAAATACTTTTTCAATTATCAATTTTGCCTTGAGTTTGATTACATTTGACTTAAAGATGAAAAAGTAACATAACGGAGAAATTCTACTGATTAATTACGCAATGATTGCCATATTTTCTTCGAAAAATAAAAAAAAATTCAAATTCCACAGGTTTATCCACTAAGACTATCTTGAAATCAATTTTTTACTAGTTATAAAGCCACGCAATTCCTTGGTGTCCAAGGTAATTTTAAAGTGTATCTCAATAGATTTAACATCTGCCCTTCCAAACTTTGTGATTGTAATGTTGGTAGGGAGCAAAGTGTTGAGCACATCACATCTTATTTGTTCAAAATTTTAAAAATACCTGAAAGTCAAACTGCATGCTCTTAAAATCTCAACTGGCCTCCTAATTTTTTTCAACGTTTCAAGTAAAACTTTGTTCACTTAATTTTGTATGTATTCATTGATTTTATTTTGAATTTTTTTAAAAAAATTTTCATTTCTCTATTTCTGTAATTGCATTGCATTGTTTTTTGTTCCCTGATTGCTTTATTTTGTAATGTGTTTTTGTCTTTGTAACTTGTTTATTTTTGTTATTTCATTATTTTCTTTGTTATTTACTTTTTATTTTATTTTGTTTGTTTTACTTCTGTAAGCCCCTCTCACCCTTTGAAAGCAAGTCTGAAATCATTCTCTCAAAACCTGTCAAACACTACCTACAATTTTCATGAATATACGATACAAGTGGAAAACGTCATCGTTTGATCTTTTTAGGGGGTGCGGTAGCCCAGTGCTAAAGGTATCGGATCATGGCAGGCATGTCATGAGTTCGAGCCCAGTACCAATAAAGACCCGCCATGTAGGGCAGCGATGCAGGTTAAATCTGTCGAGAGCTGAAACGCCCTCCCGTTGATGTTGTGTGGTATTTAGGAGAGGGGGTGCGAGCTCAGGTGTCGTTCACGTCACTTGACCATGGTTCAAAATTTCGTGATCCGTCACCAAAAGCCCTCGTGTAGCTTAACAGCGCGACGTTAATATATATATTCACTCGCACACACTCGATCTTTTCAGTCTTTAAAATAATGTAAAATCACAGGAGAATAGATGTGGTGAATTGAGTGGGTAGGAAACTACATTCACACGTGGTTATGAGCTAAAAACCTAGTCTTTAGAGGTATTAGGCTTTATCGTGATAAAGTTAATCGCCATCACTAAAATTCGGATTGTTGTCTTGTTACATTACCTTCACTTATTTCAAGGGACAGACAGTGAACACATATCTTTGTTGTGGAGAAACAGAATGGCCTTGCTTTTTGTTGCTTTTTTTCCCGGCTTAATGCGCTTTGTCCGGTCTTAGAGTTTTTGGATTCTTGCTGTGTGAGGATTGCTGTTTTGTTTCTGGATCAAAGACAGATATCTAACCTTCTTCACCTGTGATGACCTTAGAAATGAATCTGATATCCCCATTAACTTTTGCTCAAAGTTCAAAACCAACGATCTTGCGTTTTTCTTTAAATTGCTTGTCTGGAGTCTTGGAACAAACTTTGCTACAATGCGCTTCATATTCAAATAGATACTCAAAATTTCTTGGAAAACTCCAAAATGGCTTCCTACATGGTCAACAAGTCTTTGGATAGTCAGATGACGATCTTCTTGAATGAAATATCCACACTTTGATTTGTTTTACAAGTGTTAAGCCGCTCTGAAAGTTTGGCACCTTAAAATGGATGACCCGTCTTTAAACGTGAATGCCATTCAAAAATCATTACCTAAAGTGTAGTTCTATGAACAAAAGTAGTACAAAGTATTTAAAGAAAATTTGGTCGAATATTTACCGAGCATCACAAAAAATTTGATTTGGCACACACGTTGCTCGATTTTGCTGTCCATTCTTAAATCGCAAACAGTCCAAAACACGAGGTAAAAAAATCGTAAAAAGAAATGCACATGTTTACACATTAAAATGAAGCAGTGAATTCAGTAAAGGAGTGCTGCGGGAATGTGACTTAGACCAATTTCAGTCACTGCTTTTGCTTAAAAGATCCCTGTAATAACAGTCCTGGAGCTTTCGGATATCACCTTGTGTATAAGAAAAGAAAGAAGGAACATATTATTTCATTGAATGTGTTCAAGGTAATATGAAACCTTGCATTGCTTTTTAGAAATTTTAACTACAGTTTGTATGTAAATGAGTAATGAGAAAGTTTCAGGGAACAATTATTATTCATGGAATTATCTTAAGCCTTTTTTTTTTTTTGCATTTCTTGCCTTACACACAACTTTTGCGGTGCATTTTCTTTCATTTAATTCAATTTCTTTGTAACAATTAGAAATTACCTAAGGCATATTTGCTTATAAAATAGCCATCTTGAAAAATTTTTGAGTTGGGATTTTTACCTGGATAAAAGTATAATTTAACTATTAAAAAGTCTTATTTCTGTTAAAAACGGTTGAAGAGTAGTTTTGTTAAATTAATTTTTTCAATATTGTTTTTGAGTTTCATACGGTATCTTTTTCATATTGGAGCCTGAAGGTAAATGATATGTTTCATATTAGAAGAGTTTTACTTTTCTTTTAATAATTCTTATTTCATTTTTTTATTTGCAAAAATAAAAATTTTACTCTGAATAAGCAATTTATTTAATTTTTCTATCTAAATATTCTGTGATGTAATCAGAAAGCAGGAGAAAATATTGACTCATCAGAAAAGTAAAACTATTTTTATGTGTATGAGCGTTAAATGTAACAAATTTAAAAGTAAAATAAGACATCAAAGCTTGGAAATGGCAGTTTTTCTACAAATTTCAAAAGTTTCTAGATGTGTTTAATTACAAAATAAATTTCCCTGTATGTATGTAAAATGCATGGATTTATTTTAAATAAGTTTTTATCAAGTGTTTTAATTGATTAATTAAATGTTTTTTTTAAAAAAAGCGTCAATATGTATGGAAGAGGGATAGCGGAGTTCACTTTTAAGAAATACTGTTCCTAAAATGATATTTTTTATTTCGAATTGGCTGCGGATTAGTGTTTTACCATTGCAGACCTAGTACATTCCTTGGAACCTGGTATCTCTTTTTAGTGCGGTACCATATAGGTAGATACGAATTGCCGCAGGTAATTTTGACGCCCAATTTTTTCCCTAGCGGGAAGTACCTGTACTCTGGTAAAGCAATCCTGTACTGGGATTTAATTTTGCCAAGAGCATCTTCTACTTGCCGTATAATCATACGACATAGCCATTGTCAATTTTCTGCCTCATGAAAACCCACCAACTTGGATCACACCCACAACCTTGGGTGCAGAAGGCCAGTAAAAAACCAGCCTTGTCACCCAGGCGGTCCTAAAATGATGCAACATATAATATATTTAATAGAAGCTCTCTTAGATAATGCAACACCAAGGAGTGGCCAGGAAGGGAAGAAACTCCGCCATCAGAGAGAAAAACAACAAACAACAAACCGTTTATTAAAAAACTACGCTTAACACTGAGCAAGAAAAGCGTCTGTTTAGTTAGTTTTAAGAACATCACATACAGATATACATGAAGCAACAAATCTTGATAAAGTGTTAATGAGAGTATGGATGGGGCCCGAGCAATGACATTTATTCACTGTCAACCACATTTTCCATAGTTCATCCTCTGAGTGGCTTGCGGTAGGTCTTACATGCGGCGTCCGGGCTTTGGCTCCAGACGGGTTCAATTGGTGAGATACCAGGGAAAAATGGCAGCCAGGGAAGCTTTTTAAGCCCTGTAAAATGCATTGGCTGATGCTTCAAATGCGTAGTTGAACGTTATCTTACTGGTAAAAAGCATTCCCCCTTCACGGAAGAAGAGTAGAGTCATCCACTGCAGCTTACCATCCACGAATCACTCAAACCATCATTGTGTTTTAAATACAAACCAGAGCTGACCTGCTATCGCGCACGATGTTGTTTGTTTTCAATCGTGTACCCGATCGTGTTCTGGGTGATCCTTCACGCAGCTGCTTTTTGTGGGCTTTTTTGCACCTATATTTTGTGATACACGTTCCGTTCATATGCTCACAAAGATTTTCGCATGAGCTGATTATTTTGTGAAAGAAAAAAGTAGCTGCTATCATTAAATATTTCAAGTTTCTTTGTCTTTAACCATAACCGTGAGCTTCACTTTGGAAAAGTTTACAGATTCCCGTGACCATATATCAATAATTATATCTGAAATTTGAACATGATTGGTTAAACAGAATGGCCGCTAGAACTCCATATATTGGGGAAAATACTTAAGCCTGTATATAAAATAACAAATTACTATGTGTCATAAGATATGAAATCATTTTTTTTTTGCCAACATCTTCATTGCCATTATTTACTCAGTTTTTGTCAAAACTTTGTTGTTTTTTTGCCCACACACACACACACACATGTTCTTGTTATTAACTTTCAGTTTGATTAAATCTTAAGTATTAGTTTCGTTTCAAACATTATGGTTTGAAGAAGAAAATTAAAGCAATTAAAAAAATTCCCTCTTTTTCTAAACATTATTATTGTTATACATTAAGTTTTGGATACAATACATGCTAAGGAATTTCGTCAATCGATAATATAGGAATATGTACTGCGTAAAGTATTTTACTTGTAGTTAACAAAAACCTTTATGAGTATATTAGAAAGTTAATATAGTTTTTCAGAATTCCAGCATGTATTAAAATGAACTTACTATTCATAGAAAAGACTAAAATTTAATTTACAATTAAGTCACTGAATTGTTTTCAACTATAAAAATTTGTCAAACGAACAACTGATTATCGTTAAGTTTCCTAATAATTTTGTTGAAAGAAAAAAATAGATTTCTAAAACTTATATACACTCTGTCGCAAAAAAATATATGCACCCAGAAGAAATTGAGCTACATTCACGAAATTTGGTATGCATGTAGTGTATATGAAAATAAACAAATGATTAAAAATTCAGAACAAAATATCATTTTATTAAGCGGTTACAGCTTGCAAAAGGTTAAAAATCAGTAAGTAGTAAAGCCACCTCTGGCAACTATACAAGCCGAAATTCGGCGTGGCATCGATTCAATTAGATCACTTATGACCCCCTATGGAAGATCCTGCCATAGTCTTTGCATCTGCGCAGTTAATTCTCCTGTATCTCGGGACGGCTGCAGTTGCCTTCCCAGCGCGTCCAGACATGCTCTATTGGCGAAAGATCTGGTGACCTGGCAGGCCATGGTAGGACGTCATATCCTTGAAGACATTGTTGGGAGAGTCGCGCAGTATGTGGACAAGCATTATCCTGTTGATAAATGGCACCTGGGCGACTTGATAGCATGGGTAGCACAATCGGCGTTAAAATATCGTCCACGTATCTGCGAGCTGTCAAAGTGCCTTGAAGGACCACTAAAGATGATCGTGTGTCCCAAGAAATTGCTCCCCACACTGTCACACCTTGTGAAATTGCTGTATGCCGCTCGACAATAAATGCCGGATCGGACCGCTGGCCGGTGCGCCTCCAGATACGTGTGCGGTGGTCATCAGCACTGAGACTGAATCGGGATTCATCACTGAAGATGATACGTCTCCAGTCTGTCACACTCCAAGTTGCCCGAGGTCGGCAAAAATCCAGTCGACACTGCCTATGATGTGGGGTCAGTGGTAAGCGTCTTAGCGGACGTCGGCTCCTCAAGCCAACTTCGGTCAGTCGTCTCCTTATGGTTTCTCTTGATGGCACTGGATGTCTGGAAGGAGGTAAGTGGCGTTGAATCGATGCTAGCGACGTTGTTCGTGCCGAAGTAGCCACTCTTCTGATTGCACGATCCTCGCGATCATTTGTGTTCCTGGGACGTCCTGACCCTCCGCGACGGTACACTCTACCTTCTGTGATCCACTGTTGCCAACACCGAGCAACTACCATATCGCTCCGACCGAGGTGGCGGCCGATACGTCTATTCGACCAACCTGCTTCTCTGAGGCCTATTATACGGCCCCTATCAAAGTCCGTCAGCTGCTCGTCCTGCCGCCGGTTACGTCTTAGAGGCATCCTAAGTCTCAATATCGTCTATCAAAGTCATTAGATTCGTTTGGATAGCCGTACGGCGCTCGTACTCATGCTTTTAAACTCTCCCAGTTGCGCAACTAATATGCGCATAGCACACTTAGCCTTGTCTCATTGGCTTCGAAATTTTAATCATTTGCATATCTCTTACCAGACTACATTCTTGCCGAGTTTCGTGATTGTAGCTTGATTTCTTCTGGGTGCATATATTTTTTTGCGACAGAGTGTATATATATATATATATATATATATATATATATATATTGGAAACAGTTTGAAGGGAAATATATATAATCAATTTAAAGGATCACTACCATGCTTATTTATGTTGAAATATCGATCGTCTAAATACAAGTTTGTTTTTACCTTTATTTTTATATTTTTTTATCGATTGCAGCTTTTGTGCTTAAATATTTGAAAGAAAAATTCGAATAATTATTACATTTTCATCAAATTATGCTTGCAGTTTAAGAGATAAAATATTTACAGTGTGTGCTTAAAATATATTTATGCATATTTTTTCAGGCTACATTAATCAATTTTAAAAGGGAAAAAATATATTTGATTTATTTACAACAAAATCGTTTGTAAATTCAAACACTTAAATTACTATCTTTAGCAAATTTTCCTTGAGAATAGAAATTTAAAAATAATTATAGAAAATTGAAAATAATGGAAAACTATGTGTGTAAAGAGAGATGTTATAATGTATTTGGAAACACTTTTTAATATTTGGGTTGTTGATTCAAAGAGTACTTTAGTGAATCTTCACCGTACAACAGAAAGTATAGATTAATGATTAATTATTCATTCACAAAACATTTTGAATGTAGTTTTGCTCTTTTTTAGAGCTTCTTTTATATAAACAAATAAGCCGTATATCAATACCAGAGCGGAACATTACAAATGATTGAACAAATGAAATTTACCATTTCAGTAAAAAATGTAAATCACCTTTGAATTATTAATATTCCATTGCCGTTCATAAGACCATTCTTTAATTTTCACTTATTAGCTACATTATATGTTTCAGAAAAATAAATGAACCATCAATAATACACTTATAACAATTTTTGCATTTGTGTGTGCTTACAAAGAGCTTAACTTACACAAGAGTATATTGTTTATATAAGTGTTACACACTCACAGTAATGTCAAAACTTTAAACTTAAATACTTAGGCAAACACGAAGTTAGTTTAAGATCATATCAAATTGTGAAATTTACTTATGATGTATCGATTTCAGTTTCGTCTGAAGCTTCTTGGAATTTCAGTATTCGAATAAAAGTAGGAAAGATAGTTAATTATTTAATGGCCGCGTAGGACATATGGTGTAAATAAAAAACATATGTTGATAAATGAAGTTAGACTGAAACAATTAAAAATGAACAAACATTATTAAATTTTGTGTAACAAATAATTTCATTTGATTGATGCATTAATTATTATTGTATGAGTAATGTAATATTTAGTGAATGGAATGAATATATATCTATATATATATAAAGGAGAAAAGCGACTCACTGTGACTGACTAATCACGATATCTCCGGAACTATTATACCTACAGATTTGAAATTTCGTAGGTAGGCTCCCTTCATGGAGTAGACATCATCTAAGAACGGATCTTGCCAAAATCGAACCCCAAGGGGCGTTATAGATAATTTTATTTCCATTATTAAACTATCAGATGTACAGTCTTAAAACTTGGTACACAGATTTTTTTTTTTTTTCATAAAGTAGAGATTCCTTACATAATGATTTTTACGAAAATCGACCTCCAAGGGGCGTTGAGGACGCTTAAGGGGCGTTATGCATAATTTTTTTCCATTTTTAAACTATTAGACGTAGAGTCTTGAAATTTGGTAAGCAGATTCCTTTCATATAGTAGAGATCCGCTACGAAATGAGTTTTTCAAAATCGACTCTCAAGGGGCGTTGTAGAGAATTAAAGGGTGTTATAGGTAATTAACTCCTTTTTTAAACTATTAGACGTAAATTCTTGAAATTGAGTAAGCAGATTCCATTCATTAAGTAGAGATCTGCTATAAGGTGGATTTTGGGAAATCGTTTCCTAAGTGGCGTTGCGGGGGCTTAAGGGGCGTTATAGATAATTATTTTTATTTTTAAACTATAAGACGTTCAGTCTTAAAATTTGGTACACGGATTCCTTTAATGGCGTAGAGATCCACTACAAAATAGCTTTGGTGAAAATTGATCCCCAAGGGTCACTGAGGGGGATTAAGGGACATAATAGATAAATATTTCCGCTTTTCAGCTAATAGACCCACCTGCTTGAAAATTAGAAGGTATGTTCCGTTCATGGAATCGTGTTCCTTTTATAAAGAATTTTACGAAAACGGACCCCCAAAGGAGTGGGGTTGCGAGGGATTAAAGCATGTTATAAAAAAATTCCTGTGTTTTTGAATTTAACCCATTTACTTGAAATTTGTTGAGCACGTTTCTTTGGTTGAATAGAGTTCCACTAAGAATGGATTTTACGGAAATCAACTCCAGGGAGGGAGAGTTATTGGGGCGTATTGTTAGAAACAAAATTCCCGTTTTCGAACTGCTAAGACTATAATAACAAAATTTGGTTTGCATGCTTCTTTTGTTGAATTGGAATCCGCTAAGAATGCTCTCAACGAGATATTGATGATAAAAATTCCGTTTTTGCTCTGTTAGATTTAGACTTGAAATTTAGCACGCATGTTTATTTTATGGAGTAGAGATCCACTGAAAGTTGCTTTGGTGGAAATCCACTTGATTATTAGGTTAAGTGATCGCAAAAATTCTTTCTACTTCTATTTTAGATATAAATAGAAAGTAGATATTTTAATTTATGTCCTTTTTATATCAAGAGGCGAGAGTTACATCTATAAAATTTATTTTTCAATACATTCGCGAATTCTTAATGCTAGATATCAATAATTCATACATATGTAAACAGTATACATTTATACAACATCGTTAAATATCCAGCGAAACGGGTTGGTAACGGCTAGTACATATATAAATCTGTAACAACTCGACAATATTTTAACTTCATAATTATTATTCAGATTTTGTTGTCGTGTTTCAACAGATGAGGAGGCTTGATAGTATTTTATAACTTTATTTTATTCTTTATTATCACAGAGCACTCTCACACATATAGAACAGATGACTATTTACAAAAGACGAAGGGCAAGAAGAAACGGTTGCGTGTAAAACAAGTAACGGTCGGTCAATTTTTTCTGGAAACGGGAGTATTTATACCAAGCGGCAACCAAAGTTCAAAAACTTACAAGACTTCCAAAGGCACTTCTACTGATTGGTCCAGATAATTGTATAATGTTCTTATCTAATTCTTAATTTAAATACGCTGAAGTTTTAATTCCAATTAGATAAAGCTGTGATTACCTCCCGTTATGCGGATAATTAACTGTTACTTGTTTGCGTGAAATCCTGGAGGGTCATATATCTATATCTATCTATCTATCTATATCTATATATATATACATTCTATAACAAAAAAACGACGCACCAAGAACGAGTTGTCCAATAAAGATAAAAACTGGTGGTTAGAAAGATTAAGTACACACATGGTATAGGAAATGATTAAAATTTAAGAAAAATTTAATGATTTATTTTAGAGTTACTTAGTTACAAAGTAACGAGCTAAATAAGGTGTTGACCAACTCTAGCCTGGGTGCAAGCTGCCACACGAAATAGCATAGAGTAATAAAGCACCCTTATGGTCTTCTGCTGTATTTCTTGCCAAATTTGCTTCAATCATTGGGCAAGGTCATCAACATTCCCTTGTAGATACAATCGCCTTCCCATCATATTCCAGAAATGCTCCATTGAAGAGATATCTGGCTGGCCAACGAAGTGTTTGACAAGCTGTAAGATAGTTCATAGCAACACGTGCTGCATGGGTTTGTCCTTATCTTCTGAAAAATAAGTCCAAGTTACTGCAAAAGGAGCAGTAGTAAAATAGTTCTCAGAATGTCGTCGACGCACCGTTCGGCTTTAAGTGTGTCTCTAATGATGACCAAAGGGGTCCGGCTGTCAAAATAAATGGCACCCCAGACCATAATTCCTGGTTTAGGGCTTGTGTGATGTGCAATCAAGAAAGCAGGATCGGCAAGCTGCCCTGGGTGCCTCCAGAAACGTCTTCGATGATCGTCAGGACACAGTTGGAAGCGAGATTGGTCGCTAAACACTCTACGTCCCCAATCAGAAGGATTGCAACCTGATAGAGCCAAGCACCACCGTAATCTGGCTCGACAGTCCCTTGGCGTAAGTAGCAGGTAGCGTAGCGGTTGGTACGAGCGTAAATTTTTCTCTATCAGAGGTCTGTGAATGGTCATGGTGGGCACTCACGTGTGGGTCGCACGTCTGATGGTTCATAACGATGAATCAGGCACTGTAAAATTTAATCTGACAATGAATTTGTCCTCCTGATCTGATATGGCTATACGTCTACCGCTACCATTATGATACTGAAATCTGCCACTGTCCATCCATTCTTGTCAGCATCTTGTAATGGCTGCATCGCTTCGACATAAATGACGAGTGATTCTCCGATTTTCCTAACCCACCTGTTTCAATCCAATAATACGACCTCTTTCAAACTCAGACATTTGCTCGTAATGAGCTCGAATCCTACGCCAATCATTTTTTTTCAGTCGTTGGAAGTTATCCTTAGTCGCAATGCAACAGAAATTTTGACATCCGTATTGAAAATTGCTTCTTATAGACACCTGCTCACTGCGCAGCGCAGTTCCAATGCGCTGTACCTCTCGCTATTAATTCGTCGGACACCAAATTTTTATCATTTGCATGTTCGGTGCAAATGTTTTCGCATACGAAATTTCATTACAATCGGGCAACTCCTTCTTGATGCGTCGTTTTTTGTTATATATATATATATATATATATATATATATATATATATATATATGTGTGTGTGTATTATAAAAGAACAAATTTAAATGTTTAAGAGCTAATTGTCTTTTTAGAATCATAGTGTCTGAGGGGTAGTGCATTGCACTTCCACACCACAGATCCGAGGTTCAAACCTTGGACTAGGCAAAATCTACTCAGCCTTTCATCCCTTCAGTCGATAAATTAGTACCAAGCTTGCTTGGAAACTTAACACTGGGAGTTTCACGTCAAACTGAAGTCAGGTGACCAGATCAGAACTTCGGTTCATGCACCTCAGGGCCCAAAGTCACGCATACTTTTATGGGCACAGTAGGCCTTGGCTCTCATGGGCTGTCGTGCCCCAAAGTCGTTAATTGTCTTTTTAGATGTCTTAAGAGGAATAATATTAGTTCAATATGTAACGCATTTAGAAGTACTTAAGTAAATTAGTTAAATAACATGATTACAATTATATATGAAATTAACTCAATATATAATAAAATTAAAATACAAACTCAAAGAAGATGCCTGGCAAAAAAGCACCAAACATACATACGCACTCACACAATACACTTTTTTTTAAAAAAATAACTGTCCTGTTAAAAAAAAAGAAAAGTTTATAACTAGTTTAAGGCAAAAAGACCATGAGTAACTAACTATACGTAAGAAATTTATCCGCTGAATTTACGAAAGTTCACTAAATATTTGGAAAATTTCCTTACGTGAAAAGTTTGAAAATAAATCGAGCAATGAACTTTTAGACTTATAGTTAAGGAAAAAATCCGTATAACTCTTTATATCTTTAAAGATATCTTACTGATAAATCTTTTTTTACAAAATTTCCCTAGGGAATTGCAATGAAATCAATATTTCGTCTCATTGGAAGGAAAGAGTATGAAATGAATCTAAAAGATTGCCGGGTTTCTTTTCTCCAACAGACGCGAATAAAAAACACAAAACAAAATTAAGTAAATAAGTGTTGGTACTTGAAATTCCACTTAATTAAGCTGAAATTATACACGACCTAAACCTTTCGGAAAAAAAAACAGCGAAAAATTCAGGATTCTGGATAGATATTTCATCAAAAAATAAATAGAGAAGTTGAATTTTATTTTATCACACACAAGCATTTAATATAAAAATTCAAAATTAATTCAAATAAATTAAAATATTAGACATAATTTTAGAGAATTTTCAAAAGAAGATAATTTGTGTTGTGTGCGTGATTTCCCAGTTCATTAGTATATAAATAAAAGTAATATGTAGTGATATATATCTTACGAAAACGAATACCTTTTTTAATTATATATTCCTATGTAAAGTGAATCTGAAAAGCATTTAACTACACACAGAGAGGCATATAGGAGCTGAAAAAAAATACTACTACTATATTATTCCCTCCCATTTTTTATTTTTTTAAAACAATTGTTAAAAATTTTCAGTTTTTCTTTTATTATTTTCCAGTTTTTATAACTTTATAGACTTTGGAATATGTGCCACATAACGATAAAAATCTGTCTCTCTAAAACTGTATTTAAGCCATTTTAAAAAGAGTTTAATGTTTCTTTTTTAACTGTGATTCATTACATATCTTTCCAATTTCATTCGAGCGAAACATTTGAAACCCGAAGCATTATAAAATATATTGCATTTTTTACTAGAATTGTTTTAATAACCTATTCTTGCTATATTTCATATTTATTCAGGTTTAACCCATTAACACTAGTGTTTTAAAAATATGCAGTTTGACCATGGTACTGAAATACTACTCATCCTGATTTTTTTTTGGTAGTGAAATTTTTCATTGATTGCAGAAATTTAGATTCTTGAAAATTTTCAATAAAGAACAGAGATTGGGAAGGCAATATGCAATTTGTTGCTTGTGAAGAAATAAAAATGGAAAGATAGACGAAATAAGCCGATCTTATCTCTGTGCCCATTGCAATGTAAGATTGCAACGTATCTCTGTGCCCATTACAAGTATTACACCATATTTCAAATGGTGTGTTCCATATACATATGCACACATACATACACAAATCTCTCATTCGTTTGTACGAACATGAAATGTTTTTATAAGTATGAGATAAATTCTTTTAAGCTATATGAAAAATAACGAATTAAACGTATTAAAAACAAATATATAATAAAAAACAGTGTGGAAACTTTAAAATTGAAAAATCAGCAAATGATAAATCTTATGTGGACAATGGCTGACAAAATGGAGCTCCAGCGCATTGCAACGGAGCATACAGGTGGTGTATGAAAAATACATTCTAACTTTATATATAAAGCACAACTTAAGGCGTGTTGGATACCTAAAATCTTCTTAGTATGACAATTTTGAGATTTTTACATATTCAAATTGCATAGATTTTAACATTTCCAAAAATGCTTTACTCTATGGTAATTAGAAGCCCATAAAACCTATTTTTAATTAATCATTGAAACTGGGCCACACCCATTTAAATGGCTAAAAATGTAAAGAAAGTATTTTGTTTTTCCTTAAAAGTTGAATGAATAATGGAAATCAAAACATTTAATCCAGAATTGCTAAAAAAGTGCTTACATGGAGGTACACAAAATCCCAATGAAAGTGTAAACATCGTAATATGGTGTAGTGTACCGAAGAAAATATTTGTGCAAATAGAAATATTATATCATTGGGTACATATGATGCAATTTCATCATTTAATATGGGAAATGTTTTAAAAATCAGAAATTTTGAGAAAACTTAATATAGAGTCTGGTGATTACACGGCCCAAGCAATGGAGCGCCTCGACAAATAGAGGCTATTAAAGACTAAATACTCATGTTTACAAAAAACGAAGGAAGTTAGGAAAGAAAAAAGACTTAAAAGGAAGAGAGAGGTTGCTAAGATTTAAAAAAATGGGGATCATTTGGAGTATGGGGAAGAATGTTTTAACAAAAAAGTAATTATACATTAAAGTTCATTTATCTCAAAATGTAAATTTTTTATGTTAGAGATGTACCTTTTTTGAGAAAATAATCTTCACATGTATGTAAGTTTTTTATGACATACTTATAATGATGGCTAATATATACTAAAATGTGCTTTTTGTAAAAAAAACTCAAAAAATTATTTTTTTCAAATTTATTTATGTGAAAAATGGGACAAATTTCACTATATTTGATAAAATATTGTATACATTATTATAGCTAAATGATTTTATCAGTATAATGAGAAAGACGTACTTTAATTGTATGAAAAGTTTCAAGTATGTACGTATAACAGATTTTGAGAAAATGTACATAGAAAACAGCCAATTTAACATTGTCGGTATAGAGGTTTCCGACTCCCATTTATGTGAATGTTGACGTTCAACCGCGTGAACGATAGTAATGCCTCGTAGATGGATTCGCGAACAGTATGGAACCATCTGAAAAAGGGCGTGTGATTGGATTATTGGAATAAGGGTAATTAAAACTCGGGGGTGGCTAACTCAACATCTAAGTCAAAGCGATGCTAAATGGAACGAATGAAACATGGTCGGACAGAAAGTAGCAACCGACCGAGAACTAGGACAAAACTCAAGGACAAAGTTGCTGTCTGATTTTCTTCAACAGGTCGTGAAGTATCATTTAAAAAGTCCTGCGTGTAGTTTGGGATACGAGATTGCAGTCTATGAATATGTGTTTAGAAAATGGAGTCTGAGATCACGAATACAATTTCTCCTACTGCCACTCATCAATGTATACTGTCAAAAGCATACTCAAGGGGTGCTGGACTCTTTCACATAGTAATCTCAAGAAAGGAAGTACATTTTTTTGTGTGATGTGTTTTCTTTATTAATTTCTGTTCCGATAAGCCAGCAAAAACGTGTCTGGAAATGTTTAAGATAGCAGTAAGATAATCACTTGGCAGCCTGACAACCAGGATTATGATACAGGGTGCCATTTCATTTGAAAGGCGGACACCCTTTTCTGTTATCAATGTTATCCTTACAAAACGGTGAAACTTCAACGGGACTCTGCACTTAACATTATTCATGGACGTTTGGCCACCATTTTAAAAGCATAAAGCCTAATTGCAGATGTCTCGCCTTTCCACTGCCTGACTTCGTGTTTCTCAAACACTTCCGTGGCCCTCGTAGGCTCATTTAACCCGTTCAGAACCGTGATCACATATATGTGATCACGCGTTTCTCCCTCCAGGGCCCACGGTATCATATATGTGATTGCGCTTTCTCTTCTTTGAGATCCATGATAACACCGGTGTGATCAGAGTTGGAAACGTTTTTATATTAATTTTTACAAGACACTAATTGGCGGTTAACGTCCGTTTTTTTTAATAATGTTTAACAAAACTTTGAATTTTAATATATGCTATCGGCCGCAAGCTATATTAATTAGATCCCGGATATTTAGGAATGTAAACAACTGCACATGTTTAGATTTCTCGGGAGAATTGGGCATTTAAGGTTTTGTGATTTATTGCGCTCGGGAAGGTTTGTATTTTGACTAAGTAGGAAAAAGAAGGAAAGCTTATTGGTTTATTGGACATTAGACATTCATATTAATAGTTTTATTGTTTATTTTACTTATGGTTCATATTTTTATCAATAATTGTTGTACTCAAAAGACATTTAAAACGCAGATCTTCGTAGAATAAACGTGAACTCTTATTTTTGACGAAAAAAAAAAGAATCTTTCTTCTTACTGTGACTCACTTTTAATTCAGTAAGAACAAGCGATTATTTCGTTACTATCGGATTTAGAGTTGCCAAAACCATAAGAACAGAAAACATAATACTAAAATGATACTAAGAAAGCTAAAAGTATTATAAGGACTAACTAAAAACAAAAAACGACATACACATTAGCTGTTATTTAAAAGAATTGTTTCAGTTATAACCTCATCGTTTGATATTTCCCAGATAGTATTACGCAAGTTTTGCGTCTATTTTATTTTAATCCTCATGGCGAAAAGAGTATTTTTTTTTATTAAAATGAAAACATTTTCTTTAAAATTCGCAATATTGTTTTTTTTTAAATATAGCGAAAATATTTGATCTATATATTCAGATATCATCAATTATAATGAAATATAAATTTTAACGTAATTGATTGCATTTAAGATTTTACATCAGAGTTCCCCAAACTTTTTTGTCTCAAAGACCTCTTGCCATGTTTTTTTGGTTTTGTGTAGACCCCCACTTACCTAATATTAAATTTTTGAAAATTTATCAACACAGCTGGTATTGCATTACTTACTTTAAAAGTTTTATGTTCCTAACTGTAGTAAGTAGAGTATTTAAGACTTAAGAAACGCATGTGAATTAGTGAAATTAAAACTTAATTAATATATAAAATAATTGTTACATAAAATAACTGAGCAACAAACAAATGTTTTTAATGGGTGGGATGAATCTGTTGCTTCAGTAACAAATTTTCAACATTTAGCTTTAATCTTTTTAGGTTTAAATCTCAATCTCCTCGGTTAGTAGTATTCAATCTTTCCTTTTTTTTTTCTTTCTGTTTTTATTTTGGAGATAGGCAACAACGCTAAAACTCCTCCTCTTTAGGAAAAGGAATTAAAAACTGTCTTAAGATGTTCCATAATTTGGGATAAATAACAGGTATATCTTTTTAAAGCTGCAGTTGCTGTGACATTCGTTTCCAAACTTTACTTTAAGATCTTCGTTAGGGCTACTAAAATCAGTTCCTTTTGTAATCAGACATATATATATATATATATATATATATATATATATATATATATATATATATATATATATATATATATATATATCAAAGCATTCTCAAACCTAATTTCAAAACCTGAATAAAAGGCATTAAAATATTGAACATAGGTTAAAACGTCATTTTTCTGGCAGAACGTGACAAATTGAGAAACAGTTAAAATTCACGATGCCCAGTTTCATACTTCTTTAGCTTGATTCTGGCACAACAAACACTCAAATGATGTTCCTTTTTTAGAAAAAATGTGTGCTGTCACCTTGTAGTTGCAAATTAACCCCAGTAAATTTACTAAATAAAAGCTGTTAAGCTATCCGACTACGTTCGGAACCGTGATTTCGCAAAAGAGCATAAATGGATAATTTTTATGATATTTAGTGCCACTTAGATTAGAATATATGCAACAAATCGTTTTAAGGACATTTTGACAAAGAGATTTTATTTAAATACAATATTTTGCAAAAAATTAACTTAGAATAATTTTTTTCCCAAATATTCTCCTTTTGTGAAAAATGTTTCTATTAGAATAATATTTTGCTCAACTAGAATTTTTGAAATATATAACTTAGAAGTGGGTCTATTCATATATTTTACGACAACAGAGGGGAAAAAAACGCCAATAATTATTTCAATTGGTGGTAACTCTGAAAATAATGTGAATTTTTCAAAAATTCTAGTTGAGCCTCTGTAGAGAGGTCTGAGCTATATACAGGCAAACTATTATAGTAATAGAAGCATTTTTCACAAAAGGAGAACATTTGGAAAAAAGATTGTTCTAAGTTAATTTTTTGCCAAAATGTTATATTTAAATACATTTTTTTTTGTCAAAATGTCCTTAAAACAATGTTATGCAATTCTAATCTGAGTGACACTAAATATCATGAAAATTATCCATTTATGCGCTCTTTTAAAATCAAGGTTCCGAACGTAGTCGGAAACCTTAAATAGGTAAATCTGGTTTAATTTTAAAAGAAAATCTAATGAAATGTAAAGTCACAATCTGGTTAAGGCTAATGTAGACCCCCATTTACACCTCATGGACCCCCAAAATTTTTTTTCGCTGACGCGGATCCCTTGCAGGTCGTCATAGACACCTGGGGGTCCATATAGACCACTTTGGGAACCAAAGTTTTACATGAATTTTTAAATGAAATTAGGCTTAGCAGGGAAATTCACCCGGTCCTGTGCGTGTGTATACCCTCCGAAAGTGCGGGCCTTGGGAACCGCTTCTTTCGCCTTTCGCCGGTCCTGAAGGGAGTAAGAAGGTGTCGCTGATCCTCCCTGGAACGTTTTGATCCAACTCACCAACAATTGTAACGTGCATGTTAAGCAAGCCCGCAGGAGGATGTTCACTAATTTTACTTTACGATTGAATACCTAGTCTGAAAACAGCTTGCTTCCTGGGCGGAAATAGGTCAACGCATTGTTATTTTTTTTTAATTTTTACTCTTGTATATATTTTTCACAATAAAACATTAAACTCTTACGATACTGTATTATTTTCAATAAATGTGAATGACATCTAACGATTATTTCCGATAACTTGTTGATGAGTTGCTGTTTGCATAAGCGAGTGTATAGAGCTTTACATTGCTTCTACAATAAACTTCAATACTTATTTTGTCTTAAGAGTAGTCGGTAGGGCCTATACCGACAATGTTAAATTGAGCCATTTTAGGAACCGGTTTCTCAGAAATTGTTGAATATAAAAACTTCAATTTTTTTTGGCTGCATAATAATTAGGCTTTTTTATTTAAATAACAGTAAAATGTTTCAAATATATTGTTTACTTTTTTCAAAACAATTCATCGTAAAAGCATCGCTTTGAAATTTGTGAAAATTGTCATTTTTTTACGATAACTGCTTCTGAGCAAAATATTTTGGGAAAATCACCAAGAAAGTAACTCTATTATGTATAGTTACATATTATTTATGTGCAGTAAAAATTGCAAGTATATTGATTTTTTAGATTCTTTGAAAAAGGTACACGTATAGTTTGAAAATAATCATTCTGAGATAATTGCATTTTACGTGTAAAAAGGTACTTAATTACAAAAATAATGAATTACAACATGTATTTGCCCTATTTTATTAAACATTGTATCTTCTTAATTTTTTAAACATAAAATAGGAAACAAAAAAAGCCTTAAAATGTTCAGAAAAAACATATATAGTAATTTTCAGTTTTTCTTCAACGAAATTCTTTTTAGCATTTTGCATCAATTTTCACAAATTATGTAACAATCTGTGAAGAATTTTTAGCTTCAACGCATTACAAGTGTCAAATTTGACCTTATAACATCATAAATATAATTTAAACATGTATCAATATGTAAAAGTCATGATTTGGGAATATGTGATTTTACGACATTAAAAAAATTGAAGTATGGATTTGTACGTTTCCCGTGCAAACACAATTTCTAAAAGTTTCAAAATTCAAAATTTCTCTAAACTGTACAAAAGATTTCAAAAAAGTCAAAAATAAAACTGTTCTTATGTTTTTAAACATGAAATTTGTGTATTTTTATGCATGCAACAAGCTTCTCGCAAAGACAAAAAGCATTACACATCTGAATTACAATTAGTTAGCTATTATTAAAAAACCTACGAATATTAAAGCTTAAAAACTTGTCTAAACAATAATATTTGCAATGAAGTGAAATACTTAAAATATATTGTTTAGTTTTCTCAAAAACACGTAACATAAAAATATCACTTTGAATTTTTAAAAAAATTGACATTTTTTGTCCCGATATATGGACTCCAGTAAAATATTTTGGAAAACTCCTCAAAAAACTCACAAGAATATGTATAGTTACCTATCAGTAACATAAGGGAAAAAATTATGTACATTTATGCCTTATATTCCGAGAAAAAGATGAATACAGTTTTAAAAACATTTTTGAAAAAAATTGAATTTTTACTATAAAGTGCCATTTTATAACAAAAATCATGAATTACAGCACGTATTTGTCCCTTTTTATTAAACATTAGCAACTTTGCAATTTATTTTGCATAAAATAATAAACAAAAAAGTCTTAAATTGCCCAGAACAGCATTTTTCAGTTTTTTTAACGAGAAAACATCAAAATTTTCTCACATACTGAATCAATTTTTAAATAATTTGTAGCTTTTATACATTACAGATATCAAATTTGAACAGAAAGCATCATAAATATAACGTGAAAATATATCAATATGGTTTTGGTGTGCATTTGAGATGTTATTTAAATATACCTGAATATGTATATATATATATACGACGTTTCTTAAGTTTTCGTTTAGTTTTCGTAACATTATCCTTTTGTCTTTTTGTTGCAGACAGTTCCTAAGTTTAAAACTTCAAAAGTTACTTTAAACTGGACAAATGATTTCTAAAACAGACAAAATAAAACTATTTCTATGTTCTTAAACATGAAACTTATGTATTTTTATGTATGTAACAAGCTTCTCGCAACGACAAAAAGCATTACACATCTGAGTTATAATTAGCTATTATTGAAACACCTTTGAATATTAAAGCTTAAAAACTTGTCTAAAAATAAATAAACAATAATATTTGCAATGAAATGAAATATTTAAAATATATTGTTTAGCTTTCTCCAAAACATGTAACATAAAAATATCACTCTGAATTTTTAAAAAGATTGACATTTTTTGTCACGATATATGGACCCCAGTCACATATTTTGGGAAACTCCTCAAAAACCTCACAGGAATATATATAGTTACATATCAGTAACATGAGAGAAAAACATTTATGTACATTTATACCTTATATTCTGAGAAAAAGATGAATACAGTTTTAAAAACATCATTTTTGAAAAAATTGAATTTTTACTATAAAGTGCCATTTTATAACAAAAATCATGAATTACATCATGTATTTGTCCCATTTTATTAAACATTAGCATTTTTTCAATATATTTTGCATAAAATAGTAAACAATAAAGTCTTAAATTGCTCAGAACAGCATTTTTCAGTTTTTTAACGAGAAAACATCAAAATTTTCTCAAATACTGAATAAATTTTTAAACAATTTGTAGCTTTCATACATTACAGATATCAAATTTGAACATAAAGCATCATAAATATAATGTTAAAATATATCAATATGGTTTTGGTGTGAATTTGAGATGGTATTTAAAAATACCTGATTATATATATATATATATATATATATATATATATATATATATATATATATATATATATATACATACGAGGTTTCTTACGTTTTCGTTAGGTTTTCGTAACATTATTATTAGGTCTTGTTGTTGCAGACAGTTCCTAAGTTTAAAACTTCAAAAGTTACTTTAAACTGGACAAATGATTTCTAAAACAGACAAAATAAACTGTTTCTATGTTCTTAAACATGAAATTTATGTTTATTTATGTATGTAACAATCTCGCAAAGACAACAAACATGACATTTAATGTATCATCTCATAACTTTTTCTCAGAAATTATTAAACTTAAAGACTCAAATTTTTATTTATATTAATTAGACATATTTATACTGAAGTGAATTTCTTTTAAATATAATAATTAGTTTTTTCATAGATAAACTTTTAGTTCACCAAACAATTATTATTATTATGAATTTATTAAAAATTGTAATTTTTTTGTTATGATAACAGCTTTATAATTAAATGTTTTAAGAATATTTCAAAAATGTCACTTCAGTATACACAATTGCATTTAAGAAACATACACACAGTAAATTTGCACAATTTTAAAAATATAAATTTTAAACATGCATACAGTAAATTTACACAATTTTAAAAAAATAAGTTTTTGAAGACAGAAATTTTTATAAAAAAAATCTTACCTTTGTATTAAATTTAATCCAAATTTTTCTTAAATATCACATAATTGTAACTTCAAGTTATTTTAAAATATTTTTAGCGTTTTTTCTAAGCCTTTTAAAGTTCTATTTAGTTATTATTACTTATTTAAACTAAATTTAAAGTGAAGAACAGGTTTAAATTTAGGTAAAATAACTAAATATTAAATATAACATTCAAATTAAAACCACGTTTCAAAATTTCGCAAAATTTTTTTTGCATATCTAACACAGTTAAATTTGCAGTTACTATACGGGTATCTATTGCGTATTAATAAAAATAAATTGAGGCTTTGCAACTTTGCTCCAGATTTAAAAAGACAATGTTTACATTTCTATCTGTCAAAAGGGCGTGGTTCATAAGCTGATTATTTTTTAAAAATCATTTTAAAGTATTTCTAATTCATATACTGGCTTGTATGTTATATCAATGGAAAGCTCCCGATTAGGGGTTTATAGAAATATCAAAATATCAAAATCGATTTTTAAACGGGGTCTACCCTACCAACTGCCCTTAACCCTAATTGATTTTTGTAATCTTTAAATGTACTTTAGTTTTGTCTCTTTCTATTAAAATACACGATAAGAACTCTGTTCTTGCATATATTGCAAAATAATTTATCTATATATATTTTTATTAAAAATATTTTGCTAATTTATGATGGTTGATATGAGTTAGCTTCTTTGATATATATGTCAATGTTTGCTATTGACAATTAAATATTTTGTGATAATTTCTATATGATTTCTTACAAGTAAGTGATGGTACTTAAATGATTTGCAAAGGAAATAAACACATGATTAAATAATTTTGAATTTTGGAGAAATTGAAGTGTATTTAATACACATAATATTATTTAGAAGCTTGGTATTTAAGAGGAATATTTTTAGTATATATATACTCAAGTAAAAATGTATATAACTGTGCATTGTTTTGCTAGATCTGAGCCGGAAATTTACATTGAAACTAGCTCTACAATTTATTTTGATACTTCAATATTTTCGTAGTTTGTTCAAAAGAATTAATATTTATGATAAATAAATGAGTGTATAATATTTCATATTTTATGCACTGCAAAAGAGCATATATTTTTGGAAAAAAATAGCAAACAATTATTGAAAAATAGAACTTAATACAAGCTAATTCATAAGTAATAAGAGCTATTTATAGTGAAAAATCATAGATTTTATCTTACAGTAAAGTGATTAAGGAAAATGTAATTATCCTTAGAAAAGCTTAAGACGCTTACGACAAATATTTGTGATGGGAAACATATATTCCTCACTAAAGAATTCAACCTTCTTGAATTTTCTTGCATTTTTCACCTGTTGCGTATCATATTCAGAATGTGTTAAGAAAAGCTTCTAAATCTTAAATATAGAACATATCATGGTGCTTTTAAACAATCAACATTATCGTATGTATCTACTCTGTCATAACTAATACATGTTTCATACATTACAGTAGATAATACATCATAGCTAGCATTTTGCCCGATTTGGCGGCAAAATTTTACTACTAAAATTTTGCCATTCGTATCCTATCTGCAATCAAATTATTAACGTAAAAATTTCTTATACACTCTGAGCATATAAGATTCATATAGTAATTATTGCAATAATACCAAAGAATTTAGTAAAATCATCAAAACATATTTTGCAGAATATTGATATATAAAGGAACAACTTATTTTGAAAACAGTTCACAATAGTACTTAAGAATGTAAGAATTATCTTATAAAAAATCTTTTTGAAAATGAATATTGAACAACACTGGGATGTTTCCACATTTTGAAAGCTTCGAATAGTTCTGAATATGAATCGATTTATGTATTGAGTTTCACCTCAAGAGAAAAATGCTAATTCACATTTCAGATTTTCTGTGATATGTTAAAGCATAAGCTTGGGATAGCTTACGTTTCTGATTAGCTATCGTGTTTCATGACAATGGAGTTCAATAATTCAGAAATTTTTACAATCCGTCAAAAATATATGAAAATCTTTGGAGAAAGTTTGAAGATTTTTCCTCTCCGTTTGTTGATTACAGCTTTCAAACTTTAAAACGTCGTGCCGAAAACTTCAACAGAGAGATTCTGAAATCAACCTCACAATAAATATTTCAAATAGAAGAATTACATGATTTGGAAAAAATAGTATTACCTATTGTAGGTGAGAGTTTTTTTTTAATCAAAATATGATTTATTTTTTGTTTCCACATGATATATATATATATATATACAAATATATATATATATATCATTGTTTTTTATATATGTGTATAAGGATTGTATTACAAAAACATTGTTTTCGCGTGTGATATGAGAAGTGGAAGGAAAACAACTCAAGAAGTTTCAAAATGAAAGGAAATAGATTTGACTGTGTGTGAGTGATAGATTTTCCCAATATTTAATTATTTTTAAGATTATATACAACGTAATAACATTGAGACTGGCAAAGTTTTACAGGAAATGTTACACATGATATGTACGCAACTGATTTTAAAATATTTTTAGCGTGTCTATCTTAGCAATTTAGCTGCATCTTTGGCAAGACCTAAATCTCTTAACTAGATAATGGCACTTTCTCTGAGAAAAAAAATTGAGTCCCTCGTCAATAGGAAACTATCATCTAGATTTGTGAACTAATCTGTCTCTGTGTCATCCAACTCACTCAGAATATTCAAACTGGAAGGTATCATGCTTTAGAGTCACTAGTGTCTTAATTCTTAGGGAACATAGAAGTAAAATAAGGGGACATGGTACGATTTACACAATTTTTTTAGTTTAGAGTTTTTCAAATTTTTTTTTAATTTCCTCCTATGTATGTATACTATGTAAAACAGATTTTGTGATCAAAATTTCATAAAAAGCTAGCCATTTAATTCTTTAAAGGAAAAACTTAAAATTTTTGAATTTATTTTAAAATGCTACTCCTCCTACAAAAATTTACGTACATGCATGGAATTTGATTTACAACTACGTCAAACTATGTATAACAAAAGTTGGTATGGGTCTTTTGATAACGTGATTGGTATTCATACAACACTTCTTTTTATGAATGTTTATTGAAAATTCCTTAAAAAATGTATAAATTCTGAGTTCAATTATTTTTTAAAAAATAAATATGGCTTTGATTCTAAAATGCGTACAAACTTTTGTTACATGTACTATTAAAAATAGGTAAAAAAAATTTCAAAGCGTTAGGTGCAATAGGAAAAAAAACTTAGCATTTTAAATGAAGCCATATGAGTTATTTTATCTTTCTGAGATAAGTCAGTTTAAAGTTTGGATTTACCATTAAGATATAAATAAAAACCAACGTTAAAGCTGTCATAATTCTGCCTTTTTTAGGTTTAGAGCTTTCAAATTTTGCGATGTTATAGAAATGTATATAAAGAATAATTAAGGCTAAAAAAATTAAATTTGATTTTTTGACCGATTTTGGTCAATTGAATCGCACTGTGTCCTTTTAAAAACTACTCAACTCTATAAACTTAATTAGAAGTGTATGTATCTAATTAATTGCTCAGTTTTTCACAATTGATTTCATTTTTTGAAATTTTTTATGTAGAATGTAACGCAATTCATAAGCAAAATTTCGGTTGCTTTATTTTTAATCCTAACATATTTTTAATATATATAAATATATATGTTACCGGCAAAGTTTGAAATGCAGGCATTCTATACAATGCCTAGAATGCCTAGGCATTGTATAGAATGCCTGACGTTTTAGGGAGAGTATGAAATATGAGAATTATTTCATACTTTGCCTAGGCATTGTATATAATGCGTAGGTATTATATAGTGACCAAAGCTGTTCAGGCAAAATATGACTTAAGGTCATGTGTGTGTGTGTGTGATACGGATATTGTATCAATGACGTACGTTTCTAAAAACTACAAATGTTATTCTGACAAAATAATGAAAGTTCCATTAAAAAATTATTCAAAATACATAAAGGAAAAAAAACTGCATGATTTATGTCTTTCTTTTATTAGGGAAAACAAAATTTTCAATTAAAATATTAGCCTACTTATTGCAACATGGTAGGCTTGAATGTCATTTCGAATTACATTTTCTCGCAAAAACCATTCTTATTTTGGTACATTGCTTTACTCATACATTTGTCGAATTCTTCTCTGCTTCCATTGGAATGAGCAATTGCAACTGACAGAAAAGGAATTTCATGGTAAAGAAAATCTTTAATTCTAAGCAAGTTCTTAGGGCACAAAGTAAATTCTGATTTCACATATACTTATTTTAAAACTCCTTCAGAAGTTTCAAGTCGATAGAAACCATTCTATTTCCCTCTCGTTACAAGTGTCAATATATTGGCATTCAGAAAAAAATCGAAAATTTCATATAATAATGCTTTTTTTAAATAATCGTTTTGTTTTTTTCTGGCCAGGTTCACAAAGGTGGATGAATAGTTCAGTATCATAACGTGTAACGTGTTTGTATTTGTTTGAAAGTTTTTTCAGAATTCTATCACGTCCTCCGTGTCAAATAGCCAAATGAGCTTCATGAAGTACGTAAAATAACTCAGAATCCGCGACGCAATACTGTATAGAAGTGCTTCCCAACCTTTTATCCCCACTGACTGGTCAACGTTTGATTTAATAATTTAATTGTATTTAAACATGCCTTAAGAATAAAATTCAGTTACTCCAAAAATGAATATAAAGTGATTTTACATGAAATATAAAGTGATTTTACATGAAATATAAAGCGATTTTACATGAAATATAAAGTAATTTATATGGAAAGTCAAAATAACTCAAGATAAATACACCCCAGTAAATAAAATAAAAATTATGTAATACACCTTAAGTGGCTCGATACTATTTGATCCACGAACCGGTTGCTGGGAGCCATTCTGTATAGTACTGACGCCTTCTTTAACAGGTTACATGAGTTTACTTTTATTTCCCCCAAACATCACATCACAGCTATTCATCAACCAATAGACCCTAGGTTCCTTTCAGTTATTAACTTATAGTAAGTAATTTCAGTTTTAAAAAAAATATTTTTTTTTTGCAGCTTTAACTCGAATTTTCGGCAGCTCGGCGTCGAATAGTTGTTTCATGCCTATGGACCCGGAGTCGGCAACCTTATATCTGTGGCATGTCTAAAACCAATCTACCAATTATGATTCAGCGTGCCACACAGTAGTGCATTTTTGAAAGAATTCTATTCCCGAGATAATGTATGCAGAGCTAGAGATTAGGGTTCAATTATATAGATTTATAAGTTTATAACACGTTAATTTTGCATCAATTAAAAATATTTCTTTACATAGAAATAAACAGCACAAAATATAACCTTCTTCAACAAAAAAAATGAGTTTCAGCCCAGTACCACAAAAGACCCACCGTGCAGGAGAGCGATGCACGTTAAATCTGTCGAGAGATCAAACGTCCTCCCGTTGGTGTGGTGTGGTAGTTAGAAGAGGGGGTGCACCTCAGGTGTTATCCTCGTCACTTGACCATGGTTCAAAATTACGAGGTCCGTCGCCAAAAGCCACCGTGTAGCTCAACACAGTGCGCGACGTTAATATTCACTAACTTAATATTCTCATTCAACAAAAATTTAAACAAAAAACTCGAAATTGTACACATATTATGTTTTCTAAACATATTTGTTAAAATAAGAAATAGACAAAGTAAAATATAAGTATTTCCCTTCATTACAGTTAAATAAAATTTTTAATGTTAACTTACTCTGCTGCTTCACTTTCATATGGCAAAAAATGTGATGTAATTTGTGCCTTCCACTTTGACATGATTCTAAGCATTCAGTTGTTAAACCATTTCTTTGCAGACTCGAAATATTTTTCAAATGAGGAAAAGTATTTTACTTAGATATGTAGAACTAAAAGCGGAAAAGCACAGATATGACATGCAATTTTTTCTCTTCAAACAATTAAATCTCTCCAGCAATGACATTCAAAAGCTTACAAAATAGCTGTAAATATATCTTTAGAGTTATCTTTCAGATTTTTTTGTAATTCTGTAATTGCCCATAATTCTGGAGATGTTTGTCAACTAAGGTCGATTACAAATTTATGAAATTCCATTTATTCAAAAATTGACAAATCTGTTGAGTAGTGCTGAGTGCCACTGATGGTACCGTATGCTATAGGTTGCCGACCCCTGATATAGACCACGATTTCTTCTCCAATACTACAGCTTTCTTCTCCATTTTCATGCAGGGCAGGAAAAAAACAATTTTTTGTTGAATAAGTTAAGTAAAATTATAAGTATTTTTACACTCCCGAACAAACCACAATGTGCAACTGACAAATTTTGAGCCTGAGGCAAGCGTTGTAAGTCTCGTGCCTTACTACACAATATTCGAAACGAATGGGAGATGTATTTCATACTTTGCCGGTTTCTCACTAGGCATTCTATAGAATGCCCAGGCAATGTGTGAAATAAGAATCATTTCATACATTGTCAGCTAGTTTTAGGCATTCCATAGAATGCCGGATTTCATACTTTGCCGGTAACACATGTATATATATATATATAATATTTTTGTAATTTTACGCAAGTAAAAAAGGAACAATTAAATTGATTTCACAATGTGCATGCACAAAATGAGCTATTTTAATGCCACCGCATCGGAAAAATTCTTAATAATTTTGCCACTTTTATTAATATTTTTAAATAAGTTTACAATTATATGAATATTTACAACTAACAAATTTATATATATATATACCCTATGAACTTGATGTAACGGTTAATTCTCATTTACAAAAAGTGGAATTTTTGCTTAACAGATCATTAAAAGTAACTTGAGGCCCTCTATAATCATTACAGCTCAGATTAGAATTTTGAATTCTAAATGTATTTTAGAACTCAAACAACATTTCTGTATGTATTACCAGTCCCTTTTGTACGTTTCTAAAATGTAATTCCAAATTTAGGGAAATTAAAGCGTGTCATGCATGGTAATTTGGAATTACTTTGACCAGACTTTGAAGAAATGTGCTTCAGTTGGTTTCCTACCAGTGGAATTCTGATCACAATCCTCGTTTCATCCGGTTACATTCATGTTGAATATGACAGCTCCGTATATTATTTTAATGACTAGCAATATTTCGAAGCCATATTTATGATAGGTGCACTTTCTTATGAATGTAATCATTTATTGAAATCATTTTGTGTACGAACAGGTCTGGCTTATTAATGTATAATTTAAATAACTTAGTTTTATATTGGTGTACTTTTGTAAAATTATCTGTAAAAATCATATATTTCAAAAAATTAAATTTGTATTCCTTAAGGCAAAACGATTAAAACAGTTAAGGGAGTCTAAATTTTTGTATAATTTGTTTCTTGTAGCAAAACTTCTCGTTTGTAAAATTAATAATTATTTATTTTAAAAATGGAATGTTTTTTATAGAAAAATATCAATCATTCCCGTGTGTACTTTTTTATGAAGATCACTAGTAAAAATATCAGTTATGTTTTTCTGGGTACAAAGCAGAGTATTCGTTTAATGATCGTATGCTAAATATCATTTCATAATCATCTAGTAATTAAAATGAAATAAGCGTCCTGAGTCATTTAAAGAGTTGATTGTTTTTCAACATCGCAACTTAGAAGCAATGTTAGAGCTTTTGGCCACAAATCTCTTAAAATTCAAATATATGGTGTAAAGTGAATATCTTCTTATTCTCCAACCAACGTCAGGACTTAGAGGTCCGAGAGACTTAATATGCATCATCTATTTTTAAGATGGGTCTTTAGTGACATTAGGACTCAAACTCTGTACTCGATTACAACATCGGGCGCACAAACTCGTGATTTTATTTAGACTACCATGGTCACATATTTTACGATAATCGCTTTTTTGTATCAAAAAGTATTTTTATATCGCTTTTTAGTACAAATACGTTATAAAATAGCTTTTTAGCTTCTTTTTCAAATTTTTAAAGACAATCATACTTTTAAAAATAGTTCATTCTCAAACCAGTAGGTAGCCATGGCAGTCTAGCGGTTTTAGGCACGGACTCATAACTGGAGTGTTATAAGTTTGATTCCTAATGTCAGCTCATTGTGGAAGTTCTAAGAGTGAAGTGCCAGTTTGTCATTTAACCATGGTTCAAAATTCTGAAGTTCATTTCTAATAAACCGCGTGTTGCTTCATAGGATGGCAATATTCACTAAAGCCAATAATTTTATTATTGTAAAAAACAATATTCTGAACTTTCAAATAATTGCCCTATTTTACAAGAAATAATAATAATAATAAACTAGTAAGCCATTATTTGGTTTTTCTTCCATAGTAACACATACATATTCCTTTGGTTACTTTTTTAAATGGATGATAATACTGCCGAATACTTGCGATGACAAGTGCTACACGTTCATTAACTTTTATCATTGTTAAAATAAATAATATTTACCTTTTTTATACATTGATGTGTATAGAATGGTAATTTAATACACAATGATAAACGCTGTATAGTATTTTGTATTCTTTTGATGTTCTTTCTTTTGAAAGGAATCGGTTGCCATGTAAACCATTTTCAAAAACCTTTTCGGCTGATTTGTTGTTTTAATTCTTGTATCTTTTACCAATATCACTTGTTCTTACTATATAGGTTTCTCTCTTTCTATGCATAACAGTAATTACAACATAAAAGAATATAAACCGATAATAAAGTATGAATTAAAACGAATAAATTTCTGCCATTTCATCATTATTAATTAGATTTTACGAGTACAATGTCTGTTATCAAACATAGTTTTGCAGCCACAGATATTGCTAGTATCTATCGATTTTTTTCTTGTTACGTGCACTGACTGTTCTCAGTATCAGAAAACTATTCTAAAAGAGTATACAGATGTACATTTTTTATAATGCCGTTATTTCAATGTAATGCTCTTGGGGGGATTTTAATGAATATTGTACAAAATTAGAAATTATAATAAAAAGGCCCAATCAATAAATTGCATGGCATTTATTCACAAATTTTTGACGAGATACCTTTTTTGGGAATTAGGTATGAAATAAAATTTCATATTTTAAAATGCTACATTTCAAGAATGCTTTTATAGTATACATTTTATTTCTATGTCGTTTCGAAAGTGAATCTTTTATGATATGAATAAAATGGAAGTCACAAGGTGATAAATCTGGGTTGTAAGATGAGTGATCCTTCACTTCCCAGCTAAACTGTGTTTCAGAATTTACATATATTGCTTATTTCCCATTTTAACCGAAATTCATTGCAATGTACTTCATTCTGCTAATATTATAGCATATATGAAACAAATTAATTGAAACAATGAAGAAGAATATACTTTTGTTAATATAATAGGCTATAACGTGGAGCAATTCTACAATCAATTGCGAAAAATCGTCATGACTAAGGAAACAATTAGAAATATTAGAAAATGAGTTTTGAATAAAATTATATACTCTGATAACTTGCAAGTAATAGACAAACTATTCGTATACTTTACTACTTATGTTCTACTAAGAGTTTTGAAAAAAATTCATTTTAAACTGTCTTAAGTTCAACATACTGTATAGAGAAGCCAATTTTTCATTAACTTTTATAAAATAAACTGAGAAAACCAAGACTTAAATAGAAATAGATACCTTTGCAGTTCTATGAATATAGTTAAATCAAGTATTTTAAGTGCTTTGTATAAATTATCTTTTTACAAAAATGCGTTTGACTTAAGTTAAACTGAAACGTACAATGACACTTACTGTGCCTTTGAGGCCAATAGGATACTATTTTGACGATAATTAATGGAAAAAGAAATAAAAGAGTACAGAAAGAGAGACGGTAAAGAAAGATTGTGATAAGTGCGATCGAAGGTATGTGGAAGATCCTTTTCGATTTGTTCAGTTGTGATGAGAGTCAGTGTGTGGAATCGGAATCACCGAAGCGAATATGGCTATTGCTTTGCTAATACCATACGACCTAGGAAGACTGGTCACTTCTTTACTTCAGAATCTTGTTCTGTTGGTATGTGTCACCAGAATAAAAACAATTAGGCATGGAAATCGATAGCTTTACTAGAATTTATGTTAATCTAAAAATGCAATTTCATCTTTTATGGATTTATTCATTTCTTTAGTAAGAAAAGCAGTTTAAAAAATAGCTATATGATATGCCACATTGTCATAAGCAACAAACTATTATTTTAAATGTTAATAATAGTTTCTGCAATCTTTTGAGAAAGTCTATAATGATGACAATGTTTCAATTTCAAAAAATGTCTTTTTAATGAAAAAACATTACTTTTGAGGTAGATTTTGTCTTCTTTCTTTTTGAGATGCTGGGTGTTTGAGTTTTACCTTGCGAAAACTATACGTAAAACTCTTATCTTAATGTTTTATACATGATATTACTTGCTTATTGTCTTAAAAAGGCTAATGATGTATATTTTGCACTGTGTTAAGAAAGGATTGCGATGTTTCTCTATTAAAACAAAGATTTACATAACAATCATGAAAATTAAAGCATATTTAAATTTTTTTTACCATAGTAGAGAGAGTCTTGTCTTTATAAAAATACATTTAGCTTAGGCACTTTTTATTTACATTATCCTATTAATAAAATAGTCTTTTAAAAATGTATTCTTATAATCATATTTTATAATCATTTTCTTAACTAAAAGCAAGAGATTTAGACAGCTTAAGCTAAAGCCAAACCTTAAGCCTGAAAGAGTCCTTGGAAGTCATTATTTATTTATTTAAATTTGAAGAATGAGATCAAAGTTTCTACTCTGAAAAAAAAATATTTCATTCTTTAGAAAACCTCCAAATTATAAATTTTTCTTGCGTTTTTTCACTTCAACGATTTTACGATTATCTAGTTTTACTCCTAATGGGCTCTTCTTTCACAGATTCTTACTTAATATACAAAAAATATGTTCTAGTTATATCCAAGGAAATTTTATAATGGTGATGTAAAATGTATTTCTAGTAGAATTTAATTCTTTCATATAGTGAAATGTCTGGGGCTTAATTTACAAAAAAAAAAAAAAAAAAAAAAGCACACAAAAAACTGCTGAATTTAAATTAAGTAGAATTTTCATGTAACAATTGGAAAATCCCATTCATTCTTATTGTTGAATTTATTGCGAGTTAAGTTAGATTTTATTTTTACAATGTGAAAACTTTTGAATGAAGGGGTTATTCGAATATATTTTTTATCCTCATAAAATATTTTAGAAAATACTTACCAAAAATCTGATGTTTTTAAGTCACAAAAATATATCAGTAATACCTGAAAAACTAGCTAATTGATTTACAACTTCCACTTCTCAAAAAAGGGTTCATATATTTTTAAGCAAGGAAAAAATGTATAAACATTGTAAATTATTTTATGATATTGAATTTTGCATTAAGGTAAATGAGGAATGAAATTATAAGTTTCACAATCCTAAGATAAATAAAAGACTAAAATGAATCTTATATGTAACTCTTCCAGAGCAAAAAACAACAACAACACACACACAACCCCTTCTAACTAACTCTAACATTGACAGTTAGGACTGATGAACTAATTTATCAAGACTCAATACGAAGTAAACAAAAGTAACGGCTTATTGTTAAAAGCTTAACATTCGCTGTGCTTCAAACTATTACCAAGATAAGATCATTCAGAATGACTTCGTCAATACCATTTTGGATAACCCTTATGTGATATTGGTAGTTAAACATGTAATACACGGTCAAGTTTGTGGGAAGGAATATAAATCACAAATACTGTACTAGGAGGCATTTTCATTGCGTTGCATTTCATTCCATCCGGAAGTAGATGAAGTTATTTGCGTGTTGACACGAGGAGAATTGTAGAACATTCATTGTGAGATTCGTTATTGAATCTTACAAGAAAACCACAAAATCACGAATCTCTCTATGAGAAATAACACAGAATTTTCGATATTTGGTGTGTTAAAAAGTGTGTATTTTGTTTATTATAATGATATTTTTTTCAACTGTGAAAGTCAAGCCTAAGCATTGAACTGTATTCCTATTCCTCACCTTGAACAAAATGCAGTACTAAGTTCTCTTTCAAATATGGTTAACATTTTTCTATAACAATATTACTCTTATTTGGTTTTATTAAACATTTTTACGAGAACCTTATATATAAAAATATGTGTTGTAATATATAAAAATATGTGTTGTAAAATATAACATAAAGAAATATTTATTTCTTTAACTACTAAATGGAATTTAATTGCTCAATTCTTTTATTCGATTATATTACAAATAAAAATTCAAGCAAATAAAAGTTTTTTTGATGCACTATAGCCCAGTAAAAAATTTATTAATATTTCTATAATATATAGTGTCTACATATATTAGTGTTATTGTAGAATACTTATGCACTTAGAGGAGTTAGGCTCACAAAAAGCCATGGAAGAGTATATACGAACCTTGTAAACACACACTTTCTACTAAAATATTATTTTAGAATATTTAAGGCTACATAGCACCCTTTTTCAAAAACATTTTTGGAAACAGTTACAGTAAAAAATAATTTACGCTTTATATTTAGATTATATTACTAAGCTGATTCTATAAGTAAAAAGTCAGTTTGACCAGCCATTACTTTACAATTTTAAAATATTAGGAATTTTTGAATTTTTTCAAACTTTTAAAAAATACTCAATTTTTAAAATTTTTTTAGTCATTTTAAGTTATTTATGTTTCTTAGATTAGTACAAACGAAATTTAGTTTGGAGTTGAAATTGTATTCCTTTGTTGATTTTTAATAATTATTTTTCAAGAAAATCGTAAGAAAAAAATGAAAATTTAAAAAAACTCAACTTTAGCATTTTTTAGAAAAATAACTAGAGATCTCAGACCTATATAAATTCATACTAACTTTTATAAAATATGAGTTTGGGAGAGTATGTACAAAAAATTTCAAGGCTCTCTGATGAACAGGAAAAAAGCCTTAGAGATTAGAAAACACTTATACCTTTGAATTTGAAAGTCTGAGAAAAACGCATTTAAAGTTTATAAAGTCATAAAACAAAAACTTATAATGCCCGTAAAGCTCTAATTTTTTTTAATATGTTATTTTCCAATGTATGTTCTGCATTAAAACGCTGTTTTAATTAAATATGACTGAAAATAGTATTTTTAATTCAAAGTATATTTTTTGCATAAAATTGATAGCAGTTCTTAAGACGACAGTTTATTCATCTTAATATTAATTTAATATTTTCACAAAAGTTTTGAAACACAAAGTATTTATGTAGAAAATAATGATGATACTAACGTAAGCTAAAAATAGCCAGGTTTGTTCATAAAATTTAATTTTTTTCAATTTTAAATTGGGACAGTTTAGGAAGTTTTAGCTTTTGTCGTACGACTTGAAAATATTAAAATACAGTACAACAGTATGTGTAGAATAATGTAGTTCTGTACATCGAAGAAATGGTTAGTTATATCTGCAACATTTGAATTCAGAATACTTGTATTCGGAAGACGAATTGCAGTATCAGCTGACGACTGATTTTTAGATCCATCATTTTCAATAGTATTTCATCTCTTTGAAATATTGTTTCCCATAGCAACCAGAGAACGCTTTGGTCATGGCATTTTCTATACAGGAAAAAAATAATGATAAAGCTTTTAACTTATATAAACTATTTTTAAAGCAAAAATTCGTCACATGAAAATAATCTTAATTAATTAGTTATGAGAACTCAAAAAACTCAAAACATAATCAAGCAGATATTATTTTAGAAATGAAAATTTGAATTAATATCTATTTCATACTAAAAGCTCAAAAATATTTTTAATTAATTCAATTTAAGTGTGGAAAAATGCTTTAAAATGAAAACGAAACCAAAACCATAGCTTATAAAACTTCAAATATCTTAAAAACTAATTTTCTAACAGATCTTAAATTTGTTGACAAGCTTTTCGAGGATATGAGCCACTAGAAAATGCAAAAAAAATCGGTAATTATGAAATTTTTAGGGTAATGTGTAGTCTTAAATAACAACTGTTCAAATCACTCAACCTATACTAAGAGAAACAATTCTTAAAATAAAAATAACAATATATGCCATAGAAAACTACTTTAAGACACCTTTAGAAATATCCTAATAACTATCCCTAAAAAAGTTATAACTAATTTAATTATCTACCGACTCAATTCATAGATTCGATAGTGTAGCAGCAAAAATAATGTATTCCAATATCATTTTTTTGTTTTTACTTTTAGTATTACAGTGAAAAGGATTATGAAAATGTTTTTCATGTTCCTCCTATATTTTGTTTTTAATTTATATTTTTAGTTTATGATTTTATTAATAAAAACAGTTATACTGATTTCAATGCTATGCTTCGGCCTTTACTCTTCTAGCTTTGGTGGGAATATGGATCATTGAATCTTCTAATAATTTGTTTATTATTCATCGATTCATCATGATTTAAGCATTTTAAGGAATCTTTAAGCAAGTTTTCTTTTTAATTATAAAGTATTCATAACTTCTATCCATTATATTTCAAAGGATTTTATCCAGTGTAAACAAAAAAATGGAAGCTTGCCTAACTTTAAAACTGTTAAAACCCAACTTTTATATATATGTAAGTTCCAAAGCTGTCTTCAGTCATCATTGCTTATAATACTGCATAGCGTCTATCTTCTTAAGTTTTCAAAATCTAAATGATATTTACTATCTTAAGTATTCAAGTCAATACAGTCCTTCAAGTATGTACACACACACACACACATATATATATATATATATATATATATATATATATATATATATATATATATATATATATATATATATATATATATATAGTATAGTATAATAAAATAAAATTGAAGAGAAGCTCTAGAATCTACAGTGCTAAAGAAGGAAGTAATTGGAATTCACAAGACACAACAAATGTAGATAGTCTTTGGACTAAACTGGAGACCTATTATGATTTCTAAAGCTGTCGCTGAATTCGGCCAGCGATTTGGGGTTAGCAATGCTTTATTGATCCAACCTTCCCCGTACAGCTGAAATTTTCGGCATAATAGAAAAAATATATATTGAGATAGCCATATTGAACAGTTAAGCCTATTTCTAACACGTGGATGATGAACCTGAGAAAATAGTAAAATGAAATTAAGAAAAGAGAATAATAATGAATCTCTCAAGGAGAGGAATAATAATAAAAAAAATGTATAGAAAAAAATTAAGATAAAAACTTAAATGTAAAATAAAAACTTTGGAAATCAAAGAATTGACCTTCTACGTTAAGATCCCACGCGAAATGACGTAAAGGATTGTAACATCAACACCAGAAGTAAAAAACAGTGGCGCCACCTGGATAGTTATTTTACAATTCTACTAACCACTAAGATATTTTAAAATAAACTAAATATAAGAAATTTTAAATAAAATAATGAACAAAGATAAGAATAGATAATATCATATAGAAATATATTTAAAAGTAAATTTACTTGGATATTTATATACTAGATATTTATATTGCAATTAAAATAAGCGCTTAAAATATTTTAATTTTTTTAAATAAACTAAATAGAAGAAATTTTAAATTAAATATTGAAGATAAAACTAGATTTAATTTGAAGTAGAAATATATTTAAAAATAAATTTACTTGGATAATTGTATTCTAAACAATTATTGCAAAATTGTACAAAATTACTGTGTTTTAAAATGTTATCAGTAACTAAATCATTGTTTCTTTTTATAAAATTTATGACAATATTTCTAAATATTGATAGGTGTAAGCTACTACCCCAGAAATATATATATACAGTCAGACACAGATTTCGCGATTCATTCGGACTAAACATTTAATTCATTGATTAAAGGGTATTCGTTATATCGAAGTCCAAATAAAATTGTCTTAGCAACTACACAAAATTATCTATAGTTTAGAAATTTTTTATTCAACAGCTAGAAATATTATTAGGGAATTACTACGCACCAGTTAATTGGATATTTTAAAATATTGATTAATAGATGTGCTTGAAAGTCTTTTTGAATGAATTCGATTCTAAAGAATTCTTTTTCAACTCTATGCAAAGAAGAAAATAATGCATCGTTTATATCCTGCTGCATGAGAGAGTGGTACATTTTTGCCTTTTCAAGCAATGTAAGACATAAAAAGAAATGTACCAGTTTTGATAGGTGTTTCATTATCGATTTCATCATTAGAATTGCTATTCATTGGCTTCCACAAATCAACAATTTAATCAATTTCAGCTGCACAGATAGATAGTCCGTGGTTAAATGTACCAAATCATTTAAATATTAAAATATCCTCTGCGTTGAGGATTGAGATTAGATAAGAGAGTAATTACCTGTCCCCTATTCAAGACTCACACGATAAGGTACACTCATGACTCTTTTTCACCTGTAAAATTCAATAATGGTCTACATCCTTTCCCGTTGAAATATGCTCCTTACAAGAATATAATTTCTGTTCCGGGCAAAAAGAATATATATATACAATGCTTACAGTTAAATAAATTAATTTGTTGTTTAATAACGTCTCAGTACGAAGTGACACGAGGTCTATTAGCAACAGACCTACTAAATTTTTATACAAATTATATCACCTTAGCCGGCACCACTTTCCAAACTTCCACCCCACACCAACTCCAGGGTTCTAGGTCTTGACATATATCAGTCCCTCCAGGCGGCAGACATTTAGTACTACCAGGACTTGAACCGACAACATGGCTAAAACAGCCACTTTATAATACAAAAACATTAAACTTTTAAATAATTATTTTTATGTTAATGGGGTTAAGAGCATTTCTCAAGCATAAAAAAATACTGTTTGTTAAAGAATAGTATTAGTTACATTATGTGTAAAAAGTTAAATACTAGCCCCGTAATAAAGAGGGCAAAATAAAAAGTACCATTAATTATAACATTAATCATTTTTCCTTAAGAATAAGTATTTTTTAAATTCTTGAATCTTTTGAAAAATTTCAAATTTGTTTTAAGAAAAAAAGACTGGCGAATTTGTACTTTTTAAAATGTCCTGTTCTTTTACTTTTGTCAGCTCGGATTAGCTAGTGCTAACCATGTATCAGTATTTAATCGAAAAAAATAAGTACTGCTAACTTTTTATAAAATGAAATAGTTAAAAAAATATAAATGCCTTATGATTCCAATTATGTGGAATGTGCATAGTGTTCTTTTTTTTAAAATATTTATTTTTTACTTCGTTTGGTTAAAAATTAAGTACGTGTATATATGACAATAGGATTCAAACAAAGAACCATTGATTTTTTAAAAAAATATGTATGAGTACGTAGTATCTAAGTAATGCAATTCTTAATGAGGTTTTTAACTTCAGTAGCCATTGCATGCTTTCATTCGCAAAAAGTGAAAACAAAATAGCATTTCTTTAAACAACTTTCGAAATTGAAAAGAAAAAGTCTTAGGAGTAATAGAAAAACCTTTTATATATACTTCTTAAGTTAAAATTTTTTTTAAGTCTCATTTTTTGTGTGATACATGTAGTTGAGATAGGTGTTCGAAAATCTTTCGTTTTCCATCTCTTTTTCCTCACTCTTACAATAGAACTAGCAGGTGAATAAAATAACAAAAGGGGTAGAAACTTCATTGTAAAAAAATAATTTAAAAAAGAAACATTTTAAAAAAAAAACAAAATAAGTTATTTTTGAAGTATTATCTTCCTGCATCATGCAAAATGATTTCAAAGTTAATTGGAATAAGTACTGTACATTGCTTTCAGGGTCATTAAATTTAAAAGTAGACAAAAAATCTTAGATTTCAAAGCTTAACTTGTTTATTCTTTGATTTTCTCTATAATGAAGCGAGTATTAAGTTTCTAATTAAAATTTCTAATGCAAGTAATGGAAAGATTAATTTTTTTAGTGAGATTATTTAAAAAATTATTCATGTGTGTCTTTATTTGTCTTAGAAAAGACAATGTAGTATGTTTTCAGTACACACTCACTCTGTTCTTTTCATAACACATATAAAGTACTTTAGTTACAGAAACATACGTGTATTATGCGTTAAAATAAGTGCAATGCCAAAGCAATTAACTGAATTATTTCTATTTCAGGCACGTGACACAATATTTTGGGCATGCCGTCGACCAAAATAGTTAGCATTTTAGCTCAAAATAACAAAGTGCACTATGAAGTATTACGAACAAATGCGAGTAATCGGTTGCAGGGCGCACACACACACACGCTCGTCATTGTCTATCCGTAGACTATAATTGTTAATGATGAAAAGTTTGTATAAACATAGTATAGTCAACTTCGTTGACACAACTGTGTTTGAAAGTTTATTTTTGTTATATATATGATTTTTAACTGTTATTTAACATGGATAGTTAGCAAAAAAAAACAAAAAAAAGTACAAGATAGTAAGTGTAACAGAGAATTTCAAATTGGTGGACTGAGAAGTTTGGCACGATTAGTAAATGCGACAAAACGATGTATGTTTTATGTTCTGGAACAGTAGTATGTAGAATGTCTGTAAAATGACATTTTGAAACGAATCATAAATCCTTTTGTCAACAAAGTGAACCAGAGCAAAAATAATTAATTGCTTAGAAACCTTTTTGCAGATGACTCCAATTTAACATACATTCTGCTAAAGGTAACATCTTACAAAACTAATATAAGTTATTTGTCATATAATGTGCAACAACAGAAGTCACACTAATGTTACTTTAACTTGAATTACACGTATAACTGAAATATTTACTACTGTACTGTGCAAAATGTATTTTTTCGTAGTAAATAAAGAATTTTGAGTTCTTTAGTATTTGGTTTTATTATTTTCCCAATGATCACGTCAAAAGTATTTGACGGCCGGTCTATACCTCATTAAACATGTCTTTAGATAAGATGGCATATTGATCCATAAAGGTTGGCAACCCCTACTCTATTGGATTTTGAACTTACACATTTCAAAATAATGTCACTTTCTTTTCGTACGGGGTTGATTCAATCTTAACCAGGGAGGAGTCACGCGCTCGATAGTAACGTTAGGGAGGGGCGGGGTGACTGAATCATCCCAAATCTTTTTTTAAAATTGTTTTTATTGTATACACACTTTTTTCGCTAACGTTACAGGAATGTCACTTTTAGGCAAAACTATCATATTTTGTTCAAGTTATTGTAGTTTTATTGTCATTTGATGATTGATAAATAGCACGTTGAA
Source organism: Trichonephila clavipes (assembly GCA_019973935.1). NCBI lineage: Eukaryota > Metazoa > Arthropoda > Arachnida > Araneae > Nephilidae > Trichonephila > Trichonephila clavipes. The sequence continues at coordinate 851,402 of BMAU01004111.1, read as the reverse complement.
CTTTTTCTTGAGCTTGTATTTTTTTGATAGGGCTTAGTGTTGTGTGGTTCACTAGTGGTTTTATATCCTTTTTGATGGAATTCTTAAGGTAGCATTTGAAAACCTTTCTTTTGACTCAAACGTTCCATGCTCATCACTTTTTCTAAATTTACTTTCGGTGGTGGTGTGTGTGTTATCATGATTAATATCCATTATTTCCTCAGCTTCTTCCCTTGTTTGATCAGCTTCATCTCCATCCATCAGAGATCACACAGATGCCCCGTGTTTCTTTATATATTCTGCTCACTTACATTTATAAACTACAATGAGTCATACAATACAGCAATCAAACAAATGCCATTCACAGCTTAAATTTATAGTCTGTTGATAGAAAATATTTTGGAACAAAGTGGTCGCACATGGAACTTAGTCTACCTAAATACCTCAAGATAGGAAAAACAACATTTGCAACTCCCAAAAAAAGAGATATGCTACAAATACATTTTAGTTCCCATGCAGACTATCGCATAAGAGGATACTGACAAGGTCATTGGTAACAGGCGAATAGTTTTTGCAGAATTAACGATTTCGTGAGCTTGGGGTGACTTTATGCCAAGCGCGACCGCTCCTGGGTTAATATGATTTAGGATCACTGATTGTTACGATCACTAAACAGTTTGACTCGGCCCCGATCTTACGGGTGTGGGAATTCTTAATATATTCCATTAATAAAATGAATAACAGATGCAATCCTAGTTAAAAAAAATAAATAATACAGATATGTTTATAAAAACAACATTTCAAGCAATATTTTTAAATTTGTTTATCTATTCAAAATGCAGTTACCAGAAGTACAACTTCATCGGATTCAAACATAGAGAATGTGGCACATATTTTTAATAAGAACATGGATTTCAATTCACCTTGCCTTAAAAACTTGTTTATTATCAAGAAGTAATATATATATATATATATATATATGAAGCATTAATTTTGGAAATTTCAATTTAAAGTTTTCGCATTATTTGTCTAGTCCAGTGGTTCCCAAACTTACTATGCCGATGGATCGTTTTTTATAACGAAAATTTGATCATGAACTCCCAAGGGACAAACTTTTTTTTAATCCAACCCCCATGACTCCTATTATTCTATTTCAATCTATAATAGAAAATTTATAATTATATCTTTGTGCGATCCCCTGAATGGTATAAACGCTGTCACAAAAATAAAGTATAAATAAAAGATTGTGATATCTGAAGTAGCATTTATTCAAAATAAAATTTGTGTGCATTATAAAATTCAAATATATATTTTTTCCTCAATGAGATAGGTCCATTGAGATGGTTATCTTCGTAACAATACAAACAATAATATTGCTTTCAATTCAAAACTAAGAAATATTTGTGCCATTCTCTTCACACATTGGGATCATGCATAGAACAAAATTAAACTGTTGGTTAAATGTACGAACCTTTTTTTAATTGCCAAGTTATTGTATGTAGTGGCAAGATTCCGCTCCTTCTAAACCCGGCATTCCTCGCGTGAAAAAAACGAACAGATTTTCACACACTGGGTATCTCATACCCAAGGGTGTTTACATTCTGTTTTTAGCGTAAAATTTGCAAACAAAGGTAAAACAAGAAGAAAAGTAGGAAATACAATATATTTATTACATTTTCATACGTAAATTTAGTTTTTCTGTTATTTTTATTAGGGCATTCAGTACATTGTTCATACACTCATTTAGTCTCCGTCACGAGTGAATGTAATGTTTTCACTGGATCTTAATTTATTTTTTTTAAATTTCGTAGAAGCATTGTGTGCTTGCTGGTTTTTACATTCTTTACATTCTTCTTTTAATCGAAATCCAAAACTCTTCAGGAATCAGCGTCTGGTTTGATGTATAGTAGGTGGTTTCTGACTAATTAACAAAATAATGTGAGCATTTATTGTCGCAACGTTCAACAACACAAAAAGTATTGTCATAGGCTAAGGATTACATTTTCTAGCCATTGTATATGATATGGCCATTTTATCAAGGACGATAGTTGCTCCCTCAGTTAAATTATCTGGATAGATTCCAGAAGAGGAATCATAGTTGCTATTATACTCTTCATCCTTCAATTCTTACTCATTGTCTCCGCAAAGAGACTTTCTTCATCCAAAAATACTGTTGTACTATACCTATTAAATAATGTATCTATTAAATTTCTTAAATATCACATTTCTTAATCATAATTATATTAATACATCATTGCATGGAGAAAATGTTAAAGCGCTCTCATGCATTTAGAACTATAACGGTGATTCACGCGCAGGGTTTGACATAACCGAAGAGGGGTTATCCAAAAATATATGATAAGAATTCGCCTATAAGCTAAGGTCAAAGGATATAACCTTAAATTCAGCTTCTAGGGAAAATATTAATTTTGAAAAAAGGTTTAGATGGAGTCTAGTAAAAAGTTAGGTGGTGGGTATGACATACCCTGCGCGAGAAGTGCCAAGAGAAACATGCATAAATTTAAAACTTAAATCGGCAAGAATTTTACCTTAAGGCTCCTTTCATTATTTGCACTCTGTGTCTACCTACCTAAAAATTTTACACTAAAATTTTTAAAATGCTTACTCTAAATTATTTAACACATGCAAATCATTACTAATTTCTTTTAACATTCACAATAATGGAAATGGGTTACAAATATTTTACTTTATATTAAATCTAACCCCCGAATGTCCACGCACCCCCAAATTAATTTTAATTTTCCCCAAATTCTCAGTCATAAGGACCCCTAGGGTTCCGTAGGGAAAATCTTAGGATTTAGAGGAAATATTAAATTGAAAGGAAACAATAACAAATAATAGAAGAATTAACAGACCGTGTCGTATTTTTTCCGCGGAACTTTTAAGTAATCCTCTTTGTGGGAAACTATTCTTTAACTGTAATTTTGATTTGAAAAACCACTTTCCGTAGGGACACTAATTTTATGTAAAGTAAATGCTGTAAAAACCCTTTCACATTGGGTTGTATGAGGTTAATCGTGAAATCTAGGAATAGGAGAAAGTCGTGCGGTTTGAAATTAATATTAATCTCAGAATCCTCCCGTTGTTGTAGTAGGAAATAGCAGTGAGTCTGTACCTAGCTACCGTGGTTCGAGAAGGACTTGCTTAAGGGGTATTCGACTACTTGCGACAACTTTTTTTTTAATATAATACAGGTATAGAGATTTTGTTGTGTGGTTTTTATACTTGTTTAGCAAATATTAAGAAAAATATACTAAAAGTAAGAAGAGAGAAAGAAACTATTATTACTAAAAAGGTAAAAAATGGAAGAAAATGTTAAAAAAAATAGCTTAAATGGGGCCCATTCTGTACCAAAAGTTTATAAAAAAATGTTCAATTTTTCAATTCTAATGTGTTGCTATGTTGTTCATTTTTGTAATGGCTTTCAGGATAAGATCAATTTTAATATTTAGAAAAACTAAAGCACTTTATCATAGTTCTTATACTAAATTTCTTAAGAAAATCAGTGATTATATTCACATAAGCAGACTGTAAATTTTGTAATAAAAAAGTGATAGATAAATCTGAAGGGTTAAATAACTTCTACTATTATACAGAACATACACAAACAATTTCAGTTCATTATTTTTAGAACTTTTTGAGCAATCGCTGTCCTCGTTTGAGAATTTTCAAAAAAACGCACTTCGAGTAAAACGCGTTTTAAAGTATGACATCTGCCTTACTAAAACATTTGTAGTTTCGTTCTAGTAAACAGAAAATAATAAACTTGGTATTTTTATAAAGCTTATAAGATGACCTACAAAATGAAATCATACAAAATTGTCAATTTTTGGCAAAATTACAATGTTAGTGTATTCAGATACCATAAAGACCTACGATCAAAAATAAGTCATTTTGAATAATCTCAAAACTTGGTTTAAGATTTTGGATTTACGGTTGCTTGCAATGTTAAGGAACAAGTTGTAAATCGTTCATAAAGTATTAGATATAAAATAAAAGTAACTATTTTTAAAATAACGTCTGCTTCTTTTCCAAACCCTCTTATACCCGCAACCTCCGGATTGCGACAAGACTTGTGAGAGGTTTTCACCTCTTTTTTGGGCACCTAGATATGTAGAAGGTAGGGAAGAAACACTAGCCATGATCCAAACAATATATTTATTGATCACACAATATAACGACACAAATTCATTTAATAAAAGTAAGAGAATGTTTCGGTGCTAACCGCGAAAGTGGAACAACGACGAAATACACGAAAGATTAGGAGACTATCAAACTCGATCCTTACTTTATATAGAATATAATCTACTGTCCGATTTAATCTAGTATTAATTTAATTTCAGTGATCCATCGTCACTTTAAATCTTTGTCCTAACCAGTATTTATTCACAATAATTCAATAATGATACCTGTCAGTAACAATCTCACCTGATTTCTAGTTTGCATCCACCCCTACTCTCTATTCTAGCTAGAAAACGTCGACTATATATAGTAAACTTAATTTGCATCACGCGATTTCTTCTTCCGAAAGATTGGTTGTGAATAACGTGAATTGATAGCCCAAAGATATCCTAAGAGGATTAGTGGGAGGATCACGAATAGATCCGTCACAGACTGTACCTAGGTGACAGAAAAAAAGTCAACTTCGATGCATTAGAATGAAAATTTCATTGCAAAAACTGTTAGGAGCAAAACTCAGAAATTTCGGCAAAATACAAAACTTTCCAAAAAATTGCTTTTTCCTACCTGAGATAAATTAGTAAAACATACGGTATCTTAATGAATGAATAATGAAAAGAGTAGTCTGTTTTCTCGGTGATGATATTAAAACTTACAACAATGTGGTAAAAAGACAATTTTTCATTCTGGCACTATTTTTCTTAATGTGAAATAAATTATCAGTGTGATTAATTGGAATTCTCTGCCATTAAATGTACTGAAATGCTTAGTATTGTCGCTGTTTCTAATATCCGTGACTAGACTAGATCCCTGAAAAAATTTATAGAAATATGTGTAAAGGGAAAGGTACGGTTGATATCAATACATTAGGCTAGGGATGGCCCACCTTTTGGGGAAGAGTGCCACTATCTGATAAAAAAAATATGCGTGTTACATCCAATTTTTTCAAATATTAAACAAAGGAAAAAGGTGAAAAATTTTTTACTTATTAGCTTAATATGGGATTTTCTCTCACGCAAATAGCACATTTTTTAAATGCAAGTCTATGTAGAGGTAATTTAAAAATACTGTAATAAAGAAGACAAAAACACTACTAAGATTCCATTGTTAAAAAACTTTTTACAGGTTCAGTCAGTTAAGTTAGGCATAAAATAAAAATATATATAATTTAAAGCCTTTTATTGTAAATAATTATTAAACTGTCAGTACACTAATTTAATGTAGCTTTTGAAATTGTACTTTGTCCTTCAATCATGTATATGTAGTGGGCGGGCTGGTCAATGATGGCAATTCGTTTGTGATTAATTATATTTTAATTGTGCTCGTAACTATTTACAAACTATTTACATACAGACCATTATATAAGGTTACTCGTCTGAAATGTCCGTCACCGTCTTTTAACAATCACGAAGCGTTATGGTCTTGCTTCTCGTCTTTACAATATGGCATCGCCTCTCGTATCGCATCGTCCTGCGTCTAACAACTGGCAGGCTCTCAACACTGAGAGAACTCCTAAGCATGCGCAGTAGAATTATTAGAGTGGCTTCGAAATAGCGGCTGGCACCACATATATTAGGATTATCTCTTGAAGCTGCAAACAAAATTAAGTTGTTTTTCGTGCATATCAACTAGTTTTGAGAGATATTTTGTTTTTATGTTGTGACGGATCCATACGAGTCCTATAACTTATCCTCTTAGATAATCTATAGGCTAGCATTCGCATTTAATTCACAGACATCCCACTCAAGAAGAACGCGTGATATGTAGATTAGTTCGACTGTATGAAGTCAGAGTTTTGTACTTATAGAATAACGAGATAGAAGTTGTTACATTCGCAACGCAGGTAAGATTGAATAAAGTTTAATGTCCCGTGTAAAGATTAAAAGTGGTGTTTATCCACTGCGTTGAATTGGTAAATTTAAGGTTAGGAATCCACGTTAGATTGGGTTGAGTTAAATAAGTTACTTGCGCATATTTGCTAATTAATCATTGTTTTCTCTCTGCTACTCCTTCGACATTCACTTTGAGGTCAATTTGTCGTTGGTTAGTGTATTTGAGTAAATAAATAATTGTTATTATGGAAGTCTCTGGTTCTGCTTTCATTCTTCCCCCCACCCTTCGGTAGGTAAGACGGTGAAGGAGAAACTTCAGGTGTAAGTCGCTCACAATGTTCATAATAGAAAATGTTTATTCACAATCATTCTGATCCAAAGTTTGACAATATTTTTTTGTTTGTCTAAAATAACCGCAAATCAATAAAAATAAGAAAAAATTTGTATTCATTATTATTTTTTCAAATTTTAAATAAGTCTTTGCGTGCCACTATTTCAACTCCGCCATGCCACACTGTGGCACGCGTATCGTGGGTTGGCCCGCTCTGGCTTAGGCAAACGAGGGTAGAAGTCTGACTTGGTTTATTTCTTTTTGTAATTTTGAACCACGTTTAGATGTCACCTTAGTTATTCTCCATGAAACGCCAACATGTGTGTGAATATTTTGGGTTACAACACATTTAATTTGCATCAGTTTCTCTAAGTGGCAAGTCTTCAGTGAAATCAGGATTCGAACCTATTGCTTGACTGAAACTGTTGCCGGGATTCCTCAGCTACCATAATGCAAGAACTTCCATGAATGAAAGAAGTATCCCCACTTTCCCTCCAAACACAAGAAAATATGCTTCATTCAATATAAACTGTGTGTAGTCCTCTACATGCAAAATAACGACACATTTACATTTAGATAGGATTCTGTGTCATGCCATGTTATTTCTTTTTGCAAAAAGAGTGCCAAGAAAATCATATTTTGCTATTTGAAGAGACCAGACATGAATTCCATAGAGCTTTTATATGACTCTCTTTATGAATAAATTGATCGAAAGTAACTTAGTAATAAAATTTCTAATAATTCAATCAATACATCAGTCTTGGTTTTACATAATAGCTATGGAATTTTAAAAGTTTGCCCACTTAATTGAGAGGCCTTTGTTCAGTCGTAAATAAAAAATTCTACTGGAAAAGTATTGATTAACAATTCGGGTACTTTTACATATTTTATTTGCTGTATGAATATATCTCTTTTTTTATAACTGTAATTTTAGTAATAGAATACTTCATCACATGTTTGGGCTCGAACCTAAATTAAATTATTCTTTTTTTATCTGAAAGTTTATATTATTAGTTTAAATAATTTTATTATGTGAGATACATCAAAAACATCAGAAAATAAACATTTTCTGATTAGAATGCAACCTTTAGCTGTGTGTGTGTGACATGTATATATACACTGCTGGACAATTGCTAAGGAAGGATAACACTATCATCCATAGCAACCACAAAATGAAAGGAAGCAAAATGTGGAAAATTAAAATAAGTGCGGGATATTAGTAAGAAAAAGTATGAGTATGCAATTTTTTTTTCCACGTCTGTTCATCACGGGATAGCGTTCATAAGAGCTTTAAAGGTTTTGACGCGTGTGGACATTTGTTGTTTCAAGTCAAAGTTTTACAGGAAAGATTTAATAGATAAACTTAACATTTTTGGCATGTCTTCCCGACATCACATAGCTGATTTTATGCGTGGCCGAATTATTGGAAAGATCGAGGAAGGGCGAAAAATAACAGATGTTGCCAGGGAGTTCGACATCGCTCACATCGTTGTTTCACGGCTGTGGAAGTCATTTAAAACTACTGAAATGTGTAGTAGACGGCACGGGGGAGGTCGTGTTAGAAGTACGACGCCTGCAGAAGACAGATATATCGTCCTATCAGCAAAAAAGAACAGGCGCACCACAGCTCAGCAGGTGGCAAATAAGTTTCTTGCTGCCTCAGGAAAGCAGATTTCCCAAAAAACTGTTGCCAGACGTTTGAGGGGAGGACTATACGCACGCAGACCTGTTGTGTGTGTCCCATTCACCAGACAGCACCGTACTGCCTGTTTGCAATGGTGTCGTGAGCATCTCAATTGGACTGAACAGGACTGGGCATGCGTGCTATTCTCAGATGAGAGTAGGTTCAGTCTGTCATCGGATTGTAGACGCCAACTGATCTGGCACGAGAGTGGTACTGCTTATCGTCCAAAAAATATCCAGGAAAAGGACCGATATCCGACATGCAGTATCATGGTGTGGGCCGGCATCATGATCAATGGCCGCACGTGCCTACATGTGGTTGCGAATGGGACTATGACGGGCCAACGATACATTGATGAAGTTCTACTTCCTCATGTTCGTCTTTTCCGTGGTGCTGTCGGTGATAAATTTGTTTTTATGGACGACAACGCAACATGTTATCGAACACTCGCTGTTCAGGATTGTCTAGACAGCGAAGGTATTCAACGTCTCGTATGGCCAGCGCGTTCTCCCGATCTAAATCCCATTGAAAATGTGTGGGATGCTTTGGGGAGGCAAGTTCCTGGTCGAAACTATCCTCCGACAAATAAGAACACCCTCATCCGTGCACTCACAGAGGAATGGGATAAATTGCCTCAACAGCTGCTGGATAATGTTGTGCAAAGTATGGTACGACGTGTGGAATGTTGCACCACACTCCACGGTGTACATATCCCGTACTGATACCTTTCTTTAAGGTGCCTGCTGACTTTTAGATGCATTGTTCCATTTCTCCGTACGCAGATCAAATGAACATTTTTTTTTCTTTCAGATGTTTCACAGCTTTTGTACTTTCCAGAACAATAAATATTCTTTATTCTAATGTCTGAACAATGTGGCAACTATATTTTATCCTACTAGGCCTCATGTCTCGCTTAATGTTATGCTACATAGCAATTTGTGATCCGTCCTTAGCAATTGTCCAGCAGTGTATTTATACATATGTAAAGGAGAAAAGCAACTCACTCATTACGATATAGCTGGAACTATTAGACTTTCAAATATAAAATTAGGCAGCCATGTTTTTTTTAATTTTTTTATTTTTTGTTCAATAGAAATCATTTTGCGAAAAACGACTTCCAAGAGGGTTGTGGGGGTGTTACAAGGAAAGATTCCCGTATTTGAACTATTAGACTAACAAATTTATTTTGAACTATTACTTGAAATTTGGAAAACATATTTTTTCTGTTGAGTAGAAATCCGCTAAAGACGATTTTTCCGTCTTCTTCTTCTTTTTTTTTTTGAAAATCTTTTTTCAAAGGGGAGATTGAGGGGTTGTTATAGACAAAAAGTCTCTTTTTCAGAAAATTAAACTGAAAGGCTTGAAATGTGGAAAACATGTTTCTTATCTGGAGTAGAGATTCGTTAAGAATGGGTTCTTCCTATGGGGTTGTATGTTTCACGAGGGCCGTATAGATAAGAACAAAACCCCGCTTTTAAGTTATTAAATCAACAAACTTGAAATTCGTTAAGCATGTTTCTTTTGTTGGTTAGAAATCCCCTAAAAATGGAGTTTGTAGAAATTAACTCCAAAAAGTGTTACGGAATTGTAGAAGATAAATATACTTCCGTTTTAGAAATTCAAACCATGCCCTTTTTAAATCAAAAAAGGAGAAATTTATAGTAATATTTTTCAATACATTAAAAGCTTAATTATACTCTACTTAGATAAAAATAACTTAAAAACAATATATAGTCATACCACATAATGAAAAACCGAGTGAAGCAAGCGGGTAATGCAGGCTACTTCATATTCTTATAATATCTAAAAATCTTTTTATTTGCGTAGATATTACACATATAGGAATATCATATTCACACAGAAATACAAAATGGCAAAAAAATGTATTTTCTATATTTTGTGAAGAAATGTTATTCTAAAATAAATGAAGAAATTCTTTCATGGATTGTAGAGAAGAGGAGTTTTTTAACAAAAAATACGAGTGTTATTTTAAGGACTTTTTCTGAAAGCAATAAGTAATTAAAATTTTTGAGGCAGCTTACATAATCGAAACTAGTTTTGAAATTCTAATAAATCAAAGTGAAATAACGGAAATTCCATTAAGGAATATTTGAGGGGAAAAATTCCATGTTTTACTTCTTTCTGCATATGCATTACATATTATTATTTTCGAAGAAGACTACTCAAAGATTTGTTCTGTTCCAATTAAGAAATTTTGTTACACTTAGTTAAAAAATAGAACTAAATATGTTGATTGTATCAATGGGCAGTTTTCAGCATCTTTCGTAAAGGATAAAAAAGAAACCGTTTCAGGGGAGGAATTTTGACATTTTATTGGGCACTGCATTTTTTACTGTAATATATTTCTTAATTTATCAAGCCACATTTTTAGTAGTAAAATTATTGGGATAAAGTTATGTTTTTTTTAATTAATAAATCGCTTACTTCTCAATTTATATATTTTTATCAATTGTTAATGAATTTCAGTTACTTCAATTTGTTGCTTGTTAATATTTGATGAAAGAGTTGAGTACTATCATTAAAATATTCAATAAATCTCAATATTGTTGAATGGTTCAAAGCAATAACTTTGCTTGCATGCTACGCGCTGCAGTGCTTCTCGAATTTTCAATATTTACGACCCAGCATTCAATTATAATTTTCATGGCATCTCCCCCCGAAACAATAACTATGTATTGAATTCAAGAAGACTATACTTTGACCTAAAGCTACAATATAACTTTGACCTCTTAAGTGCCAACAGCTTACATAAACGTCTCGCTCAGCCAAAGCATTAACTGCCCTGGCTGTATATATACGTCTTTCCGAAGTGCGATCTTTTCTGTGCACTGCTATGCATAAAATTACTCCAAAGGATTTGGAGTGCAATAAAAAGACTTAGACAGTTTTTTCGAAGGATTTTTTTTATTTATTATTTCTCTCTTTCGTCCCCCCACTAATACATCCCATACGTGGAAATGGTGGCATTGGGGAGCGAGTCACATAACTTTTTATCGGTAGTTAAGGGATTAATTATAACCCCTACAAGTTATCAAGATGTGTGACAAATCTATACGGAACTTTATCACTAACCTTCTGAGACGTCTTTTTTAGGGAAATTTAATTCTCTACCTATTTCCAATCAGCTCCAAAAAGAGGACAGGGATTCCTACTTATGCAGATTAGATAAAGTATTTAAGTCAAACGGAATAGTAAAGTGAGAAGCAGTAGGAGAGAGAGATTGAAGCAGGAAGATATATATAATAGTGAAGTTAGAGATTTATTATTGAAGATTTCTAGGGGGATAAATTAATCTCAGGAAGAGTTGAGATTCAGTGTGGTAAATATTGATTTATAATTAAAGTTAACTCCTTTATATTAGGAGTGAGATTAAAGTTAAATGTTCAATAGGAATATTATTGAATATAATTCTGGGATCTGTTATTGCGATTAATCTCTGCGTGATCGATATTCTAATTGTTAATTAATTGGATCATTAAATATTTAAGTTAATATAAAGGAAAGCCCCTTTTAAACCTCATATATCTATTTTAAATTATTTGTTATTAAAAGTATTTGATTCTATTTGGGAAAGATAACCAAATAAAGAAAGTTATTCATTAAAAGGGCTACTGGTTCTTCTTTGACTCAAAATCATTCTCGTTCTCAAAGTGAGATCCAAGGGGATCTTCACAGATGTGTTAAATAACGCATATTATTTTATATATGACAAGCCCATAGGGTCACTGGCTATTATTAAATTGGTTCTTAATTTAATATTGTTAAATTAATTGTGTAAAATGTATTGTACAGTACTGATTCATTTATAAGTGTATTTTATCATTGCAAGTGTGTATTTTATTTTTTATTGTTGCACAATGATTTTGTTTGTTTACGTTCAGTAATTAAATAATTTTTGAAAGTAATATTTTGTTTTCGACTTTTCAATATGCTCGCGTTCCAATCGTGGAATTATCACGCCCCCTCCCTAGGAAGGTGCTCCCCACGTTTTGAGAAACGCTTGCTTATAGTCCTAATTATTTCCGTGGATTTTGCTAACAATTCAACCTTGAGGAAAAATATTACTTCTTTTCCCGTAGATAATGCAGTAGTTAAAAAGGCAAAGATTTTATTTTCTATTTAAATAATCATATTACAATATTAATTAAGCAAATAATCCAGAAACTCATCGTGATATCCTCGATAATACGTGCAGCTCAATCACCAGGCATACATTATTTGATGCATTATTTGCCAAATAATATATATTGATTTATAATTAATAATTGCAAGTAATATTATAATTAAATAAATAATATATAGTGGAGCGCCTTGGGCGTTAAATACATGAAAACCTCGGATTTCAGTTACAGTGAATGAAATTAAAAAATTCAAATGGAATGTTCGGCTAATGATACATATAAAAAAGTTTACCTATTAAAACATTGTGATCTTATTTTTTTTTCAAATTTGAAAAAAAAATTATATTAACAATAAAATAGTTATTAAATAAAAAATATAATTATTAATAAAATATTTGTTTATTTAAACAATGTACCTTTTATATATATATAACATATATTTTTCGACTTCATTTATTTGAATAATAGGTGGTGTATTGGAACAACTATTTTGTATGAAACACAAAAGCCTAAGGAATGACATATACTTATAACTTTTTGGAGCCAAATTTCCTATGAAACATTACAGCCAAAGTAATATGCAAAGGTGATAGAAATGATCTTGGTCGCACCGCTGATATAATTGCATGTGTGATAGATTTGCACTTTTTTTCATTCGTAGGAATTGTTTTGATTATATTTTTCTTATCTTTTAATATTATTTCTGACAGTAAAAAGTTTAACGATTTTGGAACTGGATCATCAATATTTTCGAGCATTTTGTCTCTGGGTGTATAATTTTCATTATCGTACACTTGAGATCTTATGTCCCTCCTAATAATTTTATTTGCTACTTTCAATATATGTAGTTTCTCTTCTTTACTCTTATGTTTTTGATTGTACCAATTTTCTGTTAATATATTATGGTTATATATAATAATTTTTTTGAAACATATGATGTTATTACATCCAAATTTACACAATATCATCATGATAGCGGTCAATTAGCCGTTTTCTTATAGTTTTTTCATCCGGGATATACTTAGTAGTGATGGTATTTCTCAACTCTTGCATGGTAATTTGGCAGTCGTCATTTTCCTCTATGTACGTGTATATTTGCTCCATTGCTGTATCAATCATCAAAGATCTCGGAGCAACTTTCTTGTCAACATTACTCAGGTGAATAGAATTTTTGATCAAGTTATAACAATCTGCGTGATATTTTGCTTGAAGTGCCTGTAAATCTGAAATTCTTTTATGAATTTCTCGATAATAATCATTTTCCTGTACGGTAATAATATTCATGACAAAGTCATTTAAAGTTGAAGTATTAATGTATGAAACTTGTCTTCGCCGATTTTTATTCAATTTTGCTTCTTTTTCCTTATCAGCTTCGTGCCCACAAAGGAAACAGTTTTTTTTCCAATCAAAGTTTGATGAATCAATGCTACTTCGGAGCTTCTTTTTTAGGAGGCGAAATTGGAGTTTCAACTGGCTTCTTTTTATACGCTTCAATATATTTTTTATTTATATATTTTTGCCGACAACTTTTATGGGCATAAATAACATCAGTTTGTAAGTGAGGTAACAATCCCTCCTGTCGTTCACTTGAAGCAGTTCTCAACGTGGTTACTCCTCTACTTATTTTTATAACATCACCCAAATCTGAATTGTTTTCAGAAGATGAACCCAATTTTTCACATATTATGCAGCTATGTTCATCAGTCATGCTACTGATCGTTGTTTTATCCATTGTTCGAAAACTGTAATAGAAAATAATTAAATACTTCATTAATTAATTTATTGCATTTTATTCATTATTATTTTTTCACTTGAACTGACCTTTAATTATAAATTCAACTATTATTTAATTGATTTTCTAATAATTAACTGCCTATTTCCAATCTACTTTCTTTAACGAAGAAATCAAAATTCTTATGTAGAAGTTTGATAGGAAAAAAATCGTTTTCAATATAACTTCCGTCAGAAATATACAAAAAAGTTCATAAAATCACCACATTTCCACTTTTAAATATACACAACGTGCACAAGACACGTGTCATTTATAACTGAACTAGCCCAAAAAATTTCGTTCAGGTGAATCTTGCAGTTGTCGCTGCCGTTCTCCCAACCACATTTTACTACGTTGTAAAGGTCCCCCCATCTCTTCACACACTCAGGTATGTTTGAAAGATGCTCATTTGTGTAATATACACTCATGTCCAAAATAATGTTTACATGCATAAATTCACGGATTTCTCAGAGACTATGACTTATAATTTAATGAATTTTCGTGGAATGATACATAACATTATGACACATAAATGCAAAAGAAAAAATTGAAGATTACCACATGTAGCATGAAACAATAAAAATGGTAATAAAGTGTGACAAAGAGAGTTAAGAAAAAAAGGAATGATTCAGAAAAAGAATTAAGTCTTACGAATTTAATATGGAATATGATCTCCCCTGACTCGTACACACATATCACAACGTGTTTTAAGGCTGGAAATAACGTTGTTAATCACAGTCTGGGGAATTAAACTCCACTCTTCCAGCAATGCAGTCTTCAGGCCATTTACATCTCTAGGAGGAGGATGTCTACGTGCAATGGCTCTTCCAAGGTAGTCCCATAAGTTCTCTATTGGGTTAAGGTCAGAAGAGTTTGCTGGCCAAGGTATTCGCTTAATGTCTTCACTTTCAAGGAATTTATCAACGAGATTTGCTCGATGTGGACGAGCATTATCATCCATAAATAAAAAGTCACGTCCATATGCACCCCTGAAAAGTCTTACATAAGGATCTAAGACCTCATCCCGATATATCTGGCCTGTCACAGATCCGCTTCTGAACACGTGTAGAGGCGTACGTCCATCGATCATTATTCCCCCCCATACCATCACACCTCCACTACCGAAACGGTCACGTTCCACAATGTTCGAGGGATCATTTCGTGTTCCTGACTCCCTCCAGATGTAAACACGTTTAGAATCACCTGTTAAACTAAACCGCGACTCATCAGTAAAGAGAACATGGGACCATTGATGTTCAGTCCAGTTTTGATGTTCTTTACACCAATTAAAGCGATCCCTCTTTTTCTGTGAAGACAGTAAAACACATACCCTTGGCTTTCTGGCATAAAGGCCTTTTTCGTTAAGCCTTCTGTATATTGTTTGCCGTGATGCAACAGCTCCAGTGGCGGCTGCAAGCTCTGAACTTAACTGGCGAGCAGTAGCCTTTCTGTTACGACGGGCAGTTAATGCCAGATACCGATCTTCAGAAGCAGTTGTCATTCGTTTCCGACCTTGTCCAGGCCTCCTTACAACAGTTCCATCATTTTGAAACTGTTTCCATAGCTTAGAGACTGTCTGTCTTGAAATATTCAGACATGTGGCTGTTTCCGTGATTGACTGCCATGCTTCTAAACGGCCGATAATTCGCCACTTTACAGATTCTTCCAAATGATACCTCGAAGCCATAACAAACCACTTTGAGTCCCTACACACTGAAATCAAACGCTATGTTGCAGAAATTCACTCAAATATTCAGTTTGCGCAAAAAGCGCTTGATTCACCCTTGGATGACGTAACGCCTAGATTTGCATATCACAAACCGTTTGATTACTTTTGATTGGATAATGTAATTAGGCTTGGTTTTCACACATTCCCTGCAAATACGGATCACATTGATTGGATATTTCATTGAATATCATCATTTTTGGGTATGTAAAGATAATTTTGGACATGAGTGTATGTCTACTTGGGTGAAATCAAACGTATACATGAAAAAATATTATTTTAAGTAGTATTATATATGCTCGAATATTAATTGTTTATATTTTTTGGTTTAAATAATAAAAAATTAAAAGCACAAAATTTTTTTGGGTAAACTTTGTAATTTATAGAATAAAAAACAAAATCCTACATCTACCATATAAATTCATTCACTGTAATGAAAGTCCGAGGCCAAAACCCCAGGGTGCTGCACTAATAGTAATATGACACATTTTGCAATTATAAATATATCAAAAAATTATGTTTTCAACACCTGTATGTGTCAGATAAATATTTTTTTTTTGCTGAATGAGAATTTTATGCTATGAGAAAGTGTGCACAGTAAAAAAATATACAAAATTCATACAAAAAGTGATTTTTTTACGTGGTGCGATAGAGAAAAATCTGCGTTACCTTAGCAAAGGATGATTAGATATAACAACATTTTCACATTCCTTTCGAAATTCAATACCTGCTCCTCCTCCCTCAGATACAAATTCTAGGAAATTTATTCGGATGTACACAGCTCCAAGTGCAGTTTAGCCGAGTAATTTGCAATTATACTGTTACGTTGATCGGGGTTCGAGAATTGTATGCCAATCAGTCACAAAGCTCAAGACAGTTCTTAAAGAGCGATGAGAATTTATTATCGAATATCCAATCCTTGAAATACAGGATTCAGCAGTAATATTCACCCTAGAAGGTCTTCAACAGTACTCAAACACAATTATTAGTGTTTAAAATACAAGTATGTAAAGGATTATTCACAAGCACAGCCGAGCTAATTAGTTATTGCTAATCAAAACAATATTCACTAATCGCTGGTTGAAACAAGACTGACTCTTTGCGGAGAGCACCTCTCTATTTACAGACCCAGTGGAAACTTCTAGAAAGATCCGCTTGCAGCATAGAGCATGAAATTAGTATATTTCTCCACAAATTTCTAGCAGAATCCAGAGTGTCTCAAACTAGTCAACATGGTCACCAATGTCACCAAAATGGTCACCAAAGTGACCAAAAATGATGCCATCCAGGCTCTATTGCCAAGATTTCGCCAAGTTCCCATTGAATCCTTATTTTAATGTAAGGGACGGCGTTGCTTGTGTTATATTTATTTTAATATAAAATAAATATAACATTAATTAATATAAATGCTTTACACATCCAAATACAAATTATTTACACTATTTTCCACAAAATTTGTAACAATATATAAAATATCAGCTTTTAAAAGCATTTTATTTTCATCAGCCTGAGTGGTATAACTGATGCTATCTCTGCAGATAGGACCAATAAAGTCTTTTATAGGCGACACTGAATACAAGAAAAAAAGATAATTAGACAGGTAAGATCCCGATCAGAATGATCGAAGATGCAGGGATGATTCTTTTTAGTTGTGATGAGAAGTCTGTATATACGGAAATAAGAATTCGAAGTGAACATAACTATCATTTTTTGACATAATTGAACATGGAGAGGCTAGCTATTTTCTCTCTATATTGAATATTGTCAAAAAATCGTAGACACTATTATAATAGCTTGCATCGCAATGAAAACTATTAAATTTGAATTTGCTTGTTAACTAGATATTATTGAGATCTATTTGTTTTACATAATCATACTAATTTTATTAATGATGGCCGATTTTGTGTTTCTTAACATTGTGTTTGAAAGCAACACAAAGGCTTTTGGAGATGGATCTCTTGATAATGAACCATAGTCAATGGGCAAAGTTGTCATTTAAGATGACATCTCATTCTCTATACTCTTGCACCATGCTATTATGAAAACTTCGAGCCTTGAAAGGTTTGTTGCGCATCATTTCCACTACGCGATGGGATTTTACTTGTATTAAGATATTTTATTGAGCATAGATGGCTGAGAAGAGACGTCTGAGATGAATATCACTGTGTTTAAAAAGATATTATTAGTTTCTAGAATAGCTAAATTCATTTCTGAAACATATTCAAATTGTATAGACAAAATGAACAAAAGCAGTTTATGGTATCCTTCTACTCTAAAATCGCCGATTTTTTCAAAAAAAAAAAAAAGTGCCGAATTTTTTTTATCTTATTTTATACACCGTCTTATTAGCTTTGTAAAAATACCAAGTTTTTTTTCTATGTTTAATTCACTATCACAATAACTACAAGTATTTTAGTAAACGCAGATACCATAATTCTAAGCGATATGTCAAACTTTAAAATGCGTTTTACTCGAAATATGTTTTTTTTCCCGAAAATGCTCAAACGGGGACAGCGATTGCTCAAAAAGTTTTCAAAATAATTAACAGAACTTTTTTGTGTATGCTCTGTGCAATAGAAGTGTTTTAACCTTTACATTTATCAATTTTATTTAAAAATTTGCAACCATTTATGTGAATATAATAACTGTTTTTTTAAGCAATTTCATATGATAACTAAGATAAAGTGCTCTAGTTTTTGTAAAAATTAAACTATCTCTTACCCTGAAGGTTATTTCAAATATGAATGGCAAAGTAACACATAAGAATTGAAAAATAGAGAATTTGTTCATAAACTTTTTGTACAGAATATGCCCCGTTTATGTATTTTTTGTGTGTGAATTTTTACCCAATTTTTTCCGATTTTAGTAATAATAATTTATTTTCCTTTTCTTAATTTTAGCATTTTTTTCTTAAAATGTACAAAGTAAATCTAAAAACCTCAAAAATTTTTCCATATCTCTATTTAAAAAAAAATCGTCGCAAGTAGTCGGATACCTAAATCTAATAAAACGTTTTCCAGAATAAAACTCTGTAGGGTTTATTAAGCTAACACTTAATTTTTCATCTTATAAGATGTAGCAAGTCGTGCTTTTCAACATGAATTTATCAAAAAAATTATCTGGGCTACTTCTTACTAAAATAAATACATAGGGATTTTTGAAGGTTTCTTCGGCTTCCTCTAATATTTGATCCATACCGTAATCAGTGATTGAATATAATTCCCAGCGCTTTGGTTCTGAATTTATATCAGAACATCTAACATCATCATCAGACATCAATCACCTCGGCATATTTAATAATTTTTTTAGGTTCATCGCAGCTGTATTAAAATGGTATCACTGCTAATAGCCTAAGAGAAATTGAATTATATAATTTACGGATGAATTAATAGCTTAATTAATTTATGAGAAAGAATTTTCTTAATGTACAGCCCAAATATTTGCCTGTCTGATTTTGAAGATTTAAATTAGATTTAATTTCTAACTCCGTAAATTTCTCATGAACAATTTTTGAGTTATAGAATCTTAGAAAGGATAAAAACGTGTAAGAGAGCATCCCCCCAATAAAAGTTTGTACATAATTCTTTTCAAAAATGTTTGCACAGTTCATTACTATTTTTTTTTAAATTCAAAAATGCGAAATAATAGGAAAATGTAATACTGCTATGCAAAAAATAGAACTTATTTAGCATATAAATGAGTAATTGGATAATGTACTAAAATGTTTCTTATGTTTTAAATCTATGTATTCAAATCAAAATTTTGCGCAATCTTTTCAGATAGTTGAAGGATAAAAAAGTTGAAGGATTCCCCAAAACAATCCAATTCCCGATTTTGCATCTGCAAATATATCATCAGTTATTTTCTATAGGCTATTAAAAATCATCATCAATGTGGAATTTTTAAAGGAGATAGTATTTTTATTTAAAAATTCTTTCAAGTGTGCGTTTGTTTAAATCAAGAAAAAATAATAAATAAAAAGATCATACTATATTTTTATGACATTGAATCATGCACGATTTTTAAGGCGAAATATAAATTTTATGAAAATTAAGTAATCGTTTTCTCTTGATATTATAGCTATTTTATAAGTTTCATGTTGGAAATAAGGTTTAAATTATGACTTAAATTCCAATTTAAGCAAAGTATAGAGCCATTAAAAATCTCAGAATATTGTAATCAAAACTTTGTTTGAATTTCTGTTCAATGTTTTTTTACGATTACGTAGTGAATAACAATTTCTCCAAAAATATTCTGATCCAATAAATTGATTTTTTTTTTACAATCTACATTAGTAAATGTCATAGCTATACAAACGTATGTGTATTTGTCAGGCTATCTTCTCATGAACCCCTGAACGCAGAAACACGCCAAAGATACCGAAAGATGGGAAATGATCCAATGAGGTCATTTTGACTACTTAAATTTTGATATTGTATATATTTAGTTAAAATGATATTAACTTAAAGCTTTAAAATTCATGATTCGGCTACCCCTGTATGCAGTTTTGTACACCAAGTTGCCGCTCAACGGCAGAGGGCAAGAAATCCTACTCTTTCGTCATTTTTGAAATAGCCATCCCTCCTTCCCTACTGAAATCTGACAAAAAATAATTCCGGAATAGGAAAAACGGTTTATTTCGCCCTAATGTGGTATAATTTTTTTTACAAAGTAATTATATTTTGCATTTTCTCCAATTTTATTTTAAATGTGTGAATCAATTTCGTCCTGTTTAAATGAAATTAATTTTTTAATCTCTCTGTATGACATTCTTATAGCTGTGACCATTTGAACATCCATACTAAAAAGTAAAACAGTTTCCGAAAAAGGGAAATTTAGTGACATAATTATGGAAATCACTCATATTGTGGCAACACATGCACATACCTAGAAGTGCTAGAGCCTAGAGGGAAAGAGGAAATTCCTATGGGGTTAAAGCAGCGTTTCTCAAACTATGGGACACGCCTCCTAGGGGGCGTAATAACCCTACAAAGGGGGCGCGAGTATATAAAAAGATCGAAAACAAACATTATTTAAAAAAAAATATTAATTTACTGAAAGGAAGCAAAAAAATGCATTCTGACATAATAAAATATAAAATACACATTTACATTGATATAATACACTTATAAATGTATCAGTACTGCACCATGTGTTTCACAATTAATTTAACAGTACTAAGTCAAGAGCAAGTTTAATAATTACCAGTAACTTTATGGGTACGTCTTGAAATTATATACAGATTTAATACTTATCTTAATAATTTGTATGGTTTATAATTAAAGGTGTATTGTAGATTTACATCAAAGTATATTATTATTGAATTTAATACATTGTTATTGTATGTAAGGGGGGAGAGTATAAAAAGTTTGAGAAGCACTGGGTTAATGTTAAACACTAGGTAGAAGCGTGCGCTACGACGGTCTAAGGGAGGGAAGGACGCACATAAATCACACACCCCTCAGGAAGTGCTGACATTGAAAGGGGAAAGGGGAAATTTCCATAGGAAGAAATTGTTCACTCAAAATATTCCGTGCAACACCGGATCATGCTGCTAGTTGCAGTTATATTGTTGTTTAAGGATTCGTTATTGTTTTTATTTATAGTATAAAATGTAAAACTTAAATTTTCAGAAAATTTATTACATTATACGTTCAGTTTTTAAGTAACTATGAAATGACAAACTGGAAGATAAATACATCTTTCCTTGAATGTAAAATAAACTTCGTCACAACTTTAGTTAAGCTGGTATTAAGAAAAATCAAATTATTTGGCCAGAGCGAACATTGATAGAAATCGAAAAATAGTTAAATATAAAAGAAATAGTGTATGGACAAAATAGATCAAACAGTCTGATGTCTAGACACAGAAATGCTCTTGCTAAAAATATGAAGAAAAATAGAATTATTTCTTAAGTAATCCTTAAGTAACTCTTTACTTCCTGTCCATTAATTTCTAAAATAATGACAAATGTAACACAAAAACAATTTTAATGAAATAATCAAAAATAAAAAAAAAGCTCGAAACTATTCCTCCCGGTCAAAGTTATAAACTATGGTTTGAAAGCCTATTACAGTATAGGAAGAAGGGAGAATTTAATAGAATATTATACATTTTACATATTGTTTTATGTGGATAATTTTAGCATTTAGAAAAAAGTTACCGTCCGATTTCATCGAAACGGGTACCAAACTGTTCAGTTTTCAAATATCTGTGCAAAAAGGTAGGATCGCGAGTGGAAAAGGAAAAAAGTTATTCGAAAAATACCGTTTATAAAATCGTTTTTTTTTTTTTCAACACACGAAACAAATGTAACACTAAAACAATTTTAATGAAATAATCAAAAATAAAAAAAAGCTCGAAACTGTTCCTCCCAGTCAAAGTTATAAACTATGGTTTGAAAGCCTATTACAGTACAGGAAGAAGGGAGAATTTAACTGAATACTATACATTTTACACATTGTTTTATGTGGATAATTTTAGCATTTATAAAGATTTATTTCATACTGATTCTTGAAATAAATATTTACAGAATAATAATTTGTAAAATATTTTGAAGGACTGTAAAAAAAAATCATTAAATCTTTTTTTCCACTAAGATAAGCATACATCAATATTTTTTCCGGTTTTATAATAAGACTTTTAAAAATAAAAAAAAATAGCATATTTGTTAAAATAGTAAATCACAATATGAAATATGAAGTATTGTTTT
This sequence comes from Trichonephila clavipes, assembly GCA_019973935.1. Lineage (NCBI taxonomy): Eukaryota > Metazoa > Arthropoda > Arachnida > Araneae > Nephilidae > Trichonephila > Trichonephila clavipes. The sequence goes on along the minus strand of BMAU01004111.1, from coordinate 829,025 downwards.
ATTATATACTTTGAGTTTCTCAACGCTATCATGTAACTAAAACAATGTTCTTTGAATTTAAAAACTCCTTTATGGTAGGCATTGTTTGGTATATTTTCTAAAACAAAAGGCACAAAGTTTTTTTTATGTAACTGGAGCAATAAAATGCTATTAACCGCTAAATAAATAAAACATTTGTATAGATGACCCAAGAGAGAAAGTACTTGTTGTGATTTGCAGTTCTCGCGGTGATGTGTAATATTTATTGACTTTCAAAAAGTGTTTGCTTCTGATTGAAAAAAGTCCTCAAATGTCCTATAGTAGATATTTAGAGAGTGAAGAAAACAATTCAAGTATGACTTTCATTATCAAACATACTAAAATACAACAGTAGCTTAAAGCTTATGGTCACGAATTTGTGGCCAGGGTGTCTTGTGTTTCGAGTCTCGCAGCCAGTAAAGACCCACGGATGTTGAGCTCAAAGTCATCCCGTTTGACGTGATGTACATGCTTAAAGAAGAAGGCACCAGCTCTCTCTCTCTGTCTCTCTCAGGAGCCGTCACTTCGTCCTCGTTGGCTCACAATTACGAGGTCCGTCACCAGGAACTCTCATGTGTGTGTTGCCTTATATTTTTATATCTTCAGAATATTTAGTTATGTACTTATTTTTGAAATCGATTAACCAAAACATTCCCCCCCCCCCAAAGCCCTTGATTTTTTTCGATTGATTAAATTCTAAGTATACAGTACGTAAAACTTAATTAAGTATTTGTTATTGATGATTAATTTTATTAATTAATGTTAATTATTTATTCAAAATTTAGTTTTTTACTGTATTTTTTTCCCGAAAATCGACAAAACCATAAGGATTATGATACAAGAATGGTGAACTTTCGACCCCCGAGGACCCCCTTCAAAAATTCCTGTCTGTGCTACTGACTAGAAGATATTACATATAGAAAGTACTAGAAGCCAAAAAAATCGTATAGAGCATTGAATCAGCAAATGGTTAGATGGAAGTAAAGTTGATATATAATTAAAAAGAGAGAGGGTTAAGAAATCTTGTCAGCAAAATTGATATCAATTCAAAGGTTTGAATTTGGATTCAACTAAGCTATCTACCATGTAGAACAATGGGTACTATTCAAAAATATGTATGGATGGGTATGATCAGAAAAACAGTTACAAGCCTCAGCATTTGAAAACTACATGTTGAGGAGAAATATTGTTTCCCCAGAGTGGAGACAAATTGCCCTACTTGTCATATAACTGATTTCCGTGTATGTAGTGAAAGTTCCTTTTGATGGTTCAGGATGACTAAAGTTGCAAGACTCTTAGGAAATATTGGTCTCAATTGGAAAAGCGAGCCTTGATACGATTGTTACGGGCAAATAATGTGTCCGCTTCTGCAATGAGCAGACAACATGTAGCGAAATTATGTCACTATTTTCAATCAGGCAGATAGGTTGTCGAAAGCTTCAATATGAGAGGGAGTGGCCAGCCATGTCCTTTAACGACAGAAATCAAACCGGCACGAATTGAAGAAATGATTTAAAATTATCGACGGTAAGTTTGCGCGAAATCTGGTAAGAATTGGGGTTGAACTATGGTACCGTGCAGTATATCGTTTCTGATGTTCTGCAAAATTCCAAGACAGTGCCGTGAAATCATCTGCCGAGATCTGGCTCAATGGACATGGACCTGATTTCTACAACGGTGGGTTAAACAAGTTGGTTCTGCGTTCTGATGAATGCCTAAATAGACTTGGTGAATATGTCAAAATGTGATATGTACGTATGCTTCTTAATTCCCTTTGGTATATTTTCTGTTTATTGTTAATAAATATTTCTTTATTCGACTTGTAACTTTTTTTCTTCTGATCACCCCTCGTAACTAGACCTCATACCCTTCGAATAACCTTTGTAAAAACTTTTAATATAGGCGTGGTGACTTGCACTACAGTGATTCTACAGAAAAATTTGAACACTTGGGTGAACCTTCCCTAACCGATGGGGAATTAAATCAGTTTGTGTTAAACTTTGGATGATTGAAGAACCCTTAAGTCAATGGTGTGCCTATCCACAAGATAGAATTTTTTTTAAAAATAAATATCCAGTGTCGTGTGTGTTTGCGTCGTAGTAATGAATGTTTTAGAACTGAGATAAATACAGATATCTGAATTGTGAACACGTAACCATTACGAGACATTTTTTGGTGCCACGGGCATCATCTTTGAAAATTTAAGGGGATCATAAATTAAAAATTGAGCTTATTATTTGGAATCAATGGTTTCCTGGATCCTTCCTTTTTGATGAATTACGACTCATAGATTGAAAAGCTGAGAATCGAGGTAGGCATATATTTTTTATTCAATTTTGAAAATGGATCTAGAAAGGCTAAAAGAAAAAGGAAAAGTTTAATTACTCTCTTCAATAAACACTTAATGAAAATAGAAACTACCTTAGGTAAGAAAATTACTGCCGAATATGCTAAAGAAGCAAAATTTGTGGAGCTTCTGAGCTTATAGTCTTAGCTTAGAGAAAAACTGAATGAGTTTATTAAGACTGATGAAAATGGACAATTAAGGGATCAAAATCAGGGAAACGGTAGCTGATATATCATTGTGCAAACTGGTTTGGCGACTGGTGTGCGGCAACTGGTTCTACAGTAATCCCTTTAAGGGTTACTGTGGAGCATGTCGCCACAACAAGGATGGACTTGGTCATCTTTGTTACTTGACCAAACTTGAAAGAGTTCTTTTATCTAAAGTTCTCGTACTTTTTTTATAATAACAATTATTTAAAGAGACTTAACATTTTCTTTCAGTCTGTTTTTGTGTGTGTTATTCTTACTTGTATGGTATACGCACGTACAACATGTTTAAGAACTATTACGCGCATGATGAATTGCTATTACTCTTTCTTCATTGAGAAACGTGAATAGAAACACAACTTAACACTAGAACTGCGGATGGGGTCATTTTGACTCAAAAGCAACTTTGTTTCCGATTGCCTCAAAAAGTTACTTGTTCTTGACTTTTCCTGTTTTCATACCAATAATAACCTGTGAAAATATGATACGTTAAATACTTATGCTTCTTTTGTTTTTAATACTTATACCTAAAACCGCGGAATGGGTCAGTTTGACCGTATTATAATCGCAAGTACTAAATTTGCAATTCAGTGATTCTTGGAATGGTAAAAGCTTTTTCAGTCCTCTAAGATACCGTACTTAATTTTCCTGTACAATTTACTAGCAGAAAAAACCCTTCTGGAAAGAAAACACAATGTGTAAATAAACGTAAAAAGTTATAAGATTCACATCCAAATGAAATGAACTCTGGAACTTGTGCTAGAAATGATGGAACGGTTGGTAAAGCATCACCTCTGGAAGTTGTATGCGTAAACGAATTGCTGAACATAATGTTTTCAAAGAAAAAAGTAGCCCAGCCAGTTATGCAAAGTGAAATATTGAAAATGGCTATGCAATTAGTTCAAGGAGGCTACTTATAGACGAGACTATGCTTCGTGGTATCAAAAATTGAACAGAGGAAGAAGCTCACCGGCAACTGGGAAAAATGAATGGTCAACAACTTTAGACGAACTAAGTGCTTTTATATCAATTTTGTATGCTCGAGGTATATACGGTGCAAAAATAATCGAGAGCTTGATAGTCTGTGATTTGTTGTTTGGGGTTCACACCTTTTTTCCGCGATACTACAGCGATAGATAGATTCAGGGAACTTATGAAATTTCTGCGATTCGACAAAAAAACTACACGATCTGAACGCCTTCAAACAGATAAATTGTGTTTCATTTCTGAAGTTTAGAAGAAAATTATTGAAAATTTGATAACTTGCTCTAAACCTGGACCATATTGATGAACAACTGTTTCCGTCTAGAGCTAGATGTCGTTTCACGCAATATATGACAAGTAAACCAGATGAATTTAGTATCAAGTTCTGGCTTGTCGCTGACGTTGATAGTAAATATGTGCTCAATGGTTTTCCATATTTGTGTAAAGATGAGGAACGTCCTGTAAACCTATCTCTCTCCGAATACGTCGTTTTACGTTTAATAGAACCTTTCGAAAATAAAGCAAGAAATATCGCTACAGACAATTTTTTCTCTACACTAAATCTGTCCCAAATGTTAAAAATGAAGAACACTAGTTTAAATGGAACGATAAAACAAAAGCGGGGAAAGAAGTACCTGAATTTGTGAAAAAAGTAAAGATGTCGTTATACGATGCATTGCTAGTGAAGCATGATAATATAACTTTGACAGTTTATCAGGTAGAAACTAGAAACAATGTCTTATTATTGAGCTCCCTTCATCCCACAGTTGATGTCGGCAATAATCATTCAAAAAAGCTTCCAGAAACAATATCATTTTATACCTCAACGAAATTTGGAGTCAACATTACCGACCAAATGGCTCGGAAATATTCTGCGAAGGCAGGATCAAGGAGGTGGCCAGTTCATGTATTCTACAATATTCTTGATCTTCCAGGGATTGATTGATAGATTTTATACAAAGAAGTTACTGATAAAAAAACTTACGATGAAAGAATATCTTCAACAACTCATTGGAGTGTTGCGTAGTGTGTATATTCACAAAAGAAAGTGCAAGTCAGACAAACAAAAGTAGATACTACTGGAGAATCTGCGCAGATGCGAAAAGGGGTTCATTGCAAAGATCTCCAGTGTAGAAACAAAACTGTAGATACTTGTTCTGACTGTAAAATAACGATAAGTGGAAAGTGTACAAAATATATAAAAAGAAGTTAAACAAAATGTGCATGAATTGTGTAGGAAATCTCGACTGGTAAGAAACTAAATATTTCTCTATTCAAGTTATTTTTATTAACTGTATACAATACTCCATATTGTAATATCTTATTATTTTTCCTCACTTACTAAACAATTTAATGTTAAAAATGAATAAATGTCGTTGCCAAATAATTACAGCGTACTTTTAGCATATCAACGCGGGTTTTAATTAATTGGGGTCAATTTGACCCCACCCGCAGTTTTAGGTATACCGAAACTGCAACGGTTCTAGTGTTTAAGTACTTTGAATTGAATACTGGACATAAAAAGGATACTTAATGACTCAAGTAATTTACAAATCAATGAGCCCAAACTAATATTTATGTTAAAGACTTAAAGGAAATTAAATTACGTTGGTAAAAAGAATTATTTAATTTAATTATTTCAAACTTAACTTTTTTTCTTTTTCATTACAGATGTGCGTCACGTATACTTTCTGAATTTCTATTTCATTTTGATTTAGTATAAGTGCCAAAAATGTATCCACAACCAAATTTTTATCCATTTATTTAGTGTTGTATCTATATACATAAAGGAAAAAGGTGATTGGCTCATTTACTCATCACCAAATTTCCAAAACTATTAGATATACACATTTTAAATTTTGCAAAGAAGTTTATTTTTTTTTTTGTTGAACAGAGATCCTCTAAGAACAGGTTTGAGAAACTTCATGCCTAGAGAGGGTTGTGGGGGCGTTGTAGACAAAAATTATCATAAAGAAACTATTAGACGAACAGACTCGAGAACTTAGAAACCCCTTTCCTTTTCAAGAGTGGAGACCCATTAAGAGATTTTTGACGAAAAACGACCCCAAGGGGAAGGGGAGGTTAAGGAGTTATTTCTTTTTTAATTCATCCGGGTGAAGACCGAATATATCAGCTAGTAACTGCATATTATATTTAAAAGGGGAGGGCACGGCTAAGGAAATTCATTCGGAGACGAGACTTCGTGTAACAGTAGTACTCCTTTAGGAAGTTCAACCCTCAATGAAATAGCACCGAATGGCCAGTCAATTCGGAGAAAATAGCCTTCGAAATTCATGCTTAACTTTTATACAGTTACATTCCAATTATCTTCAACGATGCAATGGTTTGATTGGTAGAGTACCTGTTTACCACGCGACCGGCCAGTTTCGAAACACGCAAACGATTTTTTTTGTTTTATTTTTTAAATTCATTTAATTATTTTTACAATTAAATAAATTTACTTGAAAAAGGTTTGTTAAATATTAAACGATATTTTAGATAGCTATTTTGTATTTTAAAAAGTAAAATAATTGCTGTAATTATGTAAATATTTACATTATATTTTATAAATATAATTATTAATAAATAATATTTATTATAAAGATATATTATAATAAATATTAAAGGATATTTTATGTAAAAGTAGTTACAAATAGCTTTATAATATGAAATACAATACATTATAAATGAAATGCTATACACAAAACTTATAATAATATATAAAATATATTATAATAATTATTTATAAAAAATATTTTGCATATTTAATATTATAAAAATAATACCTGTCTTATATTATATTCTATTAATTTAATTGTTTTATAATCATATAAATATTTTTAATAAGAGTTTTTAAAATAAATTTATTTAATTGTAAAAGTAATTAATTGAATTTTAAAAAAATATAACAAAAAAAAATCATTTAAGTGACTCGAATCTTGGCCGGTCGCGTGGGAAACAAGTATTATACCAATCAAGCCATTGCATCGCTGAGGATAATTGAAATTTAACTGTATAAAAGCTAAGCATGAATTTCGAAGGCTATTTTCTCTGAATTGACTGACCATTCAGCGCTATTACAATGGGGGTTGAACACCCTAAAGGAGTACTACTAGTACACAAAGTCTCGTAACCAAATTAATTTCCCAAGTCGTGACCTCCCCTTGTTAGCTTGAATTTTTTATCAACTTGACGCAACTGATAAAATATTTTTCTTAATTATCTTCTAAGTTAAGACGCAGATCTTTTTATAAACATATATAGCCTATGAGAGACACTATAACAGAGGTCTCTAAAACTGCGCAATACTGCATTTGTAGCACCTTCTATTTTGATTACTGCTTCTGTTTAAAGTAATGTTGCTTGCCTGGTCAGACTAAGTACTCTCTCTTTGGAAATATCATTCATCTTGGTCATTATATAGACGTAATTGGTAATTGCGTTGTCCACAGAGGGAGGCAATGCCTCGAATTTTATATTCTCGGCGCACACTAGACATTATAGTGTTGAATTTCATATGCTTGTGCCAAATTTCAAAACAATTTCTAAAACAGAACGCCCAACGTTAACTACTATTCCGCATTCTAAGTCTGTTAACTTTCGTCCCACAGTAGGGCCATAATAACGTTAGAGAGCTTTTCACTTGAATCATTCGAGTACAAATAAAAACCTTGATATTGCATATTTTGAGTATATATGTACAATTTCTGTCGTCTGGATGTTTGCATATTGTTATCCTGTGTCTTTCGGCACTTGAGCACACATGTATGAACTGGTGAGTTTCTTGTTAAACCGATCAAAACTGTAAGTCAAAGAATGGTAATATATTTAAACTATTATTTCGCATAAAATAATCATCAGAAAAATTTTAACTTTTAAATATTATTCTGATGGCATCAAAGAGCAATTAAATATAATAAAAGTTTTGAATGTCCTAAAAATTATATATACGGGAATAATTTATAAATATTTCTTAGATATCTACATTTATAAGAAAAAAAATGTACTCTTAACAATTAGTATATACTCATAATTAATTTAACATACAATACTTAAATAACTCAGAAGGTGCCGGTTAGAAAGTTAACAAGAGAAAGAATTCAGTAATTTCTATTAACAATGTTTTTTTTTTTTTTTTTACAAAACTTTCTTGTAAAAAGATAAAGCAATTTACTACCCAAGAATTTCCTTTAAAAAATTCTACTTTCAAGATAAATGTCCGAAACAATAACCACACTACAAGACTTTTTCATGGCAACTGTTATCTACACTGGTGTGCAAAAATTAAGGACGAGACGGTTTTTTCAATATAACTTTGTACAAAAGCTTTCCAAATCAACACATTTAATACCGTAAGATTCCCAATACGTAAGGACATGTGTAATGTAAGCAACACTTACTAAAAGAGAAATCAGAGGGATAAAAAGAAGCTTGATTGAAAAAGTAGCATGTAGCGCAATGCGACTGAAGGCCGAAACATCCCTGTGATGGGTGTCCAGCAAGAAACATCCGGTCTTTAGTAGGGGATATGCACTCCCCTGACTGCTAGGCACGTTTCACAGCGTCTGCCCATGCTGAGAATGAGGGTGTCAATGAGTTGTTGAGGCATTGCTGCCCATTCGTCTTGCAGCGCCAATCGAAGCTCCCGAATCGTTACTGGTGGTAAGGTACGAGCTGCCAAGCGTCTGCCTAGAAAATCCCATACATGCTCGATGGGATTGAGATCCGGAGATCGTGCCGGCCAATCCATACGTTCAATATCCTCACTCTTTAAGAGCTGTTCGGCAGCTACTGTGCGATGACATGGTGCATTGTCGTCCATGAAAAGGAACTGCAGACCCATAGCGCCTCTAAAAAGACGCACATATGGAAGAAGAATCTCGTTACAATAACGGGTCCCGTTGACTGAACCTGCGTCGAAGATGTGAAGGCCTGTACGACTACCAAGCATGATGCCTCCCCAAACGAGAACACCGCGACCTCCATACCTGTCCCTTTCAATGAGTTTCGAAGGATGATTGCGGCTTCCCCGCTCTCTCCAGATGAGTATGCGATGAGAATCGCTACTCAAACTGAATCTGCTATAATCTGTAAAGAGTACTCGTCCCCATTCATTGTCTCTCCAATTCCGGTGTTCCCGGCACCACAGAGAACGCCTTCTCCGATGGGCAGGCGTTAAAGGTACACACCGTACAGGGCGTCGTGCAAACAGACCACCACCGTGCAGTCTTCTGGCCACGGTAAAACGCGATATCGGTCGTCCAGTCGCCTGTGTCGTGTGTCTAGCGATTTCTCCCGCTGTCTGCCGCCTGTTTCTTCTGGCCTGTAAGACAATGTACCGGTCATCTGCGGGTGTGGTTCCTCGTGGACGACCACTACTGAACCCCTGGATAGCTGTTCCTGTAGTTTGAAATTGTCTCCAAAGTCGTGAAACGATGCTGTGAGCAATTCCGAACTCTGCAGCCACACTTGTCACACTGCGGCCTTCCTCCATCTTCCCAATGATTCGACCTCGGGTAAAAGCATCCGGATGTCGTCTAACAGATTGATTATTCGCCATTTCTCGCTGATGCAGCAACTCGGTGTGATTTTAACTGCTATACGGCGTGCAATCTCGTTGCCAGAAATACTGATCTTACACCTACAACATGCTTTATACTACTCAGACACTCCCCCATTACGTCTACCTGCATATCTGCACATGTGCTACCGTACATCACCTTACTTAATCTCCTGATTGGTCTTTCTGTCCGCTCTGCCTCTTCGTTCAGCTGATATGCTAATTTTTCGACTTCGCCCTTAATTTTTGCACACCAGTGTATATATATAGGGGCCTATATATATATAAAGATAATTTAACATTTTATCAAATTCTCGATTTATGGAAGGAAGTATAAATCTCAATTTGTAAATTATTTGGCAGGATATTATCAAATTTACTGTCCTTATTTCTGAATCGTTTGGCATAAATTTGTGTAAAATACAAAAAATAATTAAGAGCAAAATGGTCTACAGTTTTTTTTAAAACTTATGCGCATTTAGAGGGCAGAGTGTGGATCCGGAAAAAAAATCGAAATTATACGCTCAAATAAAATAAGATTGAGCACAAAAATTATAATTCAATGTATTCCATTACAAAAAGTTACATGAATTTATTTTAACTTTTGTTCTTGCATTTCTGAATCATTTAGAAAATACATGGAGAAAACACATTTTATATACGATTTAAAAAGATTTCAGAAAAAAAAGTTCTTATATACTTCTTTAATTACGACCTGTTCATTAAAATATGTTATGTATAGAAGTTTTGAAATTATAAGAAAGCTACAAATAAATTTTAAGCAAATTATCTTAGCTTTGAAGAATATAAAAAAAATCCCCAAACGCACATACGGAGTTTAATATTTACATACATGTAATATGTGTATATCTTATTTTAATCCAGAGTGAGAGAGTGAATATTAACGTTGCACTGTTCAGCTACACGATGGTTTTTGTCGACGGAACACGTAATTTTGAACCTTGGTCAAGTGACGTGGACGACACCTGAGCTGGCACCCCCAATCTTAACTACCACACTACACCAACGGGAGGACGTTTCAGCTCTGGACAGATTTAACGTGCATCGCTGCCCTACATGGTAGGTCTTTAGTGGTACTGGGCTCGAACTCATGACGTTCCTGCCGTGATCCGACACCCTGACCAATGGGATACCGCAGCCCATTTTAATCCACAAGTATGAGACTTAGTGATTGCGTTTAGTGGAACATTACAGAATGTTTGTTTATGTATTACTGTCGCATACGCTCCCAAACTACATTACGCATATTATCAATACATCTTCCATTGTGAAACTTGGGTTAGTGACGGGGACAAAACCTGACTTGGTATATCATAGTTCGAACTACATACAACAACAACGTAAGCACTTTGGTTTAACGTGCATCAGTACATCTGCACGGCTCGTTTCTAATGGGACTAGAGCTTGAACCCACGAATAAACAGAAACAATGCCGATCGTGAGATCACAGCCATTTTGAACCGGCAAATGAGGTCTCCTTTGAGGCAGGAAAAAATGGCAGTCAAAAAAATTAGAAGCACAAAATTTCTTCAACCAATGAGGCGTCTCGGGATTAATGGGTGGCCGCAGGAACCTAAAGGTCAAGGTAAAGGACTCGTGGCCGGCGTGTCATGAATTTGAGCCTAGTACCTCTGAAGTCTCGCATGCAGAGAGGGACGATGCCCGTGAAATATGTAGGGCTCATTCATTTAAACTTTAAAGTCTTTAAGAATCGCGTGAGTGAATATTAACGTCACACTATTCAGCCATTCAAGGGCTTTTGGTGACGAACCTCGTAATTCTGCACCATGGTCAAGTGACGAGAATGTCATCTGAGCTGGAACCCCTCTCCTAACTTTCACATCACCCCAATGGGAGGAAGTTTAAACTTCGATAGATTTAACCTGCATCACCCTCCCTATATGGCTGGTCTTCAGCTAGGCATGAATTCACGACATGCCGCCCACGAGTCCGTTACCTCAACCACCAGGTTACTGCGGCCACCTGAGACGCGTGGTGTGAGAACTAAAAGAAACACATTTCAACTCAAGCCTTCATATCCTTTCTTTACTGTGGCTCAAATTTACAAATTATTTGGTGGTGTCTCCTGTGTACCTTTTAGTACGAAATCAAACGAAACCCTCGGGAGGACTATCCACCAGACAATAAGTGCGCTGGTACATTAACCCTAGAACGTCCGTCGGTGTCACATGGACACTGGAGCCTGGTTTACTTTGTTCTTTCCGCATTTTTGCAGTGAATTAAAATTTTTCATGACAATAATTTTCCCTATACAAAGTCTTGTGGTCCTAAAGGGGCAAAACCCACCTTATAGTATAGGGTTAATTTATAATTTTCAAGAACAGCGTTAAAAGATTGGAAACGAGAGAGATACTGAATTAGTTATCAAAAAATATTCCAAAATACGTTTTTGTTTCTATTACTTATCAAAAATGAAGCAATCTAAAATAATTTATCTCTTTATCATTGTTGACGTCTTATGCAAAAGTAGGTTTCTGAGAAATGTTTCCTTCAAAAGAGTAAGATGTTTTAAGGTGATAAGTTTTACACAAATATAATTCTATTTTTAAAATCTACAAGCAAACCAGAGTTGGCTCCTTCCTGTCTCTGACTTCTACAAATTGAACTGACATCTCCTGATATTTTCGCCCTATACGTTATTCGAAATTTAGAATTTTCATTTGAAATCCGGGAAAAATTTGAAACATCTTGCTTTCCAATGCGTCAGTCGGTTTAATGCAGAATTATACAAGAATATTAAGGGTGATGGGAATTAACAAGTTTATATAAAGCTGTCTTACATAAATGATGATGAATTTAAGTGCATGCAAATGTGCAAGAAGGACTTCCTGAATGTGAAATCAAATTATCTTACAATTTACTGTATTATCAGAAATTTATATCAATAGTTCTTATTTACTTATTTTTTATACATTAATGTTTGATACTGGTTCATTATTTAATTTGGAAATTACTTGCGTATGTTTAGAGTCTGCTTGTTTTCACATAACCTTGGATATCTATTCTTATATTGATTATATTGCTTTGATTCCAGTCCAAAGTATTTAAATTTTGTGCCTTCTGAAACCTCCTTAAAACTGATAAGAATGGAAGAGTAATACAATAAGGAAACGTATACAATGGAAAAGAGAAATTCTATTATTTTTTGGATTAAAACTTGACATTATTTTTCATGTATATTTTGGTGAGGTGAGATTGAGTTAGCTTTTATACACAGCTCAGGCACATCAGTGGGACTACCACATACTTTCGATGTCGACATTAAATAACCAGTATCGGAAAACAGGTAGCAACACAATGCTGTTGAGCGTAGATATAGGGCGTATGAGGGCTTCGAAAAACATTGCAATCGTTGGCGTAATGAAGAAACGGAGTGATTTATCCGATGACCAAAAGGGCATGATCATTGATTTTCGGGCCGAGGGTGGAAGCATTTCTGAAAGGTTTAGGTTTGTGAACTATTCGCATGCCGCCGTGATAAACGTATGCCATGCATGGTAAAATGGGACTGTGCAAAATTAGTGACATGGCAAATGGGGTGCAACACAGGCCATAGATGATAGAGGTGAATGACGGCTGCGGAGATGCGTTCGGGTGAATAGAAGTGCTATCATTGAGCAACTGACAGCCAAGATGAACAAAGGGACTACCAACAGTGTCTCCCAAAATACTGCTCAGAGAACGTTGCTACGTCTTGTCCTCCGAAGCAGACGCCTGGTTCATACACATATGCTGACTGCTGTTTATAAGCAATAAAGGCTGGAATTGGCACACCAGTACCGCAAATGGACATCCACTGAGTGGCGACAGGTATCGTTTTCCGGTGAATTCCGCTTCATGCTCCATCGGATAGATGGACGTTGGCGTATACGGCGTGAAACCTCTCAAAGCAAACACCTTGTAACCATTGTCGGAACGGTCCAGGCTAGAGGCGGGAACATTATGGTCTGGATAATGTTTCCTGGCATTCTCTGGATTCACTTATTATTGTGGAAGGCACGATGGATCGATACAACCACGCATCTGTCCTTGCCGACCATTTTTACCCCTATATGTGTACATGGATTTTCCTCAGGATTATGGTATATACCAGCAGGACAATGCGAAGTGTCATGCAGCTGGCAATGTACGTACGTGGTTCGAAAAACACCAGGGTGAGTTTTCCGTTATATCCTTTCAAAAAAACTCACTTGACTTAAGCCCAATCGAGAATCTGTGAAACCCTCTCATTCGGGTTGTTCGCGCCATTGATCCTTAGCCACGTAATCTAGAGCAGCTAGCCACGGCACTGGATTCGGCATGGCTCAACATTTCAGTGAACACCTTCAGGAACCTAATTGACTCTCTTGCTGCCCATCTCGCAGCAGTCCACTTTGCGAAAGGTGGTTATTCTGGCTTTTGACAGGGTTCACATTAATGGGACTGGACTGTGTATAAGCTGGAGTTAATTAAATGATCGGATCTTTTGAAATTTTGTAATCAATTTTCTTCGTAACAATTCAGATGATTTATTTTCTATCGGCAATGATTGCCAATATTTTTAGAAATGCAAAAGTTGAGGTTCCTCTTTGTAAACTTGACATTTTATTAAATAACTAATAATTGCCGTGCCTATTATAATATTTTCCCTTTGATGTGATTATACAATATCCAGTATGTGTGTAACTGTTATATATTTGTTTTGATACATTAAGATTGTGACCGACGATTTCAAACGTCAATTAAAGAACTGAAAGCGATAGAAATATACGGATTGCTGCATTCTGCTATGATGACCAGGGAATTTATTCTCACAAAGTCTCAATGTTTTTTGACTGGAAAAAAGTATTCAAAAAAAAGTTTGTTTCCGTCTCATCAGATACGTCAGCATTCTGCCTTGTGTTTCGAAATTTATCTAGTCGTTGGAGCGCTGCCAAAAAAAAAATCTTACAAAATTCAAAGTTAGAAATTTCGTTAACGTATGATGCTTTTGACTAAACAAAATTTATAGGAAATGTTTTATGTCCGTTTTGATTGACACATCAGCATTCTGACGTGTGTTTTGCGAATTATTTTCTCAATTGAACACGACAGAATGCCGCACGTGTCTAAGCAAAATGAACAAAAAAACACTTGTTTTTATAATTTTTCGTACGTGAGAATTAATTTCTTGGTTACTAAACAGAATGCACTTATATCCATCGCCTTCTGTTTTTTAATTGATTTTTCAAATCTTCGTTTAATTTTGTGACACCTTGTAATAAAACAGAATTTTTGAATTTTTCGAAAATTACCAATGCAGTTTTTAAGAAAAATAGATTTTTTCTAGGTATGCAGATAAATATTGAATATTTTTTTCCACAATTTGTCTTAAGTATTTCTTAATGGTAAGGAAAGTTTTGTTTTGTTTATGAAAATTTCTTCCTTTTTGAAAAAAACCCTACTAAAGCTAGAACATGACATTTATTACTTACCGTAAAATACGGCGTATAAGGCACACTTTGAACACAAAAAGTATGATCGAAACTTACGGGTGAGCGTTATACGCTAGGTATAAAAATGATAACATCAAAAATATTAATATAAAAAGACATGGACATTATATAAAAATATTTTACTGCTACTTAGATCGGAAATACTATTTATTTAAAACAAATAACATAACTAATGAACTTAAAGGGCTGTCGTTCTAGAAGTAAACTACTTTTTCAAAAACCTATGATAGTACCTCAAATAAATGACTTCAAAACATAAAAACATTTCACACATATATTTACGGTTCCTTCGTTAGAAAAAGGGTGTGCGTTATACGACGAATGTACCTAAAAACTAAAAAATGGGCTTGAAAATACAGGTGCATGTAATACGCCGGGATTTTACGGTAAATCTCCTTATTCGTCCATTTGAATTGAAAAATTGCCATTCAGTTCATCGCACAAAACATTTTCAGCATCATGTGACATGCATTCATCCATCGACTTACTGTATTGTTCGAAAGTGGAATACTTTCAGTTTCTTTTGCTTCACATCTTCGGGTGGCCGCGGTAGCCGAGTGGTATAGGCATCGGATCGTGGCTGGCTTTGTCACGAGTTCGAGCCCAGTACCACTGAAGACCCGCCGTGTAGGGCAGCGATGCACGCTCAATCTGTCGAGAGCTGAATGTCCTCCCGCTGGTGTGGTGTGGTAGTTAGGAGAGGGGGGTGCCAGCTCAGGTGTCGTCCACGTCACTTGACCATGGTTCAAAATTACGTGGTCCGCCGCCAAAAGCCCTCGTGCAGCTGAACAGTGCGACGTTAATCTTCACTCACTCACTCACGCTTCACATCTTCGGAAACTGTATCCAATATAATTTTTTGCAACCATTACCAAACTCTTCCTGACTGTGTGACTTTTCCTCTTCTGTGCAATAAACTCTCCAAAAAAATTGCTTCCAAAATATGTAATATGTTGATTTTGAGAATTTTAACAGTTTTAAAATACACTCAGGTACATTGAAAATAGTGACCCAAGAAGAAAGCATCGGATTGAAATGAAATTTAATACACATAATGACACAGATGAGAGATTCACTTGATCTCAAATACCAGACAATTAAACGAATACAGGGTATGCAATGACACAAATACTGGGCAACTTCAAAAGCACGTTGGACCACCTCCAGCAGCAATACATGTCGCCACACAGTCCGGGATTAAGTTGATTAGACATCTTATGTTGTCCTGAGGCAGATGAGCCCGCAAATCTTGAACAGCCAACTCTAAATCATGTACAGAGTGACACGATGGCATCTGCCGTTTTAGCTGATCCCACACGTGCTCTACAGGGGACAAATCGGGGGAGCGGGCCGACCATGGAAGAGTCTAAAAATGACGAAGGAAGTCTTGAGCAACTCTTGCTGTATGCAGACGAGCATTATCTTGCTGGAAAATTGTCCCTGGGAGACCATTCAGGAAAAGTCCTACATGGGGTCGAAGAATATGATCAACGTAACGTTGGCCCGTTAAGGTTCCACGACTCACCATTAAAGTGGACCGGATATCATAGGCTATGGCTCCCTAGACCATTACACCAGCTGTGCGGGCAGTGCGACAGTGCCCGGGAGAGTGTGACGGGCGTAGAACAGTGTGGGGGAATTGAACCACTCTCCAAGGCGCCTCCAAACCCGTACAAGGTTATCATCTGTTCCCAAAACAAACCGGGATTCATCACTAAACAGAACATTTTGCCAATATGTGACATTCCACATTGATCTGGCTTGGCACCACTGTAGACGCAGTTGCCGATGTTCCGGTGTTAAAGGGAGTGCACGGAAAGGGCGCTTGGATTTAAGATTTGCTTCTGCAAGGTGTCTGGAAATTGTGTGTGGAACAATTGCTACACCCGCGTCTACTCGCATTGTTGAACGAGTCATTGTGGTGTCCACAAGTGCTTGCCGCACGATCTTTCGATCCTCTCTCCTTGTGGTTTTCCTGGTCGCTCCAGGCCCGGTTTTCCACGCGTGTCCACTGCTTCTCGTGTCCACTGCTCCCAACAATTTCTAACGGCACACTCCGAACGATCCACCTGGCCAGCTACACGGCGCGTCGACCAGCCTGCAGTTTTCATCCCGATGTTCAGACCCCTCTCAAACTCGCCTAACTGTGAGAAATGTCTTCTAGCACGTTTACCTGGCATGTTTCGCTTACCAATGTCTTCCTACAATCGGCGGGTAATCGTCACGATTATGAATCTTCGAATTTGCGCTGGCTTATATAGCACTCTCTTCCTGATTGTAGCGCCACCTCGGCGTGTATGAGCATGCGTATTGGCATAAAACTTGGATCATTTGCATATCAACTTACGCTGTACTTATTAGCAAAGTTTCGCGATTGTGCCCTAAGCTTCCTTCTTGAGTCGCTATATTTAATGTTCCTGAGTGTAATCAACATTTTTTTAATATTGATGTTTTATATTGTGAAATTTCTGTTCTATATTTTGTTAGAGCCATTTCTGTATTCGAAAGAAATTAACAACAAAAGGAAACATAATGGGAGAAAACATTATAGATCACCATTCTATGTAAGGTACCAGTCTATGTAATTACCAGTCTATGATGAATAACCTAAAAATTGCAACGGACATAAATTTTTGTGCACCGCTGTTTTTATCATTTTTTTTAAATTTTGTGTGAGATCCTATATCTTCAAGAACTAGCTTCTTCAAAATTATCTGGGTTGTTTACCTAAAATTATTGCCAAATTTTCCCCATTAAAATTTTTAGAATTAAAGATGAGAAAAAAAACTGAATAGTAACATTAAAACTAAAGTAGTAACATTAAAAATTACGCATTAGCCCTCTGTTTAACACCATCTACATTATCCTACATTCCTTGGACATTACAATTCTACTCTATCCACATTATCCTACGCGCTGATTTGAATTGCTGCACTTTTTTGAGCAAAAACGCGTCCCCTGCGTTGTGACGAGTTATCCCTTGAATTTCGACACGTCAGTGAGTGAGTGAGTGAACTTTACTTGCTCGACTTAAGAAATGCGTATTTTTGGAATACTTTTAAATTTGAAAAATTTTATACGTATAACAAACGAATGTTTACAACGCATCTGTGAATGTTTATTAAGGCTGTTATCGTCATATGTAAGACAGTGTGAACTTAACGCGAAGCACATTTTCGGACAGAAAAAATGCCTCATTTTTTTTAAAAAAATTGTGACATTGTAACTCATGCATTTGTTTATAATATAGTGTTTTTAAAATTTAAAAATATTTCATAAATTATCCGTTTTTCTTTTTAACATGTAAGGTGATAGCTCATTTAGCATTACGGTATAGGAGAAAAAAATGCGAAACACATTTTGTAAAAGATACAATGTTTCAACTCGGATAAAAGCAAGTAGTGTGATAAAATAAGTGATTCTCTACAGGATAGGGAAGTCAGAATATAGTATTAATGTTTGAGTACTTTTTTATCTGAAAAAATATTCCGCATTTGGGTCCTATTCTTTAACATTAGCCGAGTGATTGAATATTAACGTCTCACTGTGCAGCTACACTAGAGCTTTTGGCGACGGACCACGTAATTTAAACCATGGTCAAGTGACGTGGACGACACCTGAGTTGGCATCCCCCTCTCCTAACTACCACACCACACCAACGGGAGGACGTATCAGCTCTCGACAGATTTAACGTTCGACACTTCAGATAATATGTTTGTGAGTACATGTATGTCCTATTTAAAAAAGCTCCCATGATAGAAGATCCAAATAATACACATTTTATGTTAATGTGATTAATTTTGGCGAAATTTAATTCAATTTTCAGTTTATTGTTTCTGAAGATTTGATAAAGAGTTACATGGATAATATTCAAGAAATTAATTTATAAATGATATTTTCTAGAGCAGGGTTCGGCAACCTCTTACCTGTGGCATGCCCAACCAATCTACCAATATGATTCAGCGTACCACAAAATAAAACATTTTTGAAACTTTTCGATTTCCGCGAAAGTTCATGCAGAGTTAGAGGTCAATAATATAGATATTCACAGTTTTTTTTACTGTGTATTGAATCATTTAAAGATACTTCTTATCATGAAAATAAGTAGCATGAAGTATAAGTCTCTTCTACAAAAATAAAAAAAAAACAATTAAGTTGTACGTATCGTATGCATTTTTAAACATATTTATTAAAATAAGAAATAGACAACAGAAAATAGTGGTATATCCCTTCCTTATAGTTAAAAAAAACTAAAATTTCAATGTAAACCTAGTGCACTTGCACTGCTCCATTTTCGTATCGCAAAAATCAGGGGTATAATTTGTGATTTTCAGCGTTCAAGTATTAAAATTTTCTTTGCGAGCTCGAAAATATATTTCATATATACACTGGTGTGCAAAACTTAAGCAACAGGTGGGTTTATTGCCATAACTTCACGAAAAATCATCTGAGAGACATGAAATTCAGAAATAAGGGAGAGTATTATGTACGTAAAAAGGATGACGAAAGCATCGGCGCTGAAAAAGGAATACAATGCATACGGTATGGAATCAAACAAAAACAAGCTTTATTGAACGCATAGTATCGTTATTCATGATGGTCTATCCAATAGGAAGAACAACAAGCAGATGTTCCTTAATATGGTATATGCCATCCCCTCACTGCAATGGTTGCTTCGCACCGTCTCCGCATACTCAGAACCAGCTGGTGCAACATTTCTTGCGGTAGGAGTTCCCGTTCTTCAATCAACATCTGTTTGAATTGTTGGGTGTTCTCCAGATGATGTAAGCGTGCTGCAATACGTCTCCCCAAAGCATCCCACACATGTTCAATGGATTTTAAATCTGGGGAGTACGCTGGTCAATCCATTCGAGTGATATCTTCACTTTCCAGCAGCTCCTCAACAGCAAGAGTCCGATGTGGCCGTGTATTGTCATCCATAGAAATGAAGTCTGGGCCAATGGCACCTCGGAACAGACGCACATGGGAAGGAAGTACCTCCTTACAATATCGATCCCCGATTACAGATCCTCTATTGAAAATGTGGAGCTCAGTTCACCCGTTCAGCGTAATGCCTCCCCAGACAAGAAATCCAGGACCACCGTAATAGTGTCTTTCATTGATGTTACTGGTATAAAACCGTGTCCCGATCTCTCTCCAAATCAAAACGCGTTGAAAATCGCTTCTGGTACTGAACCGACTCTCATCCGCAAAGAGGACACGACTCCATTGACAGTTGTCCAGTTTTTGTGCTCTCTGCAGCACTGTAAACGGTGGCGTCGGTGGTCAACTTTCAACGGGAGGCAGCGTTCAGGACGACGGGTGAATAGGCCCCCTTTGTGAATTCGTCCGGCCACAGTAAACAGCGACACTTGTCGCCCCGTTGCTGTAGAGAGTTGCTGAGCAATGACGCTTGCTTACTGCCGTCGGCCTCATTTCGCCTGCAGGATGATATATCGGTTATCCCCTGTAGTTGTCGTCCTCGGGCGGCCACCACCAACCTTTCTAACAGCTGTACCTTTGGTTTGGAACGCTTTCCAAGCGTGCGAAACGACACTTTTGTTGATTCCGAACTCTGCAGCTACACTGGTGACGGTACGCCCCTCCTCCAGCTTTTCGTTCATTCTTCCGCGTGTGAAGTTGTCCAGGTGATTTCTTCTAGCCATATTTCACGAACTGACTCACTGGCACTTGCAGCGAATATGTTGAATTGCGTCTGTGTCCTTCATTTTTTTTTACTGTTGAGCAACACGCGCCGACATCACGCGTTTTGCGTACGCTCACGTCGTTTCTCACGTTTCGTTCCTGATATTTGCATACGTATGACGTTTGTACTGACTTACGTCTTCACTGTACTGATCTCCAGACCTCCTTTTCTGCAATTTCATGGTTATCTGCTAAATTTTTACACATTGTTGCTTAAGTTTTGCACACCAGTGTAGAAAGTTTTTTTTAGATATATAGAGCCGAAAGCAGAATACATGCAATGTTCTTTCTTTCTTCAAACAATTAAATCTATCCTGTTAAGGACTTTCAAAAATTCACAAAATAACTGCAAATTTACCTTTAGCTCTATCTTTCAGATTTTTAGTAATTCCTTAAATGTTCCTAATTCTGAAGATGTTTGTCAAATACGGTCCATAGCAAATTTATCAATTCCCCTACACTCAAAAATTGAGATAATTGTAGAGTTGTGTAGAGTGTCACTAATTGTACCACGTGCCACATGTTGCAGCCCCTTGATCTAGAGCAGGGGTGTCCAACCTAAATCGGTTGGTGGGCCACATAAAAATTTACTAAACTCTGAGGTGGGCCGCACGTATTAAAATAAAAAAATATATTCAAAATATTTTACTATCGTACAGCATTCAAAATATGATATGATCAACATTCAATTATTGATATGGTCAAAAAACACCAAGTTTACCTTTTACTGGATCACAATCACAACAAAGTTGAAAGTCGACAGATTGCACTTGTTGGTGGAAGAATATCTCTTAACCTACAAAGTTCTTATCTACAGTAGATTTATGCTGTCATCTGAGGTTACGTAGTATAACAACTATGTGCGTAACATCTTCACATTTTATACATGTGTTGCAGTATGTTTGCATAAAATTGATTTAGATTTTCAAAATTTTTATTCCAAATGCAAAAAAGCAATTAAGTAAAGAACAGCTTTGTAATTATTCCACTGTTTGTCAAAAAAAGTTATTTTTTTCTGCCCGATAGCCAAATGTTTAGTTTCTTATTTTATGATATTAATTATTGCACCGTGATTAAATATATATCATAAAATGAAAAAGTTACATAATTTCAGAAGGTTGAAATATTACACATTTTTATTCTGCTGCCGTAATTATCTTACATTTCTACTAGCTGTTCTGACAGTCCTGAGGCAACTCATCAAATCCATCATCGGATTCTTTCATTGCCAAATAAAACAAGAAAAAGACTACTAATCTGAAATTAAAAATATAGACATAAATTACTTCTCTGACAAATAGAACTAAATACACTACTCACTATCAACGAAGTTCTCGTTGAAGGAGGAATAACATACCCAAGCTCATCTGCTTTCCTTCATCCATCAATACCTGTTACTACAATTGCTTGGAAGTCAAGTGCAGGAAAAAAATTATTTTGGTAAAAACTGCACGGGGAGAGGTGATGGTGGGTCAAAACACGATATTTTCGATTCAACCGTCTGTAGTCCAAATGTCTAAAATATTATAGACAGAAACTTCAATTGGGCCGCAAAAATTCTCCAAATGGGCTGCATGCGGCCCATGGGCCGCGTGAGGCATGTCTGATCTAGAGTAATTCGAAAAGTGTTTAAAATGTATTAAGTCGTTTCATAATTTTATTTTCTGAATGCTGCAAAGCAATACAACAGTAATAAAAAAACAATATGTAAATCGAGTGTACAACATATCACACATGCCTTACTAATTATAGCATATTTTAACATTAATTATAAAATTATAACCTAAAGAGCTTATTAAAATAGCTCTAGATATTTTTACTAGGGAATTTTTTTAAAAAATAGGAAGTATATATATATGTGTGTGAAAGGTCTGTCTTATAAAGTTGCATTTGCATTTGACTATAAATTGACACTAATAAAAGCTCAAACATTGAATTCTTCTTCCTAATAAAAAATGAATAAACTCTATAACTTTCCAACACCTTACGCATATGAACTTTTAAATGATTTTTATGGACTTAGAGAATCTCTAATAGTTCGACAAAGAAAGCATTTGGAAAGCACCATAGAATACTTTTTCAGTGAATTGATTCAAATTGTATAATTATTGATAAAAAGCTTGAGAGAATTTATTGCTGATAGACGATATTTTAATCACAGGAGTTGCAGTGGACTAAAGTATAATTTTTTGTATACTTCGAATTCCCAAGGACCAGCCAAATTAAATGCAGGCAAAAAGTATAATGCAATTAAATTGCTTTTAAGGGGACTTGGCACCCTTTGAGCAAACTTCTTTATTTACGTATTTAAAAAAATTATATTTTAACATTTTATACAATGTTACCAGATGAAAATTTTCATATATTATTCACACAATTTTAAAATTTTAATTTTTTGAAGAAAATTGGGAAGATTTTAAATTCTACCCTTTTGTAAAAATTACTTTTTTGACCTGAAATTTTTTATAATACTCTAATGGATGATCTAAACAACTTTAGGGATCGATTTTAGAATAACTTCATTTGTTTTTTCGAGAAAAAAAAATAAAATGTTGATATACAGGCTAAAAATCAACGAAAAAGCCAACATGTCTTACATTTTATTTTTTTTTTTAAAAAATTTCAGTTTATAGCAAAACGGATCCCTAATTTTATTAAGCATGCATTATTTTCAACACGCAAGAAAAAAATAGAAGTGATTGGTAAATAATTGCCGAAAAAAGTAGCATTTTGAATGCACTAAGGTTTCGAAAAACACTAACTGAGAAAAAACAGCTTTAAAGTTTATAATTCAGAAAAAATAATTATTATAAGCAATTAAACTTAAAATACCACTTCAAGATATTAGTTATACGTTTTTCTTTAAAATAATTGATTTTCATATTTTTCAACCCACACATTTTTATAAATGATCAACTTTTTTAGAGAGTACTAATTGCCCATGAAAATTCAAGAAAATGTTAAAAATTTTTTTCTGTCGACAGAAATTTTAGCTGTTTTTCTTCTTATAATATTAAAGTATTACATTGGTATGAAAAATGTATCAGGAAGAAGAACTGAAATTATAAAATTATTAATATAAAATGCCTTAATTTAAAAATTTTACATGCGCACATTTCACAAGGAAGAAAAATTACATTATTGTATTACTTCGGATATATTCTGCTTTTAATACTACACACATTCTTTTTTTAGTTATTATTTCTATTTATAAAATAGATTTTTTATCGTAACGCATGTTTTAGCTTTTTTTCTAAAAGGGTGTGTGGCTGAATTGCCTAATTTGTTTTCAAATGAAGTTTTATTCAACTTCTAACTTTCCAAGACATGCACAAGTCATATATCAATCGAAAGATAATAATGCAAAGAATAAGATTAAATGAAAATAAAAAAAAAACGATAGGTTTATGATTTTTAGGGTACCAAGTCGCCTTAATACTAGATTGTCCAAAGAAGTCATTTTGACTTCTTTTTAATTTCAATTACAAAACAATTACATATGAAATGTGCAATCTCTTACAATTTTTTATAATATATTTTTTTTCCAAGTGAAGTAACATTTTTTTTATTGAGATAATATTTGCTAAAAACTTGTTATAAGACTGTAAGAAATATAATCAATATTTGAAGTTAATGTTAAACAAATTTCTTTACACATTAATCTTTCTTTCACGATGCAATCATTTTAACTGGTTTTAGGCAACATATGTATATACTAAGACGCAGTCTTTCTAGTGTTAAGTACTCATTAATCCAATTAATTTTTGATGATTACAAAGCCTTGTTATTAAGGTATCCAACTACGTTCGGTACCGTGATTTTAAAAAAGTTCATAAATGGATAATTTTCATTATATTTAGTGTCATTCAGATTAGAATTCATGCATAAAATTATTTTAAAGACATTTTGACAAAAAAAATTTATTTAAATATAATATTTTGGCAAAAAAATATTCAAATACAATATTTTAGCAAAAAATTATCTTAGAATAATCTTTTTTTCCCAAATGTTCTCCTTTTGTGAAAAATGGTTCTATTATAATAATATTTTCCCTGTATATAGCTCAGACCTCTTTACAGAGGCTCATTATTTTCACATTATTTTCAGAGTTACCATCAATTGAAATAATTATCGACGTTTTTTTCTTAAAATTGCTCCCCTCTGTTGTAAAATATGAATAAGCCCACTTCTAAGTTATATATTTCAAAAGTTCTAGTTGAGCTTCTGTAAAGTGGTCTGAGCTATATACAGGCAGAATATTATTATAACAGAAGCATTTTTCACAAAAGGAGAACATTTGGAAAACTGATTATTTTAAGTTAATTTTTGCAAAATATTGTATTTAAATAGTTTTTTTTTGTAAAAATGTCCTTAAAACAATTTTATGCATATATGCCATTTATGCGCTCTATCAAAATCACGATTCCAAACATAGTCGGATACCTTAACTGTTTCTGTCTTGGAGTGCTAGTTTTTAAAACACCAAATCAATTTTGCTCTTTATTATTTTAGTTTATAAGATAATTTAAACGTTTTGTAAAAGTAAATCTTTTTGCTAAAATATAATCTATACCAAATGAAATTAGAGTAAAAAGGATCCCCGAAAATACGCATTTAAGACAAAGCGATCAATGAAGAAAAACATAATTTTTGTGTGTGATTTTCTTTCGGAAAAACTAATAGAGATATCTTCATATCTTTTAGATTCTTAAATTGGTATACAAATTGTTGTAAATCCAAATCTTTGTATATATAAATGTAATAATTCACTTAAATATTCTCTCGAGGGTTCTTAAATAAAAATAGACCTGAACCCTCTAAGATTTCAAGTAGTAATTAATTTTATTTTTACCCACCCTATCAGAAAATAACCACAATTTTATCTCACAAGAAACTGAAATTTTAGCGTTTTAAAACAGGATGATGCAATCTTTCATTACTCGCATATTCGGGCCACTCAGAAAAATTTTCACTGGAAAAAATATGATTCTAACATCCTCTGATTGACTAAGATTATAAATGGTTTAGATCTTGGTTTTGAACAATAGATGCTTTTGGGAACGTCCTGTAAATCATGCGTGCCAATGTCTAGCTTTAAGTGTTACTGCTTGTTTCATGCTTGTGTAAAATAAATGTGGTTTATTAATTACCAAGACGTTTCCCCTTCATTTGAGCCGCGACAATTACCAGAAATAATAGTTTAATAACAAAATGCCTTAAATTAAGTG
This sequence comes from Trichonephila clavipes, assembly GCA_019973935.1. NCBI lineage: Eukaryota > Metazoa > Arthropoda > Arachnida > Araneae > Nephilidae > Trichonephila > Trichonephila clavipes. The sequence continues at coordinate 803,460 of BMAU01004111.1, read as the reverse complement.
TTAAATATCGCACATACATGTATATATTATACGTTAACTTTATTTTAAAATTTTAACTTGTATAATGGTTTTATATAATAGAATTGCGAAGATTGAGTACGAATATTCTCTTACTCTCTCACAGATATATTTTTTACTAATTTTATAGTAGTGATTAATGCATAATTTTTTATATTATTTCACAAATTTGCTTATGATTATCTAATTTTCTGAAGTAAAAAAGGATATTTTTAAAAAAATTATTTTAACTTTAAGTTTTGTTTTCAATCATTTATTCTTTTTTATTCCTTTATTAAAAATAAAAACGTTGCTGTAACATATGGAAAAATATTATTTCATTGAATTTTTTTCTAAAAATGTTATTTTAATTAAAAAGGAACAAATCCATACCATAACTTAAATACTCAAGTTTAAATCTTATTTTTTGCAAAAATTAAAAATCAATTAAGATGACATAGATAAAATTCAAAAAAATATTAATAACATTGCATCATTAAGAAAAAGAAATGAAATATATTATTTAAAAACTATATATGCTCATAAAAATACTTATAAAAGCAATAACTTTTCAGAAAAAAGAAAAAAATAAGGAAACACTTAATTTTAGAAACTGATGTAACATAATATTTTAAGATAGTTTTCAGTTGTGGTTAAATTAAGGTCAATGAAAAATTTCTTATTCAGTTATTGGCAACACACCAAGAAAAGTCACTTAAAAAAGATTAAAAGACATATCATCCTCTTTTTTCTGAATTTTCCCAAAAAAAAAAATTACTCAAGAATTCTAGCTTTCAAATTAAATTAATTAATAAGATATACTCTTGATTAAAAGCTACAAAAGTCCCATAAAAATTGTCTCGTGTTACTTTTTAAATAAAACTATTTACTTAAACAATTGCTGAATTGTTTTTTAAACTTCTAAAATACCAAATAAGCACATATTAACTATTGATACGGAAAATATTTAAAGCTGGGAAATATTGATCTTAAAACTATGATTTGTATTTTTTTACCTTAAAATAAATCATGCATCGCTTTTTAATTTTTAGAACATATATGAATTATTTAAGCCAGGAGCAAAATGTAACTTACAATTGAATTTAAAATAATATAGCTTCAAAGCCATATTTTTTGCCAAATTCTCTCAGCTTTCAATCTCAGTGAATGAATTATTCAAAATTTTGCTTGTAAAAAATAAATATTAAGTAAGAAGTAAAAGAATAAGCAGAATAAAGTATAGCAGAAGGAAAATTTTTTCAAATGCGCATTAATAAAACTATATTTTCAGCATAAATAAAATATATATATTGGAATTCTTTCTATTAAGAAGTTGAAATTAACAAATTTAAAAAATACAAACAATATATATTTTTTAAATTTTAATATAAGAAAATTGTTAGTTAGATTTCTATTTTCAAAAGATATATTTTCCCAAAATTTGAAATCAATAAAATAATACCATTCGTTTTTAGAGTAAAATTATTATTTTTATAAAAAAAACTAAGCTTTGTTTGCTTGGTTATTAAATTTACTACATTTATATCTATGCGGTGCCAGTAAAAGTTACACCAAATTATTCTAAAAATGCTACAAGCTGTGTCAAATATCATGATTCATTATTGTGATCTTTCGTCACTCCTTTTTTTTCTCTGGTAACATTTTTAGAATTACTAAATGATGAAAAGACTGCTGTTTAACTAATCCAATATAAAAGAATCTTTCATAGAAGTAAACTTTAATCCTAAATCACACAACGATGAGTGAAAATATAATTTTACATTACTTGTTGTTATCCTCGAAAGATCTGACATATGTCAGATCAGCTCCAGTAGGTTGATGACCATCAAAAAATCTATAATAATTTGGGATCAGCTTTTAAATCCCTCTTAGAAAGTTCAATGCATCTCAGAATGTGATCCAGTGAAGCTGGACACAGCATTTCTTACAAGTGGGAAGGGTTTTCTTCCTTTATCATAAGAAAGAATTGAGGCTACTTGTTAGTCTATCAGTCTGGAAGCCACGGTCACATATGATTTCCTCAAGTCCTGCAGGACGCCTCAAAGTATGCTTATTGCCGGCGAGGGGAGGGGGTGTACCTGGACGGAATGGGTGAAGAACGTTGGAATGGTAATCTCCTGGTAGGGTCACCCAAGGCGTGAATGACATTCCATTATACACAGCTATAGACTCCAGGAAAAGGAGCAAAGACAAACTTCTGCCCTTGGACTTTGCCCAAAGGGTTCTAGTCTTTTTGGCCATCAGAAACTGCTCACTTCTTTCACCCTATAATTTTAACATTACTTAGTGAAAATAAGGCTGCTTTATAAGAGATCCATAGCTATATATGTATTTCATTAAAAATAAAGAGATGTGCATTAAGTAAATTCCTTGTCTTTATTGGATGTTTATTAACGTCACACTTAAAAGTTGTTGTTGTGACTAATGCCACCTGTCTGACGAAGCCAGATCGTAGCTTTGAGCACCATGCAGGTGACAGCACGATTTTGCTCAGTTCCAACCCAATTTAGAGGAAGAAAACCCTGTGGGTGTCCAGGGCCCTACCACCTCTTTTCCCCTTCCCCCAACCACACGAGAAGACTTGCGGCTCGACGGCCATTTAGAGTATCCCCATACCGCAAAGGCATTATACATTTACAAACGTCCATGTCTTCTCCGGGATTCGAACCCAATTCTGACGGCACCGCAGTCAGCGTCGGTAACCACTATACCAGTTGGGCGACACACTTAAAAGTACGTGCTAGGAGTCGAATCTCGTAACTTTTAGCCATGATCAAGTAAAAAGGATGGTATCTCAATTAACAGCTTTTATAACATGATGAAAACTTGAAGAATTTGCTTTCGACAGATTTTTAATGTGCATAAGCTACGTTAGGCAACACATCTTTAGTGAGATTGGGTTCAAGTCCTCTACTCGATTGAAATAACGCTGGGCACAAAGTCGGGAGCATCTTTAATCATCTCCTGCTTTTTCAACTTAACTTCAAATAAATTAAAATTTGTTACTAGCTGAAAAAGGTGTGATTTCAATTTACAGAACACCTAAACGAGGAAGGTCTAAGGAATGTTACCCTAAAACAATGATTCCCAAAGGGGTCTATATCGACCTCCAGATGTCTATAACGACCTGCAAGGAGTCCCAATCAGCGAAAAAACAGATTGGACCATGAGTTGTAAATAAGAGTCTACAATAGTAGCTCTCATTAAACAATACCGTGATTTTAATTTTAAAAGAAAATTTAATCAAATGGGGTGAAACCAAGTTTTACCTATCTAACATAGTTTTATCTAAACTTCATGACGTTAGTCTACAGTTACAAGAGGACAGCATAAATTTTATTAAAAGAAGGACCATCATTCCAGCGTTTCATGCCAGAATTAAGCTAATAAATAGAGTTTAATATTGGACGTCACGAATTTTCCCAAAATCTCAACTGTTCAGACAATCTGCCTGGAAAGTAACGTTTTAATCTACGTTCAACGTTTAAATGCCCTTTATTCTGATTTTAAATCTAGGTTTGCGAATGCTTCGACTATGATAGTACCAAAGTAGGAATGAATTAATGCCACATTGAAAAAAGAACAAATTCCATATTACTAAAGGAACTGATCAGAATAGGCACTAAAACAGAGATCTTAAAGTAAAAATTAGAAATAGATGCCAGCAATTTTGGCTTTAAAAAGACATGCCTGCTATTTATACCGAATTATGCATTATGGTGAGAATGTTTTTAATTGCTTTTCCTAGTGAGAAGAAGTTTCAGCGTGGTTACTAATCTTCAAAATAATAAAAACAGAAAGGAAGAAAAAAGACAGGACACTACTAACCAAGGAGATTGAGGGTTAAACCTGACAAGATTGATGCCAAATCTTGAAAATTTAATATTGAAGCAACCTATTCATCCCTCACATTCTAAACATTTATTTGTGGATCAATATTTTATGCATTAAATAAATTTTAATTTAATTTTCATACGTTTCTTAAATTTTAGACACTTTATATCACTATAATTAGAAAATTTAAATCTTTTTTAAAATAAATAGCTCTTTACCAGCTGTCAAAGACATTTAAGTTGATAAATTCGCAAACATTCAATATTAGTTAAGCAGGAATCTACCCCAAACCGAAAAACATGCAAGGAGTCTATGAGACAAAAAGCTTGAGAACTTAAGAGTAAGACAGAAAAATTCAGACCAAATGTGGATTTTATAAGGCATTTTTCTGCGAAGAATTTGTAAACATTTAGTGCAAATATCTTGCTAATTCTATAATACATGATCAATAATGATATAATTACAATGTGCAAACAAAAAAAATATAACTGAAACTTATTAATTATTTAATTTATTTTATTATATTTAAAATATTATAGAAATTCAAAAGACTAATCAAAAGGGGGGAGGTGAAATAAGAAAAATAAAGAAGAAATGAGATATAAATTAACTGAAATATGCTTGCTACAAAAAAATAATTATTAATAATACTATATGAAAAGAACTACACAAAATATATTTCTTAAAACCTAGAGTAAAAATCTATGAACTCGGTCAATCAGACCCACTCAGGTAAAAGTGAAATGTGTTCCGTAGGGTAGGAAAGCTGTATAAGCTTAAATGAGTAAAGCTGGCCTTTGTGAATGGGAATCATGTCCCGTTTAACCTTAGTTAAATTAATTGACTATGAAGAAAATCGACAAGTGGGGAGGTCGCAATAATGTATTACAATTAAGGGCAGACCCATTACCGGTTAAAATCCATTTATTTACTTTAAAAAATATGTGATTTTTATATATATATAAATCGTTGCCTTTAAAATAAATGTAATGCATTATCTGTAAATCGTACTGACTGTATAAAACATATCTAAAACTCAATAACTTTTTAAAGCCCAATTCTGCTAAGTGTCAAGTATCTTAGCTCATTTTCTCCTTGACTTTAATAAGTCAATTTATATCTCAAGAAAAACATTGAATTATATAGTCAAATAAACCAGTTCGAGAAAAAAGAAATAATAATACTCAAGATATTTCATGAGAAAAACAGGAGTTTGTGTTTTCATTTTTAAAAACTTCTAAATGCTTTTCTGAAAATATGTGGAGAAAATATAATTTACATTTAAAGCAAATAAAAAAGGGTTTGATAAACTTTTCCTTGTATAAGCACAAATAGTTTTCATTGAATACGCACACATGCTTTCAAATTATAAAAAAAAAAAAAAAAAAATACAACAAATATTTAGAGTAAATACCCATGTAATTTCTGAAAAGAACATGAAAAAAGCCCAGGCTGGCATTTAATACAGGATTACTAAATAATTGTCTCCACTCGATCAAAAGGTCCAAAAAATTACTTGAATGGGTTCGTATTATTTGCTTTAAGGGTTATAAGTTCTTGCTTGATGATAAATCAATATTTTGATCAGACCTATTTGACAATCCCAGAGAAAGTATTTTTCTTGCCATAAGGCACGGTATTTCTTTCCCATTTCCTAAATAAACAAACCAAACAAATGAAGATTATAATACAATACAAATATCACCAAATCAAACTGTGTAAATATTTTCCTTTGGAATTGCTTAGATGCTGAATTCCTCCCTAGATATATACTTATCTAAATATGAAATAATGGATACGTAAATCCACTATTTAGCAGTGTTTTTAGAAGTTGATTTAGTTCTGCATGCGTGTGTGTGTGTGTTTAGATAGTTGTGTTAAATATAAAGTTAACTGATTTCGAGAAAACATCATTGTCTACTAATACTATTTTCTTAACTGTAATAACCTTCATTGTTGATTAATTGTTAATTAGTTTTGCACATAGAAGCCATATGATAGTGTTACGTGGATCAAGGCTCGAGGATTTTACGCAAATCAGTCTCACAGGGGAAAAAACCGTTATTTAAGAGCGATGAGAATTTATTGTCCAAAATCCAATCCTCGAAATACAGGATTCAGCAGCAATATTCACAGAATAAATCTCAGGAGTTCTACTCGCCTTCAACAGCACTCGGACATAATTATCAGCGTCTAAAACACACGTATGTAACAGATTATTCACAAGCACAGCCGAGCTAATCGGTTATCACGATCAAGACAAGTTTACTAGTCGCTAATCAAAAGAATACTGACTCGTTTCGGCGAGCATCTCTATATTTATAGACCCGGCGGAAACTTCGAGAAAAATCCGCTTGCGTTACAGATAGCGAAATTAGTGGTTTTCTCCACTAATTTCCAGAAGAAACCATAAGGTCCCGAACTCGCCAAAAATGATCACCAAGTCGCCAACTCTGTCAAATGAGGCCAATTTGGCTCTATCGCCAAGATTTTGCCGTTTCCATTGAATCACCATTATAACGTAAGGAACAGCTTTGCTTCTGGATATTACAATTTTAACACAAAATGAATATAACATAGAGAAATATGAATGCTTTACACATCCAAAAATACAAGTTACTTTCACTATTTTACACAAAATTCTTAACAATAGCTGTTGATGACGTGTCTCATAAGCGATATTAAATTCGTTAACTTATTCCAGCTACGATAATAAAATCCAGTGTGAAAGAAAGTTTAGAAAATTCCATCGCATCTGCACTTTTAAAGTAGCAACATCACAGAAACAATGTTAATAAATTATATGAAGAGTATTATCATAAGCTGGAAAGTCATAGAGAGGTCATAGCAATGTTCTTATAACCGTGAAGTTTCGGTCAACCATTTTTTAAAAAATTATAATCCCATTTAATAATTTCAGGAATGTGTATGCACGTTAAATCTTCTCGAACTTAATGTCTTTGCATTTCTATGGCGTTTTTGATGTGGAGAGGAGTTTGCTAATACGTATATCAACCTCTTTTTGTAGTTCAAAATTGCGAGACATTGTCTCTAGTTTAAAGACATTCGTGGGAAAACAATATATACCTAAAACCACTCAGTAGTAAGAAACAAAGACAAAATTGGTGTATGTATTGGTACTTCTTTTTTCGTAAATTATTCATGCATAATTTTTTTTCTCACTCTTAGAGCAGTGCTTCTCAAACTTTCAATACTTGCGGCCCATTTTTCAGTCATAATTTTCATCGCGCCCCCCTTCCATACAATGTTAATCTATTGAATTCAATAAAATGCTATACTTTGACACTAAGACTACAATATGACTTTAACCTCTTAAACACCACCGGTGTATATAAACATCTCACTCAACCCAAACGTTAATTGACTTGGACGTATATATGCGTCTTTATAAAGTACGATCTTTTCTAAGCACTGTTATCCGAAAAATTATTCCGAAGGCTTTGGTATGCAAGAAAACGACCTTGACAGTGTTTGCGAAAGATTTACTTACTTCAGAGGATTTGCTTATCCCCCCTTTTTTTTTTTTCTTCTTCCTACGTAGAAAACGGTGGCATTGAGGAGCGAATCGCGAAACTTTTTTTTCGGCAGTTAAGGGATTATTTATAAACCGTACAAATTATCAAGATAATTTTTGTATATAATTTTATATATGACAAGCCCATGACATTACTGGTAATTATTAAACTTGTTTTTGTAACACTGTTAAATTAATTATGAAATACTTTATGCAGCACTGATACATTTATAAGTTTGTTATAACAGTGTAAATGTATATACTATTTTTTATTATGTAAGAATGTATTTTGTTTGTTTACTTTCAGCAAATTAATAATTTCTTAAAAATAATATTTTGTTTACGACTTTTCAATATACTCGCACCCCCCTCGCAGAGTTATCACGCCCCTCAAAGAAGGCGCGTCCCACAGTTTGAGAAACGCTGTCTTAGAGTCTTACGAGCCTTTTTTGTGGAAGATTTACACTTAATTTCTGCTTCCTTTATCCACGCATTAGCATCCTGAAATGCAGAAAGGCAGAACAACTCTCTTATTTACATTTACATTTTTTTATTGCTGAGGATGTAATTATTTTCAGATATTATCGCGGTTTGTGCTTTAAAACGTTCTTAAGGAGACTTGGTACCCTTTGAGCAAACTTCTTAGTTTACGTATTTAAAAATTATATTTTAACATTTTATACAATGTTTCTATTCAAGAAAATGTTACCAGATGAAAATTTTCATAAATTATTTACATAATTTTAAAAATTTAAATTTTTTAAAGAAAATTGGGAAAATTTTAAAATTCTACTCCTTTTGTAAACATTAATTTTTTGACCTGAAATTTTTTAATAATATTCTTATGGATGTTCTAAACAACTTTAGGGATCGATTTTAGAATAACTTCATTTGTTTTCGAGAAAAAAAAATAAAATGTTGATATACAGGCTAAAAATCAACGAAAAAGCCAACATGTCAAACATTTTATTTTTTTTAAAACAAATTATTCTGTTTATAGCAAAACGGATCCCTAATTTTATTACATGCTTTATTTTTAACACGCAGGAAAAAAATGGAAGTGATTGGTAAATAATTGTCGAAGGAGTAGCATTTTGAATGCACTAAGGTTCGAAAAACACAAACTGAGAAAAACCACTTTAAAGTTTATAATTCTGAAAAAATAATTATTATAAGCTTAATTAAACTTAAAATACCACTTTAAGATATTAGTTATGCGTTTTTCTTTAAAATAATTGCATTTTCATACTTTTTCAACCCACACATTTTTATAAATGATCAACTTTTAGAGAATACTAATTGCACAAGAAAATTCAGGAAAAACGTTAAAAAAAAATTTTTTTCTGTCACGACAGAAATTTTAGCTGTTTTTCTTCTTATAATATTAAAGTATTACATTTGTAAGAAAAATATATCAGGAATAAGAACTGAAATTATATAAAATTATTAATATAAAATGCCTTAATTTAAAAATTTTACATGCACACATTTCACAAGGAAGAAAAATTACATTATTGCATTGCCTCGGAAATATTCTGCCTTTAATACTACACATTCTTTTTTATAGTTATTATTTCTATTTATAAAATAGATTTTTTTTATCATAACGCGTTTTTTAGCTTTTTTATCTAAAAAGGGGTAGTGGCTCAATTGCCTAATTTGTTTTCAAATGAAGTTTTAGTCAACTTCTAACTTTCTGACATGCACAAGTCATATATCAATCGAAAGATAATAATGCAAAGAATAAGATTAAATGAAAATAAAAAAAACGATAGGTTTGTGATTTTTAGGGTACCCAGTTATCTTAACATTATATATATTAATTTTTTAAAAAATGTTTTTCACTTCTAAAGGTATTATCTTCTTCTTGAACATCAAAAAATTGCACTAGCAAGTAAGAAAAATAAAGAGTTTCTAACTGTAAAAAGAGACCTATCCTTTTCTAGAAAAAACGTGTTATATATATGTATATGTATATATGTATATATATATATATATATTGCCACGGAGTTCGAAAGAAGTACACAGTTCAATTAAACAAACAATTAGATTTATTCTAACGCTTGGAGCTCGATACAACACTGGACTGAGAACATGCCCAACTGGCGATGAACTCTGCTTTTATACACTTCGGAATATTCGAGAAATAACCAGTATGCACTCTAAAGAATGATCTGGATTCATCTAGAACCTAGAGAAACAATACATTAAAAACGGAAACAAAATTCCAGTCTTTGGATAAATCTGCCGGGGCCGGGATTCGAACCCGAGACCTGAGGAAGTTCAGTCCAACGCTCTGCCAACTCGGCTATCGGGACTTGTAGCAAATTATGCGTGTGGCATTGCTCCCCTCGAAAAAAGATGACAGCGCCCCGCTGTCATTTTGTTCAAGGGTCTTTATTCTGGAACGAGTGATGGGTCCTTTGTATGATTCTTTGGGAGGAATATCCTCGGTTTCGATTTGCTCGGCGGGATCATGGTACGGTTTCATACGCAGTACATGGACAACTTCTCTTAGTTTTCTTTTTCGTGAAGCAGGATCAAAATCTTGTACTTCGTAAGTCACGGCTGATAAACGGCGTAGCACCTGATACGGTCCGAAATACCTTCTTAAGAGTTTTTCGGAGAGACCGACTTTTCTCACTGGAGTATAAACCCATACGAGATCTCCGGGAGCGTAGGATACCATTTGGTGTTTGGAATCGTAACGTCGACGATCTTTGTCTTGAGCTCTCAGAGTGTGCACTCGGGCTAGCTGTCGTGATTCTTCGGCTCTGGCTGCTATCTTGGTGATGTTATTGTCATCAAAATCGTTAGGACAGAATGGTAGCATTGTATCTAGTGTCGTTTCCGCTTCACGACCATGAAGTAAATAGAACGGCGTAAAACCTATGGTCTCTTGTTTAGCGGTATTATAAGCGAAGGTTACAAATGGTAGAATTTCATCCCAATTTTTCTGCTCTACATCCACATACATTGACAACATGTCGGCCAAGGTCTTATTGAAGCGCTCCGTCAGTCCATTTGTTTGGGGATGATACGCCGTTGTGAAACGATGATCAATGTTACACAAGTCGACGAGAGAGGAAACAAGTCTGGATCGAAAGACGGCTCCACGATCTGTGATAATTACTCGAGGAGCTCCATGCCTGAGGACAATTTCTTCAAGTAAGAACTTCGCTATTTCGTCGACTTCGGCTGTCGGCAAGGCTTTTGTTATTGCATATCGTGTTGAGTAATCCGTGCAGACTATTATCCATTTGTTTCCATGAGCAGACTTTGGAAATCTCCCAAGGAGATCAATTCCAATGCGATGGAAAGGAGCTATAGCTGGAGGGATGGGAACTAAACGTCCAGGTGGTCGTTGAGGAACGGACTTTCTCCTTTGGCACTCCCGACAATGCATGACATACCGAACGACATTTCGGTACATTCCCGGCCAGTAAAATCTCTTGCGTATCCTGTCATAAGTTTTCGCGAAACCAAGGTGTCCTGCGGTGGGGGCGTCATGAAAGTGCCTTAGTATGTCTGCTCGTAGATGTTTAGGAATGACTGGCAACCACAACTTTCCATCTGGATCAAAATTCTTCCTGCAAAGGATACCGTCGATAAATCTGAATTCTTCGTTTTTGGATGAGTTGCTCAAAAGTTTTAATTTCGCAAGGTCTTGATCCTTTTTCTGTTCCATCGCAAGGTTCATACTCGTCGTGACTGCTAAAAATTTGTCTGGTGTTTCCGTTTCCTCTTCCACTGGATTTCTCGAAAGAGCGTCGGCGTCACTATGCTTCTTACCGGTTTTATATTTTACGTCAAAATCATGCTCTTGAAGTCGGAGGGCCCATCTGGCAAGCCTTCCTGAAGGATCCTTTAAATTCATGAGCCAGCACAAGGAATGATGGTCAGTTACAACAGTAAAGTGTTTTCCGAATATGTACGGCCGAAATTTGTTGGTAGCCCATACGATGGCAAGACATTCCCTTTCTGTGGTGGAATAATTCTTTTCGGCTTTTGTCAGAGTTCTAGAAGCGTATGCTATAACTTTCTCGACATTATTCTGAATTTGTACTAGGACAGCTCCGATACCGTACCCGCTTGCATCAGTATGGATTTCTGTAGAAGCTCTTTCGTCGTACATCCCCAATACTGGATCCGAAGTAAGTGCTTTCTTAAGACTGTTAAATGCTTCTACCTCTTCAGGACCCCAATGAAACTCCACGCCACTTTTCAGCAACGACTGCAAAGGTTCGGCGAGATAACAGAAACCTTTAATAAATCTTCTAAAGTATGAACAAAGGCCAAGAAAACTTCGTATGTCATGTATATTCTTTGGAGTGGGAAAATTTCTTACGGCTTTTATTTTGTCGGGATCGGGACGAACGCCATTACTAGATACAAGATGGCCCAGAATCTTTACTTCTTGGGCAGCAAAAAGACACTTCTTTGAATTTAATTTAAGACCAGCTTCCTGAAGACATTTTAGAACAAGTCTTAATCGTATAAGATGGTCTTCAAAAGTTTCTGAGAACACTATTATGTCATCTAGGTAACAAAGACACATAGTCCATTTAAAATGGCGTAGCAAATTGTCCATCATTCTCTCGAAGGTCGCAGGTGCATTACAGAGACCAAACGGCATGACTTTAAACTCGTATAAGCCTTCGGGGTAATAAATGCCGTCTTTTCACGATCCGCTTCGTCTATTTCTATTTGCCAATAACCAGATCGGAGATCCATGGAAGAAAAGAACATGGCACCTTTCAGACAGTCGAGCGTATCGTCAATACGAGGTAGAGGATAAACGTCTTTTTCGTGACGCTATTCAGCTTGCGATAATCGACGCAAAAACGCCAACTACCGTCTTTTTTCTTACGAGCACAATGGGTGATGACCAAGGACTTTCAGAGGGTTGGACGATACCTTCATCAAGCATTTTCTGAACCTCTTCATGAATGATGCGTCTTTCAGTCGGCGAGACTCTGTAGGCTCGTTGGTTGATTGGAGCATGATCACCAGTAAAAATCCTGTGTTTCACATTCGTCTTCGCGGCTGTCGACTTGTCGGTCTTCGTGAAAAGCCCAGAAAATTTCCGGAGTAGTTCGGATAGCTTGTTTCTCTGTTCGTCACTTAACTCGGGTGACATCATTAACGAACAATTCATCTGTGACTCCGAAGTTTCTTGCTGGTCATCCAAGCAACCCGATGTGTCGGAAATAACACATAGATGCCCTTCATTTAGTGGTTCAGCTTGGCCTATGCACATTCCTCTAGGGATGATTTGGTTTCGGAACTGCAGGTTGGTAACCCAGACATCACTTTTTCCGTTACGATATGTGGATACCATGGACGGTGTAGCAATATTTTCTCGAAGAGCAAATGTTTGCTGCCGTCTAGAACTACATTTATGTCTCCTCGGGTTTGATATCCTGATACTGTTATTCTAGTTAAAGAATGCGGCTTAAGTGTATAGTCCCTGGTGGCATACAAATTCCAGGCGTCAGGCGCTGTGGAGTCTCGACAGATGTCTTCTAGAACAAGTTCATTTTGTCCACAGTCTATAACGGCTTGAGACGCCTCTAAAAAGTCCCATCCTAGGATGACGTCATGGCTACAATGTGATAAAACAATAAATTCAAAAGGCAGTTCTCGATTGTTTATACGGACACGCAAAACACATTTCCCTATCGGCCGAACAAAATTTCCATCCGCAACTTTCAGCATAACGCTCTTGGCATCAGCAAACAGAACTTTCTTTAAAAATCGGCGATACTTATCGGATATGACAGAAAACGATGCCCCAGAATCTACTAGAGCACGTATCGGCTTCTTATCTATTATTACGTCTAGTTGGTTACCAGTCATCTTGGCGGTCGACGGAGGATTTCCAGTACACGCGGCCTCACCTCCTTGGAAGGTCGCTCTCCTTAGTTTTCCTCACTCCTACGGCCTGGCGACTGACTGGATCGGCGATATGGCGACGGGGATCTGTAACGACGTATTGGGGATCGGCCTCTCGTGGGACTTGGCGTAAAACGGCGAGAAGAGTTTGGTCGGCGTATTTCTTCTTCAGTGCCAACGTCGTCGAAGTTCCGTCGGCGGTTTCGAGAGTTGTCAAAGACAACCTTTCTCTCTCGGCAGTAGCGCATTACATGTCCAGGACGTCCGCAGTGGAAACAAACAGGTCTGTTGTCAGCCGTTCTCCACACATCTGTTTTTCTTGGTTCAGGTGGGAATTTCTGAACAGGAGCTCTGTATTTCCTGGTTACAGCGGCGTATGTTGGTCGTGGTCTAGTTTCTGTAGGTTTTGTTGACACTGGGGCCAAAACCCTTTCAACTTCGTCTTGAACGATCTCTTCTAAGGATTGGGGATCGGAGTCCAAAGATTCTTGCGTCTGGTTAACTAGTCGATGGACTTCTTCTCGTACGATTGTGCGAATAAGAGAGACCAAATCAGTCTCATCCGTCAGGGATGCAACCGGTACGACGTTTGGAAGCCTTTCAAATCTCGGTCGACCAACTCTCTTCTGCTTCATATCTTCGATATAGTTGCACCATTTGATAAAACTTGCTGTGTCGTTGATTTCTCTCGTCAACAGGGCCTGATAAATATCCTCAGCAACACCTTTCATTAGGTGTGACACTTTTTCGTCTTCTTTCATCAGAGGATTTACCTCTTGGCAAAGTCCTAATACACTTTGTATGTAGGACTGTGTACTCTCGCCTGAACGCTGGGCTCGGCATTTTAGTTGTTCTTCTGCCCTTCTGGTATATTTTTGACGGTCACCGAAAAGTCCACTTAGTCCATTTTTAAACGCTTCCCAGGAATCTAAGGCGTCTTCGTTGTTGACATACCACTGTCTCGCAGTTCCGTCAAGAAAGAAATAAACGTTAGCCAGGCACATCATGTCATCCCACTTGTTAAAGTTGGCTACTCGATCGTACTCTTTAAGCCATTTGAGAGGGTCTTCTCCAGGCGCTCCTCGGAAGGTCGATGGGCTCCTCCATTGCTGTAACGAAGGTGTTACTACAGCGGTCTTGGCTTCTTGCTCGGTCGGCATTTTTGTCCTCTTCCTACTATTTTTTAACAGTCCGAATTCGGGGATAATCCTCTTAACCGGAGGTTCCTGCGAAGGTTGTCACTATTATCCACGTTTGACGTAATTGTACCCGCCTCCACCAAACTTGTCACGGAGTTCGAAAGAAGTACACAGTTCAATTAAACAAACAATTAGATTTATTCTAACGCTTGGAGCTCGATACAACACTGGACTGAGAACATGCCCAACTGGCGATGAACTCTGCTTTTATACACTTCGGAATATTCGAGAAATAACCAGTATGCACTCTAAAGAATGATCTGGATTCATCTAGAACCTAGAGAAACAATACATTAAAAACGGAAACAAAATTCCAGTCTTTGGATAAATCTGCCGGGGCCGGGATTCGAACCCGAGACCTGAGGAAGTTCAGTCCAACGCTCTGCCAACTCGGCTATCGGGACTTGTAGCAAATTATGCGTGTGGCAATATATATATATATATGTATATATATACACTTTAAGTCACATATATCTCTAAAAATTGAGAGTTTTCTTACAAATTATTAAATCCCCTTTAACAGGTTTTTGCTAATTAAAAATCTGCAACAGCAAAATTTATTTACGCTCGAATACAAAAATATGTTCCTCCTAAAATAAAATCCTCAGTTTTAATTAAAGCTAAATCTTTGAACTTTGAAAAATATTTAGTTTCTTTTTTAGCACTTTAAGTAAGAAATATAATCAAACAAAAAAATTAAGATTTTTATTTTAAATTCATTTGTATTAGCCTAGTAGAAAGACTTCATAAGAATGAATAAGGATTTTATGTTTGACACGTTCACCTGCTCTAAGAGCATTTGAACACGATCTCTTTTTTTGGCTCATTTTAAATACATTATCAAGAATTATCCAAATCTGATAAAAATTAGTACGATGGCTGGATCATCATTTGATAAGACATGTTATAAGTACTTCATGAGAAAGTAGAATTTTTAGATAATTAGGCCATTGAACACATCGTCAAAAGATAAGGAAACAAATAGCCTATTTAAAAGAAAGTTAATTTTGAGTACATTAATTAGTGAAGTTCTCGGGGTGAGGATATAATGGTCGGATTTTCAGTACATTCAGTAACATGTTAATCAGTGGTGAGTTCTTTCTCAAGAGGTATTAACTTAGAGATGTTCGAACTCACAAAGTTAATTACAAAATAACGTATAAGAGAGAAAGAAAAAAATGAAATGATTGAATCGAAATTAAAGAAAATAGGATCAAAGTATGACAATGAAGGAGCCAAAAAGAAAAAAAAATAAAACTACTTTTTTTTAAATACATTGCAGAAAATTAGTCTGATTGCGCCTTCAAAAGGAAAAACACTTTAAAAAAACGTTTCTCAGTATTTATTTTTTTCCACGAAAACAACCGAGAACGAGTGAGAGAGATATACAATACTTTTTAGTGTAAACTTTATTTTCTTTGAAAAGTTTTATTAGGATGACATGTTGGACGCAATGCTTTGAAAATAAAAAAGAAAAGATAGAGGAGAAAGGAAAATAGTGTCGACTAGAGTCCTTCCAAGTCGTGGGAATGTGTTAGGAATAACAATGGCTATAAAGGGGTGATTTGGTAAAGAAAGGCTGTGTCAACCTAAGTGATCAACTTACCGACTTTCTTTGAAAGATTAAAGAATACTTTTTCACAAAGGGTGAATATTTTCATGTGAAGTGAAATATTTCGCTTTCAGTTTCTAGATAACAGAATATATTTTTATGATCAACAAATTTTGTAGAATTTGTGATTCTTGTGTGAATTATAATCATCCACAAATAAAAAAAAATACATAGACTGGGATTTCTAACCTAAGCAAGAAAATACACACTTTTTTGGGAAAATTGAAACGCTTTGTGAAAGAATCAACAGAAACAAGGGAAATTTATTAGATGTATTTACGTGGTGTTTTAAATCCGGTTGCCCAATAACAGTATCTTTTGCAGTCAGCAAGTGCAATAATGATAGCCTGAACACATCGTTACATTTTTCTGTGCAGATTCTGAGTGCCATGATGAGGAAGGGCATTCCAGATGGTTTGTATATGGTATCAAAGTTCGGCTGCACCCTCTACCTGACATGCAATATCAGCCTGTCACCAAAACTAATAATTTCAGAAATACTCAAGGGGTGACATGTTCTGGGAACGTGCTGGACATGTAAATCAGAAATTGCCGAGCACTGCAGATTGCTTATATATTTCTAGCAACATGCGCAAGGCCATTATTTTGTTGAAATGCGCCACCTAGAATGTGTTACAGGAGGCGTAGTGCCTCAAACTTCATAAATTACCTGATTGATTGATTGATTGAATATTAACGTCGCACTGTTTAGCTAAACGAGGGCTTTTGGCGACGACCACGTAATTTTGAAAAATGGTAAAGTGACGTGGACGACACCTGAGCTGGCACCCCCCTCTCCTAACTACCACACCACACCAACGGGAGGACGTTTCAGCTCTCGACAGATTTAACGTGCATCACTGCCCTACACGGTGGGTCTTTAATGGTACTGGGCTCGAACTCGTGACAAGACAAGCCACGATCTGATACCTATACCACTCGGCTACCGCAGCCACATAAATTACCTGATAGTTCCCCCTACTCATGGTTCTCTCAATTTAGAGTTGGTGGGATCTATCATGATATCCAACGATTATCGCTACGACATCTTCCATCGAAAGCCACTGCTTGAATGTCACACATACCGCTTGATTGATCTGACATGATGGACCTGTAGCTTGCCCTAAACACTCACCTGACCAAAACCTACTGGACTTTTTCTTTTGAGAGTGCATGGCATACTACTAGATATTTCACTGCGAGTAGACTCGATGAAAGATCTCGTAATAAGGGTCGTCATTGCCAGAGACAATACAACACCAAGAATCTTTGATATATTGTTCCAGTCATTGTTTCAACTTTATGCAATAACACACGTGTCTACCACCTTGAGACATTTCTTTAAGTTTTTCCATGAGCAATAAAATCCGATTGTGAGATATTTTGGTATCCTTCATCTCTTTCCCAACATCGATGTAAGTTCATGTTTTAACTAATAGGATCCGTTGTTTTAGTGAATACTACCACCCCTCAAAATTTGTTCCGTGGTTTAAGAATCACCCTGTATATATATTATACTACCCAGGTCATCTCATTATTTCGACCAATACTATCTTTCTATACTTATCTTTATTGAATCGCTCTAAATTCAATGAATGTCATTTTATTGTATGTTTAACATCATATATTCATTCGAAATATCTGTATATATATATAGAGAGAGAGAGAGAGAGAGAGAAAGAGAGCGAATATTCGAACGCATTTGTTATGTCTATTCTGTGGACACGGTATACGAGTAATTATATTCGTCAACTCGTAGCCGTCGCTGTTTATTGTCCACTGAAGACCTAGCGTGTATGAGAGCGTTATATATATATATATATATATATATATATATATATATATATATATATATATATATATATATATATATATATATATATATATATATGTATATATATGTATATATATGTATATATATGTATATATATATGTATATATATGTATATATATGTATATATATGTATATATATATGTATATATGTATATATATATATTACATGTTTTTTAAAGTAAATAACTTTTATCTTGATCTTGGTCAAATTTTAATATTATAGTTAATTGATTTTCATTTCGTAAACAAAAATTAAAATTTTACGACTAAAGCTTATGAAAATGATACTTGTTTGAAAACTGTTTCATTTTCTGATGAAGTATACCAATTTTATAAATTTTAATAAGTATTAATTTATTCACTTAATTAAGTAGATAGTAAAAAATATAACTACATTATTTACAATTATATATCCAGTCTTAATTTGGGTACTGAAGTGAATTTCACACAATAGTTTTACAAATTGGAAATAAACTATCAATGATGTTTTTAAAAGTTATTGAATTTTATATCAATATCCTTAGAATGATTTTTAGTGTTTAAAGTAGATATTTTTAAGAGCTTATGTATTTTGCATACATACTGAATAATTATAAATTTCTTTATACTTTTACTGCTTCCTCTTAAAAATAATAGACTTTTTCTCTCTCATTATTACTAAACATTACATAAATCATATTTAATTACCGAGCATAATTGTCTTTGCGTGAATTCCTTAGAATTTCTGTATTAAATTCATGACTCTTTCAGAATGCAACAGGGGGAGGGGGAGCTATGAAATAAAATTTATTTTCCATACCTTAAAAGCTTTTTTTCGTCGTATTTCATACGGCCTGAATTTCACATGCGGTCCTGAATTTTATCAAAGAGTGCTCCTAGTCCTATAAGTTCTTCAAGGCACAGCTGCCCTTTGCTCTTCAATTACCCATAACATTGTCTCATGTTTTCTTTCCCTCATTTTTGTGTCTTCAATAGTTTACGAGGCTATTACTCTAATGACGTGCCGTGTTTCCTTCTCTCTCATCACAACATCACAGAAAGAGAGAGAGAAAGTCATTTTTTTCTCTCTCTCTCTCTTCTAAAAGACATCAACAGAGAGCATTGGAGGTATTTGAAACGAAGCATTTCGGTTGAGAAACATATTTAAATCCTTTTTTTTTCTTTCCTTTTTCTATCAAATTCTTTTTCTGTTTGGAATTTATCCAGATAGCTTTGGGATCTATCCTAATTTGCCTTCATAAACTTGAGGAAGAAAATTGTTATAACTTTCTTATTCGTAATTGCAGTTGAGAGGAAGATGAATAGAGTTATCATTCAATTCACTGAAATTTCATAATAAGATATCTAGAATATTTATTATTATCACATTATTATTAAATTTATATTGGATATCATGCAGGGTAGTTATTGATCCCAAATTAATTGAGATTCCCTTGCGCATTTCTGTGATTTCCATTTGGGTCACGATGTGATGCTTCGATTTTATATAATGTACATATCTTTTAAAACTATTGCTCATAGAATTTTAAATTTAAGTATCCTTTTGCAGTTAAGGAAAGTGTATTCAATACAAATAAACAATTTACTCTCTTTTAACTGTTGCATTATTTGCATTTTAAAAAGATTTAATAGTTATATTTTATAAATGCAGATATTCTGCGGGACAATCTACGCAAAAGCTTTTCAGTGAATCTGAAGATATTATTTGTGAGTAAAAATCAAACCAATTCGTAAAACTTCAAAACTAGAATGGCCGAAGCTCTTGTACGAGATGGATAGAGTTAATATTTGAAAGATATGAAACGATATTTTTTTTGTATTATTATTAATACACAAATAACTGGATAATTTTATTAAAATTTATGTATATTTGTTTCTTAATGTGCTTACACAATTCTTTTATATACACTGGTGTGCAAAACTTAAGGACGAAGTCGAAAAATTAGCATATCAGCTGAACGAAGAGGCAGAGCGAACAGAAAGACCTATAAGGAGATTAAGTAAGGTGATGCACGGTAGCACATGCGCAGATATGCAGGTAGACGTAATTGGGGAGGGTCTGAGTAGTATAAAGCATGTTGTCGGTGTAAGATCAGTATTTCTGGCAAAGAAATTGCACGCCGTATAGCAGTTAAAATCACACCGAGTTGCTGCCTCAGCGAGAAATGACGAATAATCAATCTGTTAGACGACATCTGGATGCTTTTACCCGAGGTCGAATCATTGGGAAGTTGGAGGAAGGCCGCAGTGTGACAAGAGTGGCTGCAGAGTTCGGAATTGCTCACAGCATCGTTTCACGACTTTGGAGACAATTTCAAACTACAGGAACAGCTATCCGGGGGTTCAGTAGTGGTCGTCCACGAGGAGCCACACCCGCAGATGACCGGTACATTGTCTTACAGGCCAGAAGAAACAGGCGGCAGACAGCGGGAGAAATCGCTAGACACACGACACAGGCGACTGGACGACCGATATCGCGTTTTACCGTGGCCAGAAGACTGCACGGTGGTGGTCTGTTTGCACGACGCCCTGTACGGTGTGTACCTTTAACGCCTGCCCATTGGAGAAGGCGTTCTCTGTGGTGCTGGGAACACCGGAATTGGAGAGACAATGAATGGGGACGAGTACTTTATACAGATGAGAGCAGATTCAGTTTGAGTAGCGATTCTCATCGCATACTCATCTGGAGAGAGCGGGGAAGCCTCAATCATCCCTCGAACATCATTGAAAGGGACAGGTATGGAGGTCGCGGTGTTCTCGTTTGGGGAGGCATCATGCTTGGTAGTCGTACAGACCTTCACATCTTCGACGCAGGTTCAGTCAACGGGACCCGTTATTGTAACGAGATTCTTCTTCCATATGTGCGTCTTTTTAGAGGCGCTATGGGTCTGCAGTTCCTTTTCATGGACGACAATGCACCATGTCATCGCACAGTAGCTGCCGAACAGCTCTTAGAGAGTGAGGATATTGAACGTATGGATTGGCCGGCACGATCTCCGGATCTCAATCCCATCGAGCATGTATGGGATTTTCTAGGCAGACGCTTGGCAGCTCGTACCTTACCACCAGTAACGATTCGGGAGCTTCGATTGGCGCTGCAAGAAGAATGGGCAGCAATGCCTCAACAACTCATTGACACCCTCATTCTCAGCATGGGCAGACGCTGTGAAATCTGCCTAGCAGTGAGGGAAGATCATATCCCCTACTAAAGACCGGATGTTTCTTGCTGGACACCCATCACAGGGATGTTTCGGCCTTCAGTCGCATTGCGCTCCATGCTACTTTTTCAATCAAGCTTCTTTTTATCCCTCTGATTTCTCTTTTAGTAAGTGTTGCTTACATATTACACATGTCCTTACGTATTGGGGATCGTACGGTATTAAATGTGTTGATTTGGAAAGCTTTTGTACAAAGTTATATTGAAAAAACCGTCTCGTCCTTAATTTTTGCACACCACTGTATGTTGTAGATTGAAGCGTTATGTATTTGTTTCTAATTTTGCTGCCTATGGAATATTTATTTACATCAAGTTGTTTAGAGAGCAATTTAATTTTTTATGAAAATGAAAGGCATTTTTCTTATAAAAATATACATTTTATTGCATTATATATTGTCCATTCTGGTTCAATAATTTTTTCCATCTCTAGCTATAGCATGATTCAACGCTCATAAAATTTTTGCTCTTTGCTGGAAAAAATTTATCCACGGGATTTTTGACCTCTTAATTTGAAGTGTAAAGGTTTTACTGCCTAAAACGTTTTCTAGATATCGGGACAAACAATAATCAGAAAATGCGAGATATGAATAATATAGTGAGAATGGTAGTATATCTCATCCAAACAATTAAAGCTTGGCGAGTTACTAAACATATGAAGTTTCGTATTATTTTGTTGGAACACTGCACTTTTTCTCTTGATCAATTCTGGGCTTTTCTGTTTAGTGAATCATTAAATTTATCCGGTTGATGACAGTGCTTCTCAGAATTGAGTGTTGTGTTTCCCAGTAGATGTTAAAAAAGAATCAATTCCTTTGAAATCTCAGCAAACAGACAGCATCACCTTTTTCTGATAAATATCGGCTTTCTTGGAGCTTTGAGCCGATTCACCTCTTTTACTCCTAGACCTCTTGCGCTTAACATTGTAGTAGGTAACCCATTTTTCATCCCCAGTGATGATGAACATCAAAAATATATCCTTTTCTTAACGTTTGAGAAGCAAATAACAGATCTCAACGCAATGGCATAAATTTCTTTCTGTAAGAACAGGAGGAACCCATATATCCAGCTTTGCGATTAAACCTATGCCTTTCAAATGAAAATAACGGTTTGAATTCAATAAATTTAATCTCTGAGTGATCTCACAAGAGTTTCTATTCATCGGTTTGCAGCAATTGATGCCTTTAATTTGTCTTCATCAGCCTTAAGTGGCCTTCTAGAGCCTGGTGCATATGCAACATCAAAACTGCCGGATCGAAAATTTTCAATCCAGTTAGGAAACTAGTTAGTCTGTCAAACTAGTTAGTTCTGTGAATGCATCTTTTCCATACACATCGGATTTTTTCTTGCTTGACCAACAATTTTTACTTTTTTGATAGTAAAAAAAATAAAACATGCCTTTCACTTTCCATATTTGATAAGACACCAACTAAAAACTGTAGCTTTTTTCACAAGCAAACCTTGTTATAACAGCTGCAAAAATATATAATGCTAATGCAG
Source organism: Trichonephila clavipes (assembly GCA_019973935.1). Lineage (NCBI taxonomy): Eukaryota > Metazoa > Arthropoda > Arachnida > Araneae > Nephilidae > Trichonephila > Trichonephila clavipes. Next base: position 780,819 of record BMAU01004111.1, on the reverse strand, counting down.
GTAAAATGTAAAGTTGGCTGTGTTAAAAGGAATAGTTTAGACACCTGTTGCGAAAAAAAACAACAAAATTATTTTCCGAGCAACCCAATATAGTGAAAATTTAAATAATCTAATTTTTTCCAAGTTATCTGTATATATATTTGTGTATATGACCACGCTTCACTTCAACATCGTTCAACCGATCACTTTAAAAATTGGCATGCTTCTGTATATTTTTGTGGAGAAGGTTTTGTGCTACCCTCTTTGTTGCAGCTCCCCTCCAGGTGGCGCTACAACATAACAACTTCTGCACCGTTCCATCAATCGCCAAGTTGCTAACATGGTCGCCAAAAACGATGCCAACTTGGCTCTATCACCAAAATTTCGTTATGTTTCCATTGAATCACAATTGTAATGTAAGGAACGCAGTTGTTTGCAAATATTACAATTTTAACACAAAATAAGTGCAATAGAAAGTAATATTATCGTATTACACATCCAGATATAAATTATTTACACTATTTTAAGCATTAATTACACAAAATTTGTAACAATATGTTACTTTTACAGAGCAGAGATCAGCTTAGGAAGGTGTTTTCAAAACTTGGCCCACAAGGGAGTTACGGAGGCGTTATACATAACAAAAAAATTATTTCTATCAGCTACAAGACCTACAGAATTAAAATTTCACAAATATATTTTTTTATTCACTCTGAGATATACAAAAAGCTTTTATTTGTTGTTTGGTTTGTATAATTAACGTAGAATTAATTCATTAAAAACTTTTTATCCTTCAATCTGTATTGTATAATTTTTCAATCCACCCATGCAAAGAACGGGTATACTACCTAGTATATATATACGTGTAAACGATCATTATATAACCAAACTTACTTGGGCACATTTTTCACTATGGAGTCCCACTAATTAAAATAAATTAAGAGGAATTTAAAGCAAAGGTATTCTAGAACGTTAATACTAAAAAGAATGAACTTTTATAGGATAAAAGAAAGAAAGAGAGCGAGAGAAAAATCATGTTCTTTCCAATGTTTCACTCAATCATTTTAAAGCTATAAATTTTGATTGAGTTTCATCAATAAAAATTCGAATGAAATATAAAGTCATTTATCCTTTTTAGTGGAGTGAACTTTCTATGAGGCGTTGCAACTCAATATACTATGTAAACTGAATAAAAATGCTAGCAGAAGCTCCATCCAATTCTGGATTCAAATCAATATTTTTCTACATAACAGATTGATGAGGCCAGAGCCACAAGCCAAAAGAAAATTAAAAATATCTAATCGATGTACTTATGAGACTCAAGAAACTGAGTGTGGATAATAAAGAGAAGTAGCGTATTAATTTTTATAAATGAAGAAACATGAGACGAGGAAGAAAAAATGAACTCTGTTAAACTACACAAAATTCAATAAAAAATAAAATAGACGGAATGGATTCTTTGGGATGAAGTTTCATTAGAAAATAAACGAAGTAATATAACATCTTCGGCTGAAAAAGGAAAACTGAGGAATAACTTTACGTGTCCAAACAACTGACATAAAGATAATTTTCTGTCGTTTTGTAGAAGCGAATAATACAGTTCCTTATGATGAGCCATAATCTGTTATATATAACAGCTTTTCTTATCAATATTATATTTCAAAAGCTGTTCCCCATAGAAAGATTTTTTGAAAATATAGTGCTTTTCATCCTAGTCAAAAAAATTATGCTATAAAAGTCCTCTATAACTTATTGTTATGAAACAAATTGTTCGATAAAAAAAGAACATACAGGAGCTAAAAATTTACTTTTTTTTGAAAATATTTCTGAATGTACAATCATGATAAAAAAAGGATCTTTCTCTTCAACTTTCAAACATTTCATCATGCTGGACAATTTCAGTTTAATGCTAGCAAAAGTTTAATCTATGAATATGAACTAAATTGTAAAATTAAAGGATTCATTGGTTTAAATATTTAACATAGTTTACTGATTTTTTTTTAAAAAATAAATTCTCCTTTTTGAAGTGTCCTCCTTAATGTGTACGTGATTTATCTTCATAAAAAAATATCTAAAATCCCTAAAATTCTTCTTAAAGGTTTTCTGCAAGAGGGGGTACAGTGAGTGAGGCAGTGACAGTGTTTCTATTTTAAAAAAAACTATGTTCCACCTCAAGTTGGCAGCGTTGGGAAAGGTTGGGAATGTAACAATCCTCTTGAAAAAGTAGTTCCAACTTGTTTTGGAATTTAAATCAAAGCAAATGCACAGAAAATTGTTAAAAATTATCATGTATTATAGAAATTGTGGGTTTAAAGATATATTTTAAGTTCATCACATCTTAAAAGCATTTATTCTTTAATACCTGTGAACGAATACAGTGGAAAACAACAATTTGACTTTTGACTGAAAAAACCGGTTTTCAAGATTGCATTCTTCCTTAAGTATAAAGATCTCGCAAATGCTCCAACCTCATCGATTCAACACCTCTTCCTTAAGTATTCGCGCCAAATCAACGTCATTGCTTTGCGACTAGCTAGTTAATTAATGAATATTTTTAAACATATTGAAATGCAAACCCTTAAATATCTCGATTCAAAAAAGGGCTTATACTATTATCGAAAGAAAAAAACAACACCTCATACAATTTTATAGAACCAATTTTTCAAGAGCATTTTTTTTTTTGCTCGCCAAATATGGAGAATTTAATTTGTTATAGTCACACTCTTCTCCTAGAGTAACCCCGTAGGAGCTGTGATTTGGTCATCGTACCCTTCCCAGCGCTGCCAACTTAAGGTGAAACGGAGTATAGTGTGAGTGAGGCTGTGAGTGCTCACTGCTTCAGTCCGTTAATACTGAATGATGCTCTCAAAAATATAATATTACAAATTTTCTGTTTAGCACATTTCTTAGCTTTTTTCATCAAACGATTGATAGATTTCTTTTTATTTCTTATAAATTTTACTCTAAAAAAAGAATTCCTAAAAAATTATAATGTATAAGGGATGGCTTATAGATATAGATAATTAACTAAACAGATACTCAAATTTTCACCTATATGCAAATATATATTAAAGCAGTATCTCTCATACTGTGGGGCACGCCCCCCCCCACCCCCTCTTCAGGGTGGTGTGATAACCTTACGTGGAGGGTGCGAGCATATCGAAAATTCGAAAATAAAATATTATTTAAAAAATTATTAATTTACTCAAAGGAATAAAATTAAAATTCATTCTGACATATTTACAAATAAAATACAACATGCTTATAAATGTGTGTATATTAGTACTGCTCAATGTATGTTTGATAATTAATTTATCATTACTAAATTATGAAAAAATTTAATAATTACTAGTGACTCCCATTGGCTTGCAGATACAAAATTATGTACCAAATTTAATACTTATCTTAATAATTCGTACTGTTTATAATTAGTTATATTGTAGCTTATTATTGCATTCAATACATTTTTACTGTACTGTGGGGGGCAATGAAAATTATGATTAAAAATTTGGGTGCAAATGTTGAAAGTTTGAGAAGCACTGTAATAAATACATTTAAGAAGAAAAATCTGAAAATATAGACAGAACACTACATAAAAAATTAATATTGGTGTAGTATACACATAAACATATCGAAAGATTATGACATAAAGTTTGTAATTTTCATGAGATCGAAGTTGAAAGGAATTTCAGCAGGATTTAATTCAAGTTTTAGAACTAAAGTGGACAATTGTTTGGATCTTTTTGTACTTCAAACTGTCTACAAAATGAAATTATTATTTAAGCAATAATTAATTCAATTGCTTTATGCTTATTAAATATGATTTGCTATTTTCTGTAAATACATTTAAAAAATGGGATGAATAATTCATCTCATTATATAACAACAAAAAAAAAGCTTGTATACCCAGATTTTCCGTCTCATTGTCACTGGTCAAGAAAAACCTAAATAACAAAATCACTTTGTGAATGATGAATGCATAAAGTGTGTAACAATTGACTACCCAGTAGGTTTATAATCTTTAATTCGGGTTTCCTCCCGTCCAGCCAAATAGACGCTTTAAGCTAAAACAACACCTCTAATTAAGTGAACAGCACTATACAGGAGAATTTGCTATCAGACCCACAAACTGGTATTGCGTGTAGAAGGTACATAGACGACTCAGTATCACATAGGAATACATGGTTACAAATGCCGCAGTTCCGAGTTATGGTGCAAGGATATAGAAAAAAAGAGCAGAAAAACCAACACATTAATGGAGCAGAAACCATTTTATTGAAAATTAATACTACAACAGGTGCTTGAAATCTAGTAGCCATCAAGTAGGCCTGACAGTGACGCTGCATCGAATTCCTTACATTCTGCAAAATTCCTAGCATGTCATGCATCCACTTGGCAGCTACAAATGTTCGAACGCTTCATCCAACTGAAGGAACAGGCGTCTCGAACATCAAACTTGTGAGAGGGCTTCACCTCTCTCATGGGCACATAGATAAGTAGGAGGTAGGAAAGAAACATAAGCCATGATCCAATCAATCTATTTATTGATCACACAATATAACGACACAAATTCAATCAATAACACTAAGAGAATGTCTCGGTACTAACCACGAAAGTGGAACAATGACGAAATACACGAAAGATTAGGAGACTATCAAACTCGATCCTTACTTTATATAGAATCTAATCTACTATCCGATTTAATCTAGTATTAATTTAATATCAGTGATCAATCGTCACTTTAAATCTTTCTCCTAATAAGTATTTATTTACAATAATTCAATAATGATACCTGTCAATAACAATCTCACCTGATTTCTAGTTTGCAACCACGCCTACTCTCTATTCTAGCTAGAAAACTTCGACTATATATATAGAAAACTTAATTTGCATCACACAATTTTTCTTCTTCCAAAGAGTTGGTTGTGAATAACGCGAATGGATAGCCCAAAGATTTTCCAAGAGAATTAGTGGAAGGATCGCGAATAGATCCGTCACAAACTCTTTATATGAACATAGAAGAAGTTCATGCACTTTCAAACACTTGTTGAAGTACAACCTCTCAATTAAATGCTTTCTGTCTCATTAATCTATGAATGCTTACGTTCTTTTTCTCTGCTTCTTTGCACCATAATTCACAACTATGGCATTTGCGACCTTGCATTCCTATGTGATTATAAGTCATCTCTGTACCTCGTGCACATCCTACTGATTTGTCAGTCTGGTAGCGAATTGCCCTGTAGAGTAATATATAATAAGTCAGTAATATAGGTAAATATAGAGAATAGTAGATGCTGAGTACAATATTCCCACATTAACTAGTTTCTATATTATACACTGCTGGACAATTGCTAAGGACGGATAACACTATCATCCATAGCAACCACAAAATGAAAGGAAGCAAAATGTGGAAAATTAGAATAAGTGCGGGATATTAGTAAGAAGAAGTATGAGTATGCAAATTTTTTTCCACGTCTGTTCATCACGTGATAGCGTTCATAAGAGCTTTAAAGGTTTTGACGCGTGTGGACAGTTGTTGTTTCAAGTCAAAGTTTTACAGGAAAGATTTAATAGACGAACTTAAAACTTTTGGCATGTCTTCCCGACATCACATGGATGATTTTATGTGTGGCTGAATTATTGGAAAGATCGAAGAAGGGCGAAAAATAACAGATGTTGCCAGGGAGTTCGACATCGCTTACAGCGTTGTTTCACGGCTGTGGAAGTCATTTAAAACTACTGGAATGTGTAGTAGACGGCACGGGGGAGGTCGTGTTAGAAGTACGACGCCTGCAGAAGACAGATATATCGTCCTATCAGCAAAAAGGAACAGGCGCACCACAGCTCAGCAATTGGCAAATCAGTTTCTTGCTGCCTCAGGAAAGCAGATCTCCCGAAACACTGTTGCCAGACGTTTGAGGGGAGGAGGACTACACGCACGCAGACCTGTTGTGTGTGTCCCATTGACCAGACAGCACCGTACTGAGCATCACAATTGGACTGAACAGGACTGGGCATGCGTACTATTCTCAGATGAGAGTAGGTTCAGTCTGTCATCGGATTGTAGACGCCAACTGATCTGGCGCGAGAGTGGTACTGCTTATCGTCCAGAAAATATCCAGGAAAATGACCGATATCCGACATGCAGTATCATGGTGTGGGCCGGCATCATGATCAATGGCCGCACGCGCCTACATGTGGTTGCGAATGGGACTATGACGGGCCAACGATACATTGATGAAGTTCTACTTCCTCATGTTCTTTTTTTCCGTGGTGCTGTAGGTGATAAATTTGTTTTTATGGACGACAAAGCAACTTGTCTTCGAACACTCGCTGTTCAGGATTGTCTAGACAGCGAGGGTATTCAACGTCTCGTATGGCCAGCGCGTTCTCCAGATCTAAGCCCCATTGAAAATGTGTGGGATGCCTTGGGGAGGCAAGTTGCTGGTCGAAACTATCCTCCGACAAACAAGAACACCCTCATCCGTGCACTCACAGAGGAATAGGATAAATTGCCTCAACAGCTGCTGGATAATGTTGTGCAAAGTATGGTACGACGTGTGGAATGTTGCATCACACTCCACGGTGGACATATACCGTACTGATACCTTTCTTTAATGTGCCTGCTGACTTTTAGATGCATTGTTCCATTTCTCCGTACGCAGATCAAATAAACATTTTTTTTTTCCTTTCAGATGTTTCACAGCTTTTGTACTTTCCCGAACAATAAATATTCTTTATTCTAATGTCTGAACAGTGTGGCAACTATATTTTATCCTACTAGGCCTCATGTCTCGCTTAATGTTATGCTACATAGCAATTTGTGATCCGTCCTTTACAATTGTCGAGCAGTGTAGTTGTGTATCTATGTGAGAATTAGCAGATCTGGGAGGATTTCTTTTTGGTATGTTTCAGAAGTTGTATCTCATTTCAGACAAGTACCCATTAATTCTTACCCCTTTAGCTTGTCTTATTTGTATATCCATACTCAATTCTAACATTTAAGAGGAGTAGGAAACCTATTTACCGACAATGTTGAGTTGGCTGTTTTCGTTGTACCTTTTCTCACAAAATCTGTTGTATGTACATGTTTGAAGTTTTTCATAATATTAAAGCACACCTTTCTCAATATACTAAAATGAGCTTTTAGCTATAATTTTGAATTTTTCATAATTTATAAAATATTTTATCAAACATAGTGAAATTGGGTGTGGACCCATTTTTCACATAAAAAAATTTGTAAGAAATAAATTTTTGAGTTTTTTACAAAAAGCTCATTTCAGTATATATTAACTATCATTATAAATATAACACAAAAAATTTACATATCTGTGAACAGTAGTTTCTTAGAAAAGGTAAATAAAACATCAAAATTTTTCATTTTCAGATAAATTGATTTTAATGTACACAGTGAGACTTCTAATCGGCTAGGAAATAAAAAATAAAAGCCTCAATTTACAATAAAAGAAACATGCTTTGGTTTATATCAGAATTTCAACTTTTAAGCAAAAATGGAGTACTTTGTTTACGTTTTTCATCATTCAAATGGGCGTGGCCTAGTTTCAACGATTATTTAAAATAGGTTTTAACAGCGTCTTGATTCTTATTACCCTAGAGGTTAAAGTAAGGTATATTTAGAAAGGTTAAAATCTATACAATTTGAAAATGTAAAATTCTCAAATTGTCTAAAAAATAAGATTTTACCTTTCAAACACTCCTTAAATTGATCATAGTGAATTATTGTAAATGCCTGTTTGTAATCGTTTCTTGTCTGATTTAATGGCTTCTTTATCTATGCTGAGTTCGGATCCCTCAGGAACCGTAACGATCAACGAGATCTCCACCTCAAGTTACCGCGACAAGTGCTCAACTATAAATAATTACAGCATTCAGTAATATATTATTTGAACATCCAATTATGCATAATTAGAACATATACAACACTGTACCTCTGTGGTTGTCATTTATTTGAGATTTTATTCTGATTCAGATATGAAATATGTATATATTCGTATGATTCGTTTTTTGTCATGCTTTAGTTTCTATAATGAATTTCAAATTATTCTGCATTTATCTGTCACTGAAACACAACTACATTATTTTTAAATAAACAACCGCAATAACTATTTCCAATAAATATGAACACATTTTCAGAGAGTGCCTCAATCATAGATTAAATATATAAAGGGAACGTATTTTAATAGAACAAAGGGAAGTTAAATGGAGCTTTGTGTTTTTTAAAAAAACAATATAGGGAACTAAGAAAGATAAGAAAATCAATTTACTTCTGATTTTTGTAATCTATAAACATTATTATTTTTCCTATAGAACACCTTATCTTATATTTTTTCCCCATTTTCCATCTTTGTTCATATTTACTTAAAACTTAAATTCCCACTCCTGAAGCTTACTGAAGAACAAATCTATTTAGAAAACACAATTATTGATTTAACTGGAGAGGAAAGAAACTCGCATGCAGTTGTCTCAAGTATCCATCACTTGGAGTTATAGATTTCTGCCATTGCACTTAATGGCAGTATTTTTGTTTTGAAAATTACGAAAAAATAAATCATATAATATGGGAAATGACAACAGAGAAAAATTGAAACCAAACGTTTTGAAAATTCAAAACATAAGCGCACCAACACATGTATATCTCTCTCTAATCTTTACACCAGCTTAGTCTGAATAGAACATATAATAATAATACCAGCAAAAAATTATTTTCGGGACTCATTTCTTTGCCGAAAAAAGCGTTTGTTGTTGCGTGTAATTATTTGTGAAACGATTTTAGAAGTGATTTCATCTTACTAAAAGGGTGTCTAAGCTAAAATAATGGATTCATCCGAATTTCTTTTCTAAGTGTTGAACTGAATCGAAACCAAACATTGCGCTCTGATAAACAATCCATTTCTCCGGTATTTGGAGTATTTTCATAGAATAGTAAATATAAATTTCCATTCCCAGTATTACCTTTTCAGACAGAATTTAATGTTTTCGTTTTTGTTTTACGGTCCTGCCAAACGGTCTGCTTAAAACCGTTCAAAGGAAAGAAAGACAAATATTTAATGTAAGGTATTTCTGTGTTTTTTTATGTTATGGAAAATTAATGGATAGATGATCACGTCGAGATACAAAAACAGTTATTTTAAATATCAGATGAGATTTTTATAGATCAGCATAAACAGGTTTATTTTCGCTGCACGCTTGGCTGTTTAAACATACAATTGATAAATTCGTCAACGAAAAAAAAATGTATTAAGTGTTGAAAAAGCAACATGCTACCCTAATGGATTTTGGGTTTTCAAATTTTATGAACTATTTACCATTAGATACCTGTTAATATTTCTTGAAATATTCAACCAGCTTATTTATAATAAAAAATGATTTAAGCCTTAAATTGCTTTATGGGTGTATAATTATTTACATATTTCTCCATTAGCTTACCAATAAAAAAACTTCATTAAAATAAGTATTGAAAAGGGAAAAACACTAATACGTTGAAATTTTGCATTTTATTCCGTCCATCTTTGAAAACACATAACATGTAATTAATGTGATTAAGAGATGTATAGAAATTCAGAAGAAAAGTTCGAAAAAAAGGTAAAGAATTTATCACATGATTTTACAAAGAACAGATTTACTAAATATTTGGTAAAAACAGAGAAAGTTATTCTTACTTTTAATACGTTTTTTCCATGTATCTTCGAATAATAATTGCTATAAGATGACTGATTATGCTTTCGGATCCGCGATTTTGAAAAGGCAAATAAAGGAACAGTTTTGATATTTAGTATCAGTTCAATGATAATATACATATAAAATTGTTTTAAGAATATTATTACACGAAAAAATTATTTAACTAATTCTTTTGACAAAAATAGAAGGAAATATGACATTTTCAAAACATTCTCTTTTAATGTAAAATGCTTCTATAATAATAATATTTTGCCAATTTATGTAAAATTACTCTACACAGATTTTTGAAAAATTTGCATTACTTTTAGAATTATCAGTAACCTGCGTGTTATTAAAACCTGTATGTTTTTTTGTTAAAATTTATATACTCTGATAAAAAAACATTAATATATCCACTTCAACACCGGTTTAGAAGTCCTAACAATTTAAAATTAAAATATTATTATGATAGAAGCATTTTTATAAAAGAAGAAGTTTTTGAAAATATGTCAATCTTTCTTCATTTAAAAAAAACTAATTAAAATATTTTTTTCAGTAATAATATTTTTAAAACAATTTAATATGTGTATTCTATAATAATATAAACTGACACTAAATATCAATGTATATACACTGATGGAAAAAAATTACCAACACAAGAAACAATTGTGTTAGATAAACGAAATTTGTTAGGCGTGTTTATACATCTGAAAGATGACATACATTCAAATTTCGTGCTTCACGCTTAACTATGGTGCAAGTAGCGTCATTCAAAACTTGCAAATTAGGGTTGCTTTAAATGTGGTTTGTAAAGTTCGTCAGTGTTACTTTTCTGTGAAATTCGACGCATTGATGTTAGCCAAGAATTACTTTAAGAAGACGAAGAGGCCATTATCAATTGCTCACCGAGTTTGAACGAGGTCGTGTAATAGGGCTACGAGAAGGTAGATTTTCTTCACGAAATATTGCAGAAAGACTTGACCGGAATGTACCTACTGTGCCTGATTAAATGGCCAAGGTACGGCACTGCCTCAAGAAGACCGGGTCTGGGTGGCCACGTGGCACTACTAAAAGGGAAAACCGCCGTACTCGGCGTGCGACTGTGGCGCGTCATACTGCTTCTTCGTCAGAAATTCGTGCTGCAGTTGATTCCACAGTGATACCAAAAACTGTTAGAAATTGGTTACTTCAAGGACTGTAGTGTATATTCCACTGACTGCAATCCATTGCTGTTTGTGACGACAGTGGTTAAATCCAGAGCTCAATTTAGGATGGATATCTGTTGTGTTTTCTGATGAAAGCCGGTTCTACCTTGGTACCAGTGATGGCCAAATATTGGTCAGAAGGAGGCCAAGGGAACGCTTGCAACCAAACTATCTGCGGCCTAGACAAAACGTTCATACACCTGGAGTCATGGTCTGGGGAGCAACTTCCCATGACAGCAGGCGCACTCTCGTGGTAATCCCAAACACACTGACTGCAAATTTGTACGTCATTCTGGTACACTCATGTCTAGAAATTAAGGATAATTCAGAATCACAAGGAAATTGAACTCTAAAATAAAAATTTCACCTGTAGAATTATCACACACATCTTGAAGAGGAATATGCAAATTACAGGAAACCACCAGGTGACGCAGATAGTACGTCACAATGACGAGAGTGTAAGAGAGAGGTGTATAAGGAATGGTGGCAAAAAAGTAAAAATTGTTCACAAGCGCTTTAAATGCCTTTCAGTGCAATAACTGCATAAATATAGCACAAAGGAAGCATTTGGATGATTTTTTACGTGGTAGAATTATTGGACAACTGGTATGTGAAGGTACCCAGCTGGAAGTATCCGAGGAACTTGGAATGGCCCATAGTGTCATATCTAGGCTTTGGCAACGTTTTCAAAATGATGGTAATGTGAGTACATGCTACAGCACAGGTCTCCCCCGAGTTACAACGCCGAATGTGGACCGGTATATATATATATTTGGCAGTTACTGCCAAAAGAAACAGACGGAGCACAGCATCAGACCTGTCTCGTCAGCTGGCTTCAGCTACCGGTACGACCAAATTAGACCGTGTACAGACGCTTAGGGCACATTGGTCTGTATGCTCGTAGGCCTGTCAAATGTGTTCCACTTACCAAAACTCACTGTCGCCTGTGATTAACCTGGAGTAGAGAGCATGCATTGTGGACACCACAACAGTGGTCTTGTGTGATGTTTTCCGACGAGTCCAGGTTTAGTTTGCAGTCTGATTCTCGCCGTACTTTAATACAGAGAGAGCCAGGTACCCGTTACCACCAAGAGAATACCATTGAACGACACCTTTACGGTGGTGCGGGATGGCTCGTTTGGGGAGGAATTATTCTTCTCGTTCCAGAACTGACCTGCATGTTCAGAGTGTAACGATGACAGGCCACATCTATCGGGATGTCATTCTGGAACAACACGTATGTTTTTTTCGGGGTGCCATGGGTGCTGAATTTCAGTTTATGGATGACAACGCCTGTCCTCACCATGGAAACATTGTAGACGAATACCTTCAATCGGAAAATATCACCCGTATGGATTGACCAGCATACTCACCGGACTTGAATCCAATAAAGCATGTGTGGGATATGCTTGGCCGACGAATTGCAGCCCCTCAATCCCTTCCCACCTGTCTACCGGAACTTCGGAGTGCATTGCTTGATGAGTGGTGTAATATATTCCCCAAGATCAGATCGATAATTTGATACTCAGCATTCCTAGGCGTTGTAAGGCCTGTATTGCATCGTCTGGGAGACATACTCCGTATTAACCATCATACTAACCATGTTATACTGTTTTTTGTAAATAGGTTCTTTTTTGAAATTTGCTCCAGGGAGTAAAAGTCACAATTTTTATTAATTGTGTCAAACATATAGCATCTTTTTTTGCTCTTTACCTTTTGTATAATAAATAGACTTTACAAATAAGTAAAATTTGTTTTGCTTCTATCTCTTTCTTTGCCTGAACTTCATTATTCTTTATTTATGGACATGAGTGTAATTCAACCTATAGTATTGCCGTTCATGAACATCATTTAAGGGGGAGTTTTCCAACGGGATAACATTTGCTCTCACATCGCTGTTGTAACACAAAGTGTTCTACAGTGTGTTGTCATATTACCTTGGCATGCGAGAATACCAAGCATGTGATATCTAACAATTCCAGTAACAAGTAACAATAATAATCAATGATATGATGGTTTCTCTCTACCAACCATATTTCTCCAAAACTTTTTCTATGCAGTCAGTCTTGTTCAACTGAGTAAGAGCTATATTAAAGTCACAATGTAAAGCCACACGAGGGCTAATGGTAGCGGACATCGTAATTTTTGTACCATGATTATGTGACGAGGACGATACCTGAGTTTCCTTCCTCTTCTAGCTTCCATACCACACCAACGGGAAGGCAAATTAGTCTTGACTTAAGTAACGTGCATCGGCCCTCTCAGCGTGAGTAGGGTTTCAGCGGTACTAGGCTCGAGCTCCTGACACGTTAACCACGAGTCCGTGACCTTGACCACTAGGCTATCACGTCCACACATTGTTGTTCACATGGATATCTAATTGTGGATAGATGAACAAAATCCATTTATGTGATAATATAGCCAGGTAAAATTGTCAAAAACAATCAAATATATGTTTAGATGATGTTTGAATGCTCAGAACAGCTAAAACTACTCATTATTAACTAAATGGCTTTTTAAACTTCTGAAATCTGATCTTGTGCGCATGAAAAACTTCAACTATTGTAAAATATCACACTATTGATAGTCCAAAATAGAAGTAGAGCAGCTCTTTTTCTTGTTCTAAATGATTTCATGGATGCTTGATTTATCCACTTAATCATTGTTTATCTGCTCTGTTTTTCCATTACTAATATATTTATGAAACTCGAATTTTTCCACTATTAATTCAATTTCATCACTCAGAGTATTGGTTGCATACATACATCTTAGATAATTGTGATGCTTTTATTACCAAAATGATTGAAAACTCTAACGGTTGCTCAAATGAAAATAGGACTTCAATAAAAAATAATTATTTAATTGAAAATCAAAAGAAATCACCCTGGGGGTTGTAACACAGATCCCATCTTTTCAGCAGCACGTCTTTGTGTTCACTCTAGAAAAAACCTGGTTGATCCTTGAAAAAGCCTGCCCAGCTTCTTTTACTTCATCGTCTAAATTAAAACGTAACACTCTCTTAAGTGGCCTTAAGGTCTAAAAGTTGCAGGGTGACATATCCGGACTTTACGGTAAGTGTTCTAACATTTCCCAATGGATTATCCCAATTTGCTTAAAGTTGCTTTGGTTTCACGGCAGACGTATGGACGGATATTGTCGTGTAGATTCGATGTCATTTGCGGCCCTTCTCGAAAAATTTTACATCAGCTGTTCCCTGACGTTCCTCCTAAGCAGACGGATAATATTCGTCTATAGATGTACATGTTAAATTCACCTCCTACAATGAGAAACCGTATTACCACACGTTGTTCCGATCAGGACGCATCCTTAGAAGGCATAACTTTACCTTCGATTTATTTCCTGTACCAATAACAGGTTTCACTGTTAAACGTCGTATTCGGTGTATATTTCCTATCGACCTTCGTGTTCCTGTTTGGTGGCTCTGTTATAGCTGCATTCATTCTGACGCAATCACATCTGTCCACTTTTCTCTCTTTCATTTGGGCAACCTTTATACAAAAGCATATTTGTAAATATCATTGTTACTGCCGTTGGTTAAATATATGCTAAATATAAGTTGGTCCGTTGAAAAAAATATGTATTTATAATATGAAAGTGCAGACAAATTTATATATATATATAAAACGCACTTTTTTAAAAAAAATTCTCGTAAAAGTAGATAATTAATATAGCGTTTCAAAATATAAACATTACCTTAAAATGATTCAAATTTATAAGTGTTTTTCTGGAGATATAAATTAAACAGGTGCTGTAATATTTCATCCAGTTTGTATAATATTTTGTGTATTTTTACTGTACAATAAATTAATTACAATAAATTATTAAAATTTATTGTAAAAGAAATTTATAAAATTGAAAAAAATAATTGTATAAATATAAATCTTCCATAAGAAACGATTCTTATTGTGGAAGCTTTAAATTAAAATTCAAAGTTTTATTTCAATTGTGAAATTTTCTTTGAGTTTAAACGATATAGAAAGAAACCAGAACTGGAAAAACGACATTTACTCTTGCAAAAAAAAACAAAATGAGTTTTTAAATGAATGTAAATGGAAATAATTTGAAAAAACATTTTTTATTTGAAAAGAGTATACAATGCATATGTGTATAAAAATTATATGTGCATAAAAATTATCTCTTCAATAACCGCACAATTTCTTTCACATCTTTTATCTCATCAAATTTCATTTAAGGCAAAAATAACTAAGCCATCAATTTAAGTTTAAGAATAATTAAATGCAACAGCAATCAGTCATTAAGGACAAGCAATTATAATTCCCTCTTAAATATATGCAAATGTAATCTTGAAAAGATTAATTCACTTACGAAAAAAGACAGTTAAGTATTGATTACCATCTTGCTACGTATATCACATTCACATCTCACAGATAACTTCTAATTTCTTAAATTCTATTTCCAAAAAGGCATGTGGGAAAAATATTTTTTTTAATTAAAGCCATTTTATATTCAATAAAAAAAGTATGGATTTTCAACGCAATTAATCTAAAACTTCCTATTTCTAATTAATAAGGGCAATTTCAACAAAGTTTAATAATTTTATTGATATTCTGCTTTTTAATGTGGCGTAATATATCACTTCAATGTAACATTAAAAAAATCTGCTAAATTAAAACTGTTACTGAATTCAAAATTTATTATTAGGAAATTTGTGGTGCAGTTAGTTCTAGTAGAGAAAAAACAGAGGTCTATAAAAAATATTTTTTTAACTGCACAGACTCAGTATCAGCCAATTTACTTTTTTAACGAAATTATTTTCAAAAGTCACGCTATGAATCAATAAAAGCGAAAAATGTACTTTTTTCATTCCAAATGTTAAACAATGTCACGCAAGTAAGTTAAATGGATAAATTTAACTGATTGCAAAAAAGTAATAATCACGTCTTTATTTTATATATTGAGTCATTTTAAAGTCCTAATTTTTTAGTATTATTAAAAATCTTGTATTCCTGCATATAGTTTTAGTGTTCACAATTTGCATGTTCTAAAGTAAAATTGAAACTTATTACAATTTTATTTATAAAAAATAAAGTACAGTGAAAATCGTTTAATACGAAACTGAAGGTACTGTGAAATATTTTTCGTGTAAAGGGATATTGTAAAAAAACCATATAGTAAAAAAATTTTAGTTTATTAGAGTACATTTATTTACATAGATATGTATATATATATGCATGTATTTAATAAAAAAAGACAAGAAAATTCAGAAGATCTTAACGAAGTTTAACATAAAATTTTGCAGTACAAAATTATTTACAGATTTCCGTATTTGTCTTTTGTTTTTTGATCAACAGCCTTAAAAAATGTTCCATCTTCGTTTAAAGCGAAAAAGCAGTTTACTTTCCCCCGAGTTTTTGCCATTAGGCTTTAAAAAAAAGTTCTAAAATAGAGCGAAAAAAATGCCAATCAAACTTACTGATTTTTTAACTCACATTGTGATGCACTCACCACCAAATTTAAAACTCAACTGTAGAGATATAGTATAGATATCAACTGTAGAGACTCAACTGTAGAGAAAATATATGCAGTATAGTTTACCACAGCGTTTCTTCAGAGTAAAATAATTTATCAGTTTGAAAAATTTAGAGATAAATATATCCTTACCTTCAACAAGCTGTCTCTGACAGTTATCCATTCAGTGACATTTAAAACCTTTTCAAAAAATAAGATTTTCTTTCTATAGAATACGGTGAAGAGTAATCCTTGGAATTATTCCTAATAACATATTTTTCAAACTTTCTTTTTCACGTTTTTCTCTTAATCAACGACTTATAGACTTCGCTTTTATTTTTAATCTGTGATTATCTTTTTTTTATTTTGATTCGTTAATTTCAGTTCCAGTACTTTCATTTTAAGTAGCTTATAATCTGGGTAAATTTAGTTTTTCACAGTGAGAGATTTATTCACCATGGTTACAGGAGTTTACTTTTCTTTCGACAATGCTATGTATAAATTATTTTACAAACCAACTGTTTACCATTAGACTACTTCTATTATTAGTTAGTATAATCTTGATAAGAATTAAATTATTAGGAATAACAAACACTTCACATTTGAAAAAAACAAAATCAATTTCTTCCCCATGCGTGAATTTGAAAAGGAAAAAAAATAATCAGATTAAGATTTTAAGCAATTGAATATATATATATATATTTATATATATCTTTTACATATCATACATATTTAAATTTACTTAATGTTTATAAATTTAAATGATACCTAGATGTAACGAGAAATTGGATAAGAAAAGAGAAAATCGACATAATCACGCAAACGGTTACTAATAACAGCGATGTACATTATAAATATAAAAGTAATAAATAAATCTTAAAGATGAACAACTATAGCTCAATAATATTTTGTTTTTATAAAGTTTCCATTTATTATAAATAATGAATTAGTTGATGAAGATATTATACTTAAAGATTATATAATTAATTTTCAAGAATTGTGTTATATTTAAAGATTGATATGATTTTTTTTATTTTTACTTTAAAGTTAACTTGCACAAATTCTTTAATTTGTGCAAGTTACCTTTAATAAAAAAGGAAACCTAAAAGGAACTTATAAGGAAATACCTTATAGTCATCATTGAAAGTTAAAAGCGTTAAAATCTTAAAATATTATCTACTTAAGTTAACTTTCTTACATTTTTTGAAATTCCCTTTAAAGTTCCATATGTAAATGAAATTTTAAACTCCAAGAACATTACTTACCCCACAGAAAGAAAGATAGCCTTACGTTTTATCTGAATTTTTATTCTCATTAACAGTGTTTAAGATAGTGTATGTTATATTTTATTATATTCATACAATTACATATAGTATAAGCTGCATTAGTTAATTCTGTGTGTAAAAAAAAATTCTGAAAAAGCAAATAATTTTAGGAAATACAAAATAATAAATGTGAAAATGATTTTAGAAGTCTAATTAAACCAAAAAATGTAAACTTATTGATTTCACTAATGTGAAATAAATTTTTTTTTTTGTGTTGCATTTGTAAACAGTGGGGGTGCATACTGATCACATGCGCACTCACAGTTTGCGATTCTAAATTTAATCACAGTATTTTTTTTTCTTAATTTTATTTGTAACCAATGCTCGTAGTGAAGTTTTCTTTTAAAATTCCTTAGGCTACTCAGCATTCTTGCAGGTTATAATTTTTTTAATCATTTATACGATTAGTTAATTTATAAAATTTTAATTTGCAAATCTGAATTAATTCCGTTAAATTTTTTTTAAACTTTTATTTGTAACCAATGCTTGTAGTGAATTTTTTTTAATTTCTTAGGCTACCAAGCATTCTATGAAGTTGCAAATTTTTTTCTCCCACTTATGCACACTCATCGTTTCAATCTCTAATTTTTTTTTACTTTTACTTAATTATTTTCATTAAATATTATCAATGCTCTTAGTGAACCATTGAAATTTTTACGCTTGAGTATGTAAAGAGTTCTGCTAGTTTTTTTTTATGGTCTGGGACTTTCACTTCACATTGGTCGTGTCAAGATTTCGATGTTAAACGATTATGAAGTGTCTGTTTCTGGGCGCCACGCTTGAATTGTATGTAAATGTTTTCACTGGCGTTTATTTCTTATCAATGTATTTTGTTCAATACTCCTAAGTGGTGTTTTATTAGTTGCGCAGTTGTTCGATACGCCAATTTTGTATTCTTACGTGTTATTTGTCTTAATATTTTTTATTATTTAGTGGCACACGATTCTTTGTGATTGTTTAATTATTTCTATTTGTCAGTCTGTGTCTGATGTTTTTGTGAATTGTTTGGGTGATCCATTCAGTAAAATTTTTTTTTCTCCTCTTCGTACATTAACGTCATTGTAGTTGTTGATAGTTAATTTGGTTTTCCCTCACGGAATAGGTTAGGAACTTCAGAAATTGATTGTATTTTTTTTTAACATTCTTATTTTCATTTTATGAGCGGTGAGAGAGTTGGAAATTGGTGCTTGAGTCTTCAAGGGTGGTCACAAAGGGCCAAGTTTAATTTTTTTTTTTTTCTCATAACTGTTGTTTCATTACTAATATGGTTTCCCTGGGAGACAAAGTTTGTTACTTTTTTGCAGTTTAGCAGATTTCTTTAGCAATATCTGAGCGACGATGGAGCTGCCAACATCCTGGATGAACATGGACAGAACCCCTCATAAGACGTGGACAGCTGATCGTGAACCAGGAGTCTGTGAATTTTTGTTCTTGACATAGACATTTGCCGACGCTAGGCCAATTCTGTATTTCGTTTGCTTACTGAAATTTTTTTTATTATTATTCATTTTGGTTTTGTTAATCTGAGAGATGGGAGGAGTGATGGGGGGCCGCCTTTCCATAAGGATTACAACAGTAATTTGTATATCGGCCCTGTTGTTGTTTACAAGAAAAGGAATTTCTGGGAGTGCCTCTCACCCCACCGAAAAGGGTGAGAGCGTTTCCCACGCCTGGAAGAAGGCAATGTACCCATAAATACATCATGGTTTGGGATGTTTGGGGGAATTTCCCGCGTTTTGGGGGAGTCATTGACCGCGAGAAGATATCCCTCCGCTGACTCCAGTCCAATCAGAAAAGCTGATTGTGTTTCGGAAAAGAATCCTCTCCAGAATACAGAAGTAAACCGCCGCGAAATATAAGCGCATGCACGACGAATTTAGTCACTCTCTGACACAATTTTATCACCGATTTTGGTCTGACGACCCTTTGACAAAATGCCGTGATTGGAGATTTGAACATGGCCACACCAAGATTCCTCTCTCTCTCAGATCCTAATTCAGTTAAGTAATCATGTATACCCTTAGTATTTAACGTAATTTAAATGTTATTGTAAATAAATTAAGTGTTAATTTAAAGAACGGCTTTTTAATTTAGTGTCCTGTTTTATTTGTCTTTAAAGATCTAATGTTTAAATTTAAGCTATAGTGTGACGCCAAATGATAAATTAGAACCTGGGTATTATAAAATGGATAATAAGAATAAATTAAATTAACTTAAGTTAACCGGGCGTTGCATTAGTATATTTTCTTTATTTTACAAATCTTGAATTTAGATTCCTTGTTTTGATAATAAACTTTTTTTTTCCTTTTGAAGCTCAATTACTTTTTTTTTTTTCAGATATGCTGCATGTAATAAAAAATATTTCTCTCAGAGTTTTTATTTGTATGAATTTTCATGAAGAGAAGTAAGTATATTTTATTATATATTCACGAAAATATTTATTACTCTGACAAAAGCTAAGGAAAAAATAGTCTTAAAACTCCTTAAGTTGGAGAATTCTGATTAGAAAAAAAACATTAATTCTGGATTAACACTTTGCCTTTTTTTTTACGTAAGTCAATAGAAAATTGGACTTTTTAAATTGCAACCCCAATTTATTATAATTAGTTTCAAAACTTTCGGAAGTTTGATACCATGTACATGCTACATCTATTCGAGAGAGAAACTTCTTTCGAAAAAAGACGTTAACTAAGTAATTTATCTCTACTTCGGTACTGAAACATCGGAAATTGTATTTTATCAGTTCTAAAGAAAGTAGGCAAGACAATGAGTTTTAATCTAATTAGGTTTCAGGAAGAAATTAGTAAGAGAAAAAATTTTGTTTCAAAGATTTTGAAACCAGTGCATATTTAGTTAGTTTCAAACATTTGAGGCACTTACCATGAATATAAATACCCTTGATTTTTAATATTTGAATTAACACACACACATTCCAGCTTTTGACACCATATTTGTATTTTCGGATAAAATTACCTAAAATAAGACACATTTTTGGTAATCTTGCTATGTTTGTATTTTTTAAACTTTAAATTAGGTTATTTAAACCACACCAATGAGATTGATAATATAAAAAGCATTATTATAAATATTGTGTATTATACTATCAATGCGGTATTTATTAACCCCTTAATTGCAGTCAGGGTATATATTCGTCTCGCTCAACTAGTGCGTTAAGTGCCACGGACGGATATATACATTCTTCCCCAATATGATCCTTTTCTTTGTGATGCTATCAGAAGTACTATTCTGAAGGCTTGGGAATGCAACAAAATTGCCTTGACATTATTTGTAAAGGATTTACTTGTTTCAGAGAAAGTTTGCTTATTTATACCTTTTCTTTTTCCTCAATACATCGCATGTGCGTACTTTTGTAAAAGTGGTTGCAAATCGCGTAATTTTTAATTTGCAGTTAAGGGATCGTAAAGCAAAATTAAAAATAACACAAAATTATTAAAAATAGGAAAAAAGACAATCATATTTTAACACCATCAGTGTATGCCTCTTAACTTGTGATACTGATAGTCGGAATCAGCGGTTAAAAAATTTATTATGCCCATGGAACTTTTTTGTATTAAAATTTTGACCATAAAACCCCAAATGAAATAATTCTATTTCAATACATAGAGGAAAATTACAAACTTAACTCTGATTTCATAAAAATGGTAAATTAAAACTAAAAAAGATATTTATAAACATTATATGATAAGTCTATTTTAAAAGTGAGCCTTATCAAAAGGAAAACTTTGGTTAATAAACTTATGTACGAGTTATCAATTATCTTCAAAATATTTCGTAACTTACTTTACATTCTGAACAATATAAAGAATAATATTGCTTTTATGGTTCAAAACTAAGGACAATTTGCGCATTCACTTCACATCTCTCGAGTTTTATACTGCCATATTCTAGATGAGTCATTGCACGTAGCTGAGAGATTCCGTTTTTATTTAAACCTCATAGAGACGGCCGCACCGGCGATCGGCCCGACTTTGACTGTGCGATGCTTGTCATTACTTGCGTTTTATGTACCTACCCATAATATTTCACCAAATAAAAATAATTGCCAACTTTTATTTTTTATAGTAATGAAAATGTGTCACAAATATTTTACTTTATATGAAGCCTTCATGAAACCCCTACACACAGTTTCTACGCACTCCCTAAATTAATTTTCTTTTGACACGAACCACCTCAGGAGCTGCATGGACACCCAGGGGTTCATAGGAGTCACTTTGGGAATCTATGTTCAAAAAATCAAGTTCTATAGAAAACTAAAATGCATTAATACCCCAAATTTACGTGATAGGTGGGACTGAGTGATAACCGCGTAAGTCGAATTCGTGCAAGGGGTATAATTTCACATAGAAATACGTCTAAATTATTTTTAGTTGTGGCTGGAAATGAAGGAAAATAATAACTTACACAAAAAAGTGTTTCGTAAAATTTTATACGACAAAAATACAAAATAGCAAATCAAAGTTATTTTGATGCCAAAGGTTTCATATAATTTAACAATCTGTCGGCTCAAAATTTTTTTTCTCCACCGAAGTTTCGTTGTAGCATGCTAGGAATATTTTTATTCCTTGTTTTATTGAAAAAATACTCTCAATGTTGGAGTATGTATTTTCTAAAATTTGCAACCTTTTTCAAATAAAAGGAAGCCCACCAACCGCCATTCGATCTTCTGATTAAACTGGGTCTTATGACTCAAGTTCTTCAATGTCTTGCTCTTGTCCATGCATTTTTATGAGCTCATGAATGATTAACTCCTGATTGTGGCAATCCAGCAGTTCTTGAATGCCATCACTATCCACTTCTAAATTTATTTGCGTGGTACACAACTTCTTCAATCAAATTACCTACATTATCAAGTTGTGTCACTGATTCCGCCTGAGTTTCAGTGATGAAAAAAAAAGATTAATCGATATTTTTTTTGGAAATTTCGTTACTCTGAATTCGCGTTAGTCGGAGTAAAGCAAGTCGAGGTATTACTGTATAAAAGGATTTGTCTATAAATTTTTATCCTTACATTTATTTTCCTTCTATTCCTCGAGTTCCTGATAGCCATATAATTGATAGATAAATCTAGTTCTGTAATTATGACTCATAAATTGAGAAGCTTAATGAAATATAATTGCATAATACACCTGAACTAATCTAAAATTCCAATCATACTGGAACATTTCCCGAAATGTAGTAGATACAGTTTTAAAATCTTAATAAAACTTATATTCAACACAGGTAATCATTTTCTAAAATCATAAAATTTTCATTTAATAAAAATCATAAAAGAGAGAAAAAAAATTTGTTTTTAGATTTTCGCTTTACTTTTATTTTTTTGCAACGAAAATGGATATTCAGTGTAAGGAATTAATACATATAATTTTCATTCCTTCATTTATACTGTAAAAAGTCATAAAAATTCATGAAAAGCTAATTCTAGTAACGAAAAAAATAAGGTTCTTGGATTTTTTTAAAATGGATAATTCTCAGCATTTGATATAAACATAATAAATAAAAAAAATTCTGTAAATATTTAGTAAACAAGTAATCGTAACAAGAGCTTATGATAAATAAATCTATGCACTATAATAATAATAATTAATGCAAATGATTACAATGTGAGACCAATGTAGCATTTTTAAAAGTCAAATAATCAATAAAAAATTGATTTATTTGACATGAAACTATTACAGAAATGAATTTGAGTGAGTCTTATGAACATCGCACTATGAAGAAACACGAGATGTATTGGCGACGGACCTCGTAATTTTCAACCATGGTTAAGTGACGAGAGTGAACATCTGAGCCACCTCCTCTCTCTCCGAGCATCCACACTATACCAAGGGGAGGACGGATTTTTTTTGAGCATTGACAAGTTTAATGTACATAAGCCTTTCTACATGGCAGGTTTTCAGTAGCACTAGACTCACGCTGGCTACGAGTTCATATATAACCTTGAGCTCTATTCTACTTCAGCCACATTAAAAAAATGATTACTTCAGAGCTCAATTGGCCTGAAAGAGAATTAATTTCATTAAGAACACGTAAATATCGTTGGTGATATAAGGTGTGGTGCATATATCTCACACTTTATTTTTAATAAATGTGAAATGCATTACCACGAAAAAGGATTATATAAGCAATATAATGCACTTAGAATAATTATTCCTTTAATAACTGGTATAGAGACCAGGGCTCTCTCACACATACACACTTGTATTATTTCTTGGTGTTGCAATTTCAATTTTGGGGAGTGTATATACTCAAAAACATCCCAAATCGAATAAGAAAGTGAGAACAATTACTATAAGCCACAAAATTATGTATGAAAAAATATAGTCTGTGAAATAATCATTAACGTAAATTAATGCGAAGCTATCTTTCTTTGAAATAGAAATTATAACATTAACTTGAATTAAAAAAACTAGTTAAAACGAACAAAATACCATGAGCAATTTCAAACAAACAAATATATGACAAAAAGCCTTAAATTTTAATGAAAAAGATAATATAAATTTATTTGAAATGAAAAATATCTAAAATAGGTAATATAGACTTAGGTTGGATTAAAAGCAGTCAAAAATATATGAGAAAACAATTTAATTTAGGATTCCTGGAGAAAGTTAAAATACGATTAAAAAATTATGTATATCAGAATGAGGCTTATAAACCAAAAAATTTTGTAATTATATAATTCCATTTAAATAAAATGAAACATTATTTGAAGTTGATAGTTCAGAGAATGTTTATTTCAGATCACTGAAAGTAAAATAAACTACGTTTAATTTAGAACGAATTACATCACTAGGAATGAAAGCAAAACTGTAAAAATTGACCATGTTAACAAAACTGAAATTCAACTCATGAGGAAATGTTTTTTTTTTGTGATGTTTTATTTAAGGAGACTAATTTTGTCATAAAGAACAAATAAATAAATAAACAGCGATAAATAATAATAATGATAAGGAAAATACGTAAATCCCAAAAAGTAGTATACCTTATCGCATTCAAAGATAAATTGTATGACGACTTATCACTACAGCTATGAAAAATCATTTCAAAATTAAATTTTTTTTAAAAATCTGAAAAGAAACTTCAAGTTATAAACTATCGTCACCCATACTTTCTATGCTTCTAATTCTACGCGTCTGTGTCTTATAGTTTTTCTATTACGTCACACACACGCATATTAATACAATTTAAATTATTAACACAGATGCATCATTTTGTGTAATTATTTTCGTTTTAAGGGTACATAATCAAAAAAGTTTGGAGACCACCGATTTAATCTACTCACTCTCTCTGTCATGACCAAATAGTATATATATATATATATATATATATATATATATATATATCCGGTTCTAACGTCAAATTTATTTTTAACTAAACGGAGAGTATTATTTGAAACAAAAAAAATGCAATTAGGAAAGTTGAATTTCAACTTTTCGAAAGTTAAGACTTGCCTAATAACTATGAAACTGATAACAAAAGTGAATTTTTGTTAGTGTTTCAATCTTAACACCATTGAACGTTAAAAAAAAAAATTATTTTTGCACAGTTGCAAAATAGCTTTTCTTTACTGTAGTATTCATAGTCCACTTGCCTGTTTTACACATTAGATTTATGTAAAATGATTCTTTATCAGCAGTTGAAAGCGCGAATTTACGATATTATTTTTCTAAATATACAAACACGTTATTTCGCCCCCCTGAGTTTTTTACCATTTTTTATGTTGCTTTCACCATTTAAGGGTTGGAATGAAGATATATATCTGTCAACTGATCGATTTCAAATACAATTAGTTGATCATTGTAGGATATACAATAGGGTGTATATTGAAACGGTTTTTTTTCGGAATTTCAAAACCTACCTTACGAAAAAAATGTTTTCTGTTATATAGATAAAGGAAAAAATAAAATCAAAAATTAAAATTTAGTTTTTATGTTATGTACTGCCATATAGGGAATAAAGTTTAGGCATTTAAGTTTTTTTATGTTAAACAGTCAAACTGTTTTTTGCAAAAAACCAAAAAAAACCCGGTATTTTAGTACTTCGTTAACATTTATTGCAATGAGAGGACATCTGCTATATATAGTTACAACAAAAAAAAGATACATTGAACAACTTCTTTAATATTAAATTAAAAAAAAAACTTACTGTCGATATTACACTGCATGATAAAGAGGAAAAAGGAAAAAAGCTTCAATCGAACTGATTTGACGGTGTAGGGAGAGAACTGCGGTTAGAAAATATTGCAATGTAGATTGTAATATTCCCACTGAACACTCATTTATCAATATCTATTACTTCTGGTTATTTATATTAAAGAAAAATACTTTTATTTTGAGATTCTAACATCACCTAACCGATATTAACCATTTCCAGGTTCATTTCATTCTTGAATTATGGATAAAAAATGTCGATTTTTTGCGCTTATTTTCAAACATACGTATCTTTTTAAAAATAAAAGCACCATTCGCATATAAAACTTCCTAAAAATTAATGCAAAAAAATCAATTTAAATAAATCAGTAATTTACCTGTAAAATTGATTTTCTGCATGGCAGAAATCACTAGATTTTGGAGTCAATTCACACAAACTATAAACACAAATCTTAGAATATCTAGATTTTATCTTGAACTACAAATTTTATTGACATCTTTTGCATTTTCATAAATGATTATGAATTTATTAATGAGAGAGAGAGAAAATTTGACAGTGTATGATAAATTCAAAAACACGGTACAGCACATAATCAAACATCGCAATCTGGACGGTAGAATCGTGCTTCTCTTCTTGCCTTCTTCCCTTTACTGTCTTTCTTTGAGCAGCAATAATAACTGTCATGTTTAATTAGTTTTTTTCTTTGTTGGGAGAATGTAGTCAACAAAGATTGTTTCAAACAAGAGTGAAGGGGAGTGCTCAGTAGAAGGACGTCCTCTTTTTGCATAAAATTTCACCACGAGTGGTACTTTTCAATTATTAGAAATCATA
This sequence comes from Trichonephila clavipes, assembly GCA_019973935.1. Classification (NCBI taxonomy): domain Eukaryota; kingdom Metazoa; phylum Arthropoda; class Arachnida; order Araneae; family Nephilidae; genus Trichonephila; species Trichonephila clavipes. The sequence goes on along the minus strand of BMAU01004111.1, from coordinate 754,142 downwards.
AGAAGCACTTATGAAATAATTTTGAGAAAGATCGATTGTACATTGTAAATTTTCAAGGAGTCCGAGCTACACTCAGGATGAGCCAGGATGGTACTCTTCGCCTGCCCGAGCACAGCTCGGGAAAAACCGGGAAGGGGTTAAGTCATTTAAGGTTTACACATTATTTCAAAAATTGTCACTTTGTGGCAGTATGAAATTATATAATTTTAATTATTTTTCTCCATATCTCCATGTCATAGAACATCTTTGTCGCATAGGCAGATTCCGAATAATAATAATTTTTTTCTCCATATAACCGTGATCTCTAATGTATCGGAAAAGAGTGTGAAATGATAGTATCAGAGCAAAATACAGATTAATTCATAGTTTTGTACAGGATTGAATACTAAAGTACTATCCTAAATTGAAAATTAATTATGTATTTTCGTAAGAGCTACGTGATTTACAATACTCTTACAAATAGCAATAGAGCCCTCATTTATTTAGCACGACATTGCTTTAGAGAATGTATCAGAAACTATCACTGATCAACTTCATTCTAAAATTCTCATAAATATACACGTTTTAAGTTATTATTTAACCCCTTAACTGGTTTGCCCGTACACCGTACCTGCTACCGAAAGCTGGCCACAAACGGTTTGGCCGTAATCTGTACGGGCACTGATATTTCCTCTCTCTCTCTCTCTCTTCTTTCTATCTTTGGTTTGTCCATATTTTTAATTCTTATAGTGGAATTATTAGTGCCAGTGTTTTTCAGAGATGAAGTTTATCAATGGTACTGAAATACTACTCATCTAGGATTTTCATTGTGGCGAAGGCAGGAATTTAGATTATAAATAGATATGAAAATAATCGATAACGAAGAGAGATTGGCAGGACAGAGTACAATTTGTTGCTTGAGAAGAAATGAAAATGGAAAGATAATCCAAAAAAGCTGATATTATCTCTGCCCCCACTGCAATGTAAGACTTAATATTACATCATGCTTCTAATTGTGTGTAAATGCACACACACACACAAAATCCTCAACTGTTTGAAAAAAACGATGAAATTTTGTTGCAAATATGAGAGAAATTCTTTTAAGATGTATGAAACGTTCTTCCTAGCATGTTAAGAGTATTTATAAAAAGCAAACATTTATAGGGTTTTGTGTTCCATAATTATAAAATAAGATATAGTGTGAAAACTTTTAAATAGAAAATTAAAATAAAATTCTTCCATTTTCGCATTATGTTAAGTATTATGCGTAGTTATATGCAATAAAAATGTGCCTTCGTTGGTTAACCTTCACAAATCATGCATTTAAACATGTACTTCTTTATCTGTGACTTTGATGTATGCCTCAGTTGAAATATATTTATAGTTTAATTGATTTTCTCTGAGAAGCATTTTTCAAACCCCACATAGTTTTTGAGATGCATTAAATCTCGCTATCAGAAGAAAAGTCTATATAAAGTAAAATTTATCTGTAATTAAAAAAAGAAACAATATTTTAAGTATCTGATGTCATTATTTTTCTTTAAGTAATGGATTCTTTTGAATTAGAAACATGCATAATAATAATGTATCAAATAGTTTTAAATGTAATTATTCAGTTTCATCTAGTTTTTCTTTAACAACGAATATTTTTGTTGGCTTAAAATGGTAAAATTCAAAAGATTATTTCAAGAAAGCTAAAATAATTTTCGGAAATTTCAAAAATAATATGCAACAAAATGTAAAGTGAATGCGAATTTTTCTTAATCATATTATTTTTTTTTTGCTCAAAAAGAGGATATTTTTTCAAAATTTATTTAAAATGTACAAGTAGTTTGTTGTTTATAAAAATTGAAATGCTATAATTTATTTTTAAGAAATAAAACTGTTGAATTAATAGTGTCTGTATTTTTCGAGCAACCAACCAGATTTGTTTATTTCAAATGCTAAAAAGGTTAATCGAAATGCAGAAATAAAGGATGAAAAATTACTTAAATATGCTAAAAACTATACTCATTAAATTTGAGAATACTACATCACAGCCATTTATGAAAACACAAATCTGTTTTTAAAGGAGGTTCGATAGTTATAAATTTAACCGTCTTAATGTGTGTATGTGTATTCGTTGTGGATTTTATGTTTAAAGATTTTTGAGCATATTATAAATATAAATGTTTTTTATTCCTGTTAAAATAGACATAGGAAATATAAAATGTGTACCTTCTGTTGTAGAATATTTTATAGATTTTATCCAGATGCATCAAATCAATAAGATACAATAAAATCGTTTAATCAGGCATAAGTCTAAATATAAATTACAATTATTGTTTTCAAATGCATTTGGATTATTTTAGTAAAATATCTGTTTAATAATTGATCGTCAGCTAATATTTGTCTAAATTAAAACTGTATCTCACTTCTAATTCATATATACGCTGAAAGGTAATGGGAACATGGACCGAGGAGCGGTCCTTCATCCCACGTCAGAGAATGTTCTTCGGTGGACCTGATTGAGAGGCTGGTGTATGATGCTAGATAGAGCTTTCTGATTGGATGGTGAGGAATAGGAGTTAAATCTATTAAGATGAGGAAAAAAGTAGCTAGTTCATGAATGGGTAGCTTCTTTCCTACTGGTTGAGAGACGGAAGTGAGATGTTTCTGCATCGGTTTCCCTACTGGGAGAGTAAGATAGGAAATTTAATATTGAGATGTAAGTCTGTGTAAGTTCTCCAAAGGAATTGCAGCTTAAAATTGAGATTTAAAAGTTGCAAAAAATATATAAAAAATATTTAGTTAAAATTAAAATTTAGTTTTAGAAGTTCATATGCCTAACGGCAAAATGAAAGGTAAAATATATTAGGGTGGATTATAGGAGTCTAGGAGAATTTCTCTTAAGCGATTTTATACTGTCATGGAGAAAGAATATTCTTATACAAAAGATTATATTTATGAATAAATAAAAGAGAATGTAAAAATAAAATGTTACAAGTATAAAAATTGAATCACGATAATATAATACGAAAAATTTAAAAATAATTAAGAAGTACAAAACACATTTACGTTAAATAAAGTGCGTAGAAGTTGTACATTCACGCATGTTTTAAACTCATTATGGTTTTAAACGTCATATTATAATTGGCAGATTATAGAAAATGTACTTTTAGAGTTGAAAGTTGAAAAGAAAATTATGTTATCGAGCCCCACAAATATCATTTATGCTTTCTAACAAAGCTAAATTAAGCCTAAAACTTAGTTATTGACAGCTGTGAAAGTTGCAAAAGTGCATAGACCTTTCAAAATTAGTTGTATGCTTTTTTTTTACACAGCCTTGGTAATGAAACTCAAAATTATATTATTTTGAACCTTTCGCTCATTAACTAGCATCTACTGAAATTGGTTTAATTCCTAAACTATGACATTACTAAGACTACAAAAGAAATATCGTGAATAGTTTGTAAGTTAATTTATTGTTAAATCAAATTAAGATGATCAACAGACTCACATTTCATCAAAATTTAATTACCTTTTACTCAATAACTCGATAAGAGCAAAACACTACTTTACAGTAATGCCTTGAGCATGTATAAAACTAGCACAACTTTACTAATGGTTGTACTTTTTTTGCTTTTTGACGTGTACATACTTATGTAATATTTTTCATTTTTTCAATGAGAATATGGGGAAATAATCAGTCATCAATTCTGCAAAAGATTTAAAATTTTATCTGGAGTTTCATGTAATGAAAACGATGTCTATCATTTTGCAATTCTTTTTATCCCTCTAGTTTTAGTTACGTTCTCCCAGTTTAGTTTGCTTATTTATATACGAAACGATATACGTTACATTTTTTGCTATTAAAACATCCCGCCGTCTTGTTTCTGTAGCTATTTCAAAACTGTAAACAGGAGAAATTGATTTAAGTCTCCTTGTTATGTGTTTGTGTGAAAGAGTTTTTAAAAAAGAAAACTAAATTTATTCCATCATAGTTCATACATTACTTCCTGCAACTAATCTATGCATTTTCATATATAAACTGTAGATGTGTTTTGATCTAACTGGGTGTCCATAATTAAACCTTAAATTTGTGAGTAGTCTGTAGTAAAAACTATACAACAAAATTGCATGAAAATTGAGTAATGGCAGAATGAAATGCTGGAAATTATTTCGAAGAAAAACGAAACAGTGAGTTTCAAAAACTACCCCTAGGCGGCGTATCACAGCTTTATTAAGAACATTGCTCGATATACTGTACAACATGGTCTGTTATTGTCTGAAAGCGTAAAATCGCATGTTCGACTTTTGAAAGCAGCATGAATTGGGGAATTTCACGCACATGGAGTTTTATGCTTTTTTTTAAGGTAGGGCAATGATTTGATGAGATCACGCTAGACCATAACCTTGAGGCATCCCTGCAGCCAAAAGTGGCAAATATTCACGTCGGGGAATTCAGGAGGGCAAGCTGTAGGTTGCCGCGCGCACAGAATTACTATAGTTACGACATTTGCATATGCCAATAGTGTAATTCCACAATGCCACTAGTGGTGATTTTGAAACGCAATGTTTTTCCCCCACTATCAAATTCCCATCATTTCATTCTGCTGTTACCCAATTTTCAGGCAATTCTGCTGCATAGTTTTTGCTACCGACTGCTAGCAAAATTCAAGTTTATAAATGGACACTCGGTATGTATATATAAAGGTAAAGAGCGGTTGAGACTCTCCCTCACTCATCACGAGATCTTCAAAACTGTTATATCTACATACATGAAATTTATCAATTACAGATCCGCTAAGAATGGATTTTGCCGAAATCGACTCCTAAAGAGGGTTTAAGGAAGATTATAGATGATAATTCCCTTTATGAACTATTAGACCTTTATGAACTATGTTCAGTTGAGATCGACTAAGAGTGGATTTTGAGGAAATCGGCTCCCAAGTGGTTTTGCGGGGGTGTTTTAGATATGATGAAAACTGTGTTTTTTAACTGTTAGATTTAAAGTTTCTAAATTTGGCAGGCATTTTTCCTCTGTTGTACAGAGATCCACGAAGAATGGGTTTAACGGAAATCGACTGTCGAAGATAAAGGGATCTAAAAGAAAATTATACTTCGGTTTGATCAAGTCATTTTTTCATCAAGTAGCAAGGGCATTAGAATTGAACAATTGAAAGCCTAATGTTATAGGACTTAAATATCAATAATTTAAAAAAAAATACATAGTCATACAACGTCAGAAAATATCCTGCGAAGCAAACGGGTAGTATTATAATACTGAGAAATTTATTTGAAAAATATGTCTATATCACACACAACTCAGCTACTTTGAAAAACAGAACGGATATTTGAAATGCTCTTTTAAAAGTGATACTTTTATCTATAATTAATATTAGTTTTATTAATGGTAAGGAAAATAAATTGTATATAATCATTATTAAATGTACTAAAAGCATCAGAAAAAAGACATCAAATTCATATAGTTCTACAAAAAATCTTTGTCAGTTTGCGAACTGAATTATTTTCTCTAAGCTTCTATTTAGAAAAAGGAAAAGAAAACATATAGTTTGTGTTTTCTACAGTACTCTATAAATCCTCTAACTTGTGACTCGAATACATGGATGTAGTCTCATTCAAGGGCCTTGTGTTTTTGATAAGTTATAGGATAGCCCGATAACTCACTTTCGAGACTGGTATATCGAACTAACTCTTGATCGATTTGTATATTTCTATTGTGGTGACTGCTAGGAAATTTTCTCGGTTTTCTCTCATCTGATTCTTTTGAGTCCTGGCCATTCCCCTAGAGAATTCATCGAAGAAAGTATTTTTTCCAATTCCTATAAAAACAATACGTGAGAAATCGATAAATTTCATGATGAGAAGTAAAATGTATCGTATACTTACTGCATGAAGTTGCAAGCACGTGACGAAATTAATGGTTTTGATATCTAAGAAAATATTTATATAAAAAACTCCTCTGCTTTTGTTTGAAATTAATTTTAATCTCAAAACAATTGGGGAAGTTGTTTTTTTTTCGTTCTTTATGTGGTAGATTTTTTGATGAAAAGAATGTTAAAATTTGTGAGCAATTTCTTGAAATGTTAGTGGATTTGATTTTGATTCATTAATAGCTTCACACTCAGAAGCGAAACTGGGGCTTTTAGCAACGATCTTCATAATTTTAAATCTATATACATCAAGTGGCGAGGACAATACCTCTCCAAACTTCAACACCACACAGACGTAAGCACTTCAAGCTTCGGAAGATTTACCGGTGGATGTTCCTATCGATTCTAGCCCACAACACTGGTCATGAGTTCACAACCACTCGACTACCACGGCTACGAAATGTTAGAGTAAATAAAGAAGAACTGTTTGGTAAAATTAATGCAATTTTGTATGATAAAGACGATTTATTTAGAATTCAAGATATAATTCCGATTTATGTTCTGGGACTCAATAATATTTAACTAAAGATGATTCATTAAATAAATGTTATGGTGCTCACTTTTTACAAAGGATGTAGATACACTCCGGAAGATTGAAAATAGTGAACCAAGAAGGAAGCTAAGTACAATCGCGAAACTTTGCAAATAAGCACAGCGTAATGTGATATGCAAATGATCCAAGTTTTGTACCAATACGCATGCTCATACACGCCGAGGTGGCGCTACAATCAGAAGAGGGTGCTATATAAGCCAGTGCAAATTCGAAGATTCATAAACATGATGATTACCCTCCGATTGTAGGAAGACTTTGGTAAGCGAAACATGCTAGGTAAACGTGCTAGAAGACATTTCTCACAGTTAAGCGAGTTTGTGAGAGGCCTGATTATCGGGATGAAAACTGCAGGCTGGTCGAAGCGTCGTGTTGCTGGCCAGGTGGATCGTTCGGAGTGTGCCGTTAGAAATTGTTGGGAGCAGTGGACACGAGAAGGTACCCACGCGCGGAAAACCGGGTCTGGACCGACCAGGAAGACCACGAGGAGAGAGGATCGAAGGATCGTGCGGCAAGCACTTGTGGACCCCACAGTGACTCGTTCAACGATACGAGCAGACGTAGGCATAGCAATTGTTCCACAAACAATTTCCAGACACCTTGCAGAAGCAAATCTTCAATCCAAGCGCTCTTTCCGTGTACTCCCTTTAACACCGGAACATCAGCAACTGCGTCTACAGTGGTTCCAAGCCAGATCAATGTGGAATGTCACAGATTGACAAAAGGTTGTATTTTGTGATGAATCCCGGTTTGTTTTCGGGACTGATGGTAACCGCGTACGGGTGTGGAGGCGCCCTGGTGAGCGGTACAATTCCCCCACACTGTTCTACGTCACACTGCCCGCACAGCTGGTGTAATGGTTAGGGGGGGGCCATAGCCTATGATAAATGGTCCACTTTAATTGTGATGCGTGGAACCTTAACGGGCCAACGTTACGTTGATGATATTCTTCGACCCCATGTAGGACATTTCCTAAATTGTCTCCCAGGGTCAATTTTCCAGCAAGATAATGCTCGTCCACATACAGCCAGAGTTGCTCAAGACTTACTACGTCATTCAGAATCTTGAATGGCTGGCCCGCTCCCCCGATTTGTCCCCTGCAGTGCACGTGTGGGATCAGTGAAAACGACAGATGCCATCGTGTCACTCTGTACATGATTTAGAGTTGGTTGTTCAAGATTTGTGGTCCCATCTGCCTCAGGATAACATAAGGTGTCTAATCAACACAATGCCGGACCGTGTGGCGGTATATATTTCAGCTTGAGGTTGTAACGTTTGAAAGAATAACGGTAGCGTATTCTTGGTGAATTAAAATATGGAATTTATTACGTCACAACTATTGAAAATTATTTACAAAATGATACATTAAAGTTATTAAAATTAATTAGATTGTTAGAGTCCACTATTTTGTGAGAGGAGGTTTCGTTGGTTACCGCTCCCGTGCAAGTTCAAAGCATCTCTCCTCTCCCATCTTCCGGTCGGGTCGCTAGATTCCTCGGGGTCAAACAGGGGTTGCGCTGGATCGGAAATTGCACGTGGGCGTCGAATCTACAAAGAAACCGACACCAGATGTTGTTGTTGTTTTCGAGACGTGACGTTACAGCTCTCGCCCTCTCTTATGGAACTTTTCCGTTGAGAAAAGTTTAATGGGATGACGATGAGACAACTGACAGATTACCGACACATCCCTTCATCAAGCACCACTATATTTCTGAGCTGCAATTTTAATTACTAAAGAAAACGCTGAACTAAATTTGGAATTACTTATTTCTAGTGAGTGAGTGTTCTTGCTAGGGGAACTTACACAAATCTATATCACGAAATAGCAATGTAATCAATGTAAGAAAACATACTATACATTAAATAAAAATACAAACACTCCTATCACAATGCCTAGTATCAATTATACTAACATGTTATATCAAATGCAAGTGTAAGACCTTGCACATAAAATATTCTTCGCCACAATACTTAAATAAAATTATACTAACGACATGTTGATATGATATGCGAAGTGTACAACCTTACACACAAAATATTTTTCACAATATGTCTCTTGCGTAACCTAAATACTCATGTATATTTTAAAACCCTGTACACAAAATTAAGCATATTAATACATTTGCTTTTCATGGCTTTATCTTTTGACACGCATCGCCATTCGATATGATATACAGTACTAGTAAATAAATAAAATTTAATACAATTATTAACCTTTAACTAAAAAACATAAGCAACAATTATTATTCATGAGCAAGAGAACATTATTAACAATCCCTAATTATCTATCACCAATCTGCTGAGACTATCTGCATTTTGTGACTTTTACCCGACCGATGTACAATTCTAAAATTATATGGTTGCAAAGCCAAAGCCCATCGCATCAATCTAGGGTTAGAACTAACATTTCTATTCAACCACACCAACGGGTTGTGATCGGTCATAACTAAAAATGAATTTCCATCTAAGTAATAATGTAACCTTTTAATTGCGAAAACAATACTAGCACATTCCTTCTCCGTCGTACAATAACGCTTCTCTACCTCCGAAAATTTCTTACTCAGGTAAAGGATTGGATGCTCCTCACCTTGTTCAGTTAATTGGGTTAAAACTGCTCCCATACCTGCGTTCGAAGCGTCCGTTTGAACAATGAATTCTCGTTCAAAATTTGGCGCGTACAAGACGGGCTTATCAATTAGTTTCCCTTTTTAGTTCTCGAAATGCGTTTTCACACTCGGTCGTCCACTTAATTTCTCCCTTCTTTGCTCTTCCCTTCAACGCATCCGTCAACGGAGCAGCAATTACCGAGAACAGATTTATATATTTTTGGTAATAACCCGCTATACCTAAGAAAGCACGTATTTGGGTTTTCGTGCGAGGGGTAGGGAACTCTAGAACAGCCTGAACTTTGATCTCGGAAGGAGTGCGAAAACCCTGACCCACAATGTGACCCAAAAATTTGACATTTTGTTGCGCAAACTTACACTTTGAAGGTTTTATCGTTAACTTAGCTCTCTTTATTCTCTGCAGAACCGTTTCCATATGTTTAATATGCGACTCCCAAGTATCTGAGAAAATTGCGATATCGTCTAGATACGGGACAACGAAATCCTCTAGTCCGTTAAGTAATTCAGCCATGAGTTTACTAAAGAAATATGGAGCATTCTTTAATCCGAAACTCATCCTTAGTGGTCGGTATGTACCAAAGCTAGTACAGAAGGCTGCGTATCGCTGTGCTGTTTTACTCAAAGGTACTTGCCAATATCCTTTAGATAAGTCAAAGACGGTAATAAATTTAGCCGCCGATACTTTTTCTACGCGTTCTTCGATATTCGGAAGAGGAAAATATTCCGTTCTAATGATCCCGTTTAATTTCCTGTAATCTATACATGGACGAGGTTCTTTCCCAGCTATCTCAACTAAAATCATAGGAGACATGTAATCCGATTCTCCTACCTCAATGATCCCTAATTTTAACATTCGGTTAATTTCGTTTTTTAAGATTTCATTTTGTCGGTGCGACATTCGATAGGGCTTCGTCCTAACTGGTTGATCGCTAACTAACTGGATTTCGTGTTCAACCAGATTAGTTAAACCGGGATTGTTTGAAAAACATTTAGAGTATTTATTTAATAATTCGCGCAGTCGATCCATTTGTTTGTCGTGAAGGTGTTTGTTCAACTCGCTAGCCTGGATTACGTCCTCGAAATCATAAATGAGAGAATTGTTTTTCTAAGTATGGGATTTCTAACTCCTGGTCTGCGAGAGAGTTTTTTGTTTCATCATTAATAATTACGTTAACGTGTTCTGGCCTTTTGTAATATGGTTTTAGCATATTTATATGATAGATTTGAGATGTTTCGCGTCTGCCGGGGATTTCGACTAAATAGTTCGTTTCCGAAATTTTATTTAAAATTGTCCCAGGACCTATCCACTGCACTGCTAATTTATTTGCTCTGGATGTAGCTAACACTAGGACTAAATCTCCATCCTTAAATTCACGTTTTACTGCGTTTTTGTCATACCAAGTTTTCCGCTTAACTTGCATTTCCTCCATTTTATTTATAGCTACTTCTTGACATCTTTTTAATCTATTTATTAACTTAAACATATATTCAGTGACGAGATCACCCTCTTCTTCCGGTTCCATCCAATGTTCCATTACTAACGTCTCTGGGGTTCGCAAATTTTTCCCATACACCAACTCTGACGGTGTATACCCTGTACTTTCGTGAGATACAGTTCGTAACGCTAATAGAATTGACGGAAGATGTTTGTCCCATTCGGAGCCTGCATCTAAACATAAGACTCGTAAGAGTCGTTTCAACGTTCGATGAAATCGCTCAACAGGGTTACTCTGTGGATGATACACAGAACTATGCCTGACAAGTATTCCGAACCTTTCAAAAACTCGGTAGTCAGGCACTAGTAAAAGAAGTACCCTGGTCACATTGTATTTCACGGGGAAATCCCATCCGACTAAAGATGTTTAACAGCGCATCTGTGACACTAACGGAACTAATATCAGACACCGGAATAGCTTCAGGGAATTTTGAAGACATGCAAATGGCCGTGATAAGATATCGATTCCCTTTAGATGTGATCGGGAGAGGCCCACATGCATCAATATTTAGCTTAGTAAAAACCTCCTGAATAACAGGGACCAATTTTAGTGGAGCTTTCTTTTTTATCATTGGGCTTCCCAGCCCTCTGACACTGATCGCAAGTTTTTACAAACTGTTCCATATCTCTATAGCAATTCGGCCAGTAAAAATATCGGTTTAATTTGTCTTTGGATTTCGTAATTCCCAGGTGTGCAGATGTTCCCTCATGACACAATGATTTAATAGGGTCGCGCAACCCTTCCGGCACTACTATTAACTTCACCACGTTACCTAACTTATCTTCACGATTTTTGACCAATAATTCCTTCTCTAGCGAATAAACCTGATTGGTAACCTGCACTTGACTGGCTGCCTGTTCGTATAAGGGTTTAATCTCCTCGCTATTTTTTGAGCATCGATTAAATTTTCTCGCGTAACCCTTAGCAGCGCTAATTCCGGAACATATTCCTGGGTGCAGGTATTAAAATTTCGTCCTCTGCATCCGAAGAAACAATTATAACCTCATCTTCCCCTTTTTTAGCATCACCACTATCTATTCCCCTTTCTTCTCTAGCCGCTTTGACTTGAGACCTTGTTTGGACAGCATTCAATATTTCGACTGGCAGGAAATTATAGCCTAAATTTCCTTTTATTAGCTCGGCCGTTTTATTTCAAGCAAATATCGACCGTGTTGATTTAAGTGATTTCCACAAACCGCTGCCTTAGTCTGCACCGTTCCAAAGTTTCCGGAAATTTCCACGACCGCCAAAGGTAAACAAACTAATTCTGGGCTTAACGGTTGTTTTACCCAAACATTTTCACCAGAGAAAGAAGAAGGATTTATGTATTTTGCACATACTAAATCTATTGTCGCTCCCGTATCTCTAAGAATGTCTATCTCGTGACCATTCACAGAGCCCTTTGTTGTATATGAATTAAGAAAATCCGGGTTTTCATTTCCTTCAATATTATTGAGTTTCCGTCGTTTTTGTTTTTTATTAATTTAGGGCAAAACCGGCTTTATATGTCAGGCATATTGCAATGATAACATCTTTGTATCACGCGTTTTTCAAAAGTTCTCTCTCTAGTACTCTCCGGAACAGAAGCTCCTAATCTGGGGAAGTTTTCCCAAATCTATTTTCTTTTTCCTTGATCCCTGAGTATGTCAAAATTTTATCATTTCTGCCCCACCTATCCATGGGTTTCGAATTTACCTTTCGGACGTCCTCATAATTATCAAAGAGTTCTGCTATTTGAGTAGCTGATTTAAGGTTTGCCCAATTATCTAAAAATGATCTTTCATACTAGCATTGGCGCGTTTTTTTAATTGATCTACCACCATTAGATCTTTAAGATCTTGAAAGGTATTTATTTCTAAGCCAATCAGCCACTCATCTAGATAATTCGTAATTTCAAAAGTGAAATCCTTCCAGGTGCTATCGGATTTTTCTGGTGTTGGACAAATTTTGCCGAAAGACCTCGGACTTAACTTGAATCTTTTAAGTAATAATTTCTTTACATAATCGTAATTTTCGGCTTGTTCCTCGGTTCGCGAGCAATAAATTGCACGATCTCTAGGGGTAACAAACCCAATAATTGCTCCACCCACTCTTTCTTTTCTATTGACGCCCTTTTAGCCTGGCGTTCAAAGATCACTAGATATAAACTAATATCTGACTGCTTAGGATCGAAATCTGGGATCAATTTTTTTAAGTTTAAATTAGAGGTTACAGAACATGCATTTGTAGAATCGTTTGATTCATCGTTTACCCTAAATCCGGATTCTATTTTAAACCTTTCTAAATCAAATTTCAGCTGTAATTCTTTCTCTTTTAATGCCTGCTCCTTTACTAACTCCTCCAATCTCATTTTTTCAGCCCTTTCTAACTCCTCCAATCTTTTTTTTTCAGCCCTTTCTAACTCCTCTAATCTCATTTTTCAGCCCTTTCTAACTCCTCTAATCTCATTTTTTCAGCCCTTTCTAACTCTTCCAATCTTTTTCCGTTTGCAATGATAGTCTCATACAGATTTTTAACAAATTCCTCTTCATAACCTTCACTGTTAGTGATTGCAATTTTTATGCTAGGGACAGTCATATTTAAAGTGGCATTTATTCCTAATTCCTCAGCAAGTTGCAACATGTCTTGCTTTTTCCCTTTACCAAGGAAAGCCATTTTTAAACAATATCAAATAAATGTCACGCTAAATTTTGCACTATTGTTACTATTCTCTATTAATACAATAACACTGGTCCCATGCATACACAGAAATACACAAAGAAAAAAACTTAACACTAAAAATAATCAAAATCATTCAAGAGACTTAAAACACAATAAATCTTAAGCTAAAATTGCACACAATGCTTGAAATACAATTACAATTCTCTAGAAACAAAATAACACTGTTCCCATGCAAGAAAAAACACTAAGTATTTCAAAATTTCTAAAGAACACTTTAACCAAAATTCCTAATACAATATGCAGTTTGCAACTCAAAAATATAACAGTACTCACCCATTTGAAGTACTCAGCTTGCTGTCAGAAGCAAATTATGTGCACTAGTGGTACGGCTTCCGAAAATCGCTTTTCCTTCGGACACTCTCGCCGTTAACACTGTAGATGTAGATCAGTTTGATCTTCTATGAGCAGGACGCTCCCCTTTCTCCGAAGCTGAATTTACTTGCAGCACGGCTTCCGAAAATCGCTTTCCTTCGGACACTCTCGCCGTTAACACTATAGATCAGTTTGATCTTTGAGCAGGACGCTCCCTTTCTCCGAAGCTGAATTTACTTGCAGCACGGCTTCCGAAAATCGCTTTCCTTCGGACACTAGCCGTTAACACTATAGATCAGTTTGATCTTTTTTATGAGCAGGACGCTCTCTTTCTCCGAAGCTGAATTTACTTGCAGCACGGCTTCCGAAGATCTCTTTTCTCCTGCGTTGCGGTCCGTCCGTAAAAATCCAAAATTTTCCTCCTCTCACGGGTCCTGAATGCTAACTTTTTATCCCAAAGCGCTGCCACCAAAACTCTAAGCTGTAACGTTTGAAAGAATAACGGTAGCGTATTCTTGGTGAATTAAAATATGGAATTTATTACGTCACAACTATTGAAAATTATTTACAAAATGATACATTAAAGTTATTAAAATTAATTAGATTGTTAGAGTCCACTATTTTGTGAGAGGAGGTTTCGTTGGTTACCGCTCCCGTGCAAGTTCAAAGCATCTCTCCTCTCATCTTCCGGTCGGGTCGCTAGATTCCTCGGGGGGTCAAACAGGGGTTGCGCTGGATCGGAAATTGCACGTGTGGGCGTCGAATCTTCAAAGAAACCGACACCAGATGTTGTTGTTGTTTTCGAGACGTGACGTTACAAGGTGCTTCAACGCGCTATTGAATTTGCCCAGTATTTGTGACGTTCCCCACCCTGTATTCGTTTAATTGTCTTGTTTTTGAGATCAAGTGAATCTCTCATCTGTGTCATTATGTGTATTAAATTTCTTCTCAATCCGATGCTTTCTTCTTGGGTCGCTATTTTCAATGTTCCTGAGTGTATATGTATACTAGCTGGTACACCCGTTCTTCACACGGGTGTATTGAAAAATGAAACAATGGAGATTTAGAGATTGAAGGATACAGATGTTTTCATTAAGTTAATTTAAGTGAATTGCAAATTAAACAAAATCATATCTCTCTAACTTTTAGCATATCTCTGATGAACAAAAAAATCTTATTTACCAAATTTTAAGTCTATAAGCTGAAAAAATGCATATTTTATTTATAATGCCCCCGTAACCACCTTGTGGGTTGACTTTTGAAAACACCATTCTAAGCTGATCCCTACTTAGCAAAAGAAACATGTTTTCCAATTTTCTTGGTTTTAGGTTTAGTAGTTGATGAAAGAAATTTTTTTAAATATAAAAAATGCTCGTAAGGTGGATTTTCGCAAAACCCCTTTTCTTAATGAATATATACTTCATGAAAGGAACATTATTGTTACATTTCAAGTCTGTAGGTCTAACAGTCCGAAAACAGGAATATTTATCTATAACGACCTGTTAACCCCTCTTGGGAGTCTATTTTTGCAAAACCTCTTTTGTTTCTGATGTCTACTCTATGAAAATATGTCTAATCCATGCCTGCAACATCCATATTTTTTAAATTCCAATACCTGATTTCCTACTTTCATTTATCTTTGGTATTCCATTGATATCTGTCTCTCCAGTTGAGAATTATTAATTATATATTTTGAATGCAATTTTTAGATAAGTTACCTTTATCTAGTAATGGATTTAGATATTCCATCGATTGTCTTCAATAGGTTTTTGCTCAATATTATTAACATAAAGGGGGAAGTAAAGCTGGCCTCAAAACATGTTTGACCCCACTTTTATATATATAAGAATTGTCCTATGTCAGCAAGGTTTATAATACTGTAGCATCCGTATATCATATTTTTAATTTCTCATATATCCTTCAATATCTCTGGTTATCCTGCAATTTCAATGTTTTTCAGTTTTCCTTAAAGTATATCCATCTATCTTTAGTAGAGAATTTTGACTATATATATATATATATATATATATATATATATATATATATATATATATTATTTTATTTGGTTTTTCCTACAAAGTTGCAAAGGGGGAAGGTTGGCGCCTTCAAACTAGTTTAACCCCACTTATTCGGTCCTAAATCCGAAATTGCTTTCTGACTCACTAGGTTCTTCTTTTTTGTAGTTTCTTTTTTTATTTCTCTATAATTTTGTTCATCATGTTCAGCTTTTATATTTTTATTACGCTATTTCTTGTTATGTTCATTATCTATTATTTCTTGTTTTTGATATATAATACATATTTCTTTCATATATATATATATATATATATATATATATATGTACAGTGAAAATCACTTAACACGAAACTAAGAGGACTGAATTTTTTTTTCGTGTTAAAGGGTGCAACAACAACAAAAAAAAACAAAAAAATTCAACAAAATTAAGTTTATCAGAGTACATTTTATTTACATAGATAAGTACAAGTATTTAATAAAGCTCAATGAAAGAAAAAAGAAACATTCACAAAAGAACGTAAAAATTGATATAAAACTTTCAAGTTTTTTGAAAACAAAACATTTATTGAGTTTTTGGAAAATAATCCGTTATTTTTCTTCGCATTGTCCTTTTTAGCATCAAATTGTCAACAAATTGTTCGATGCCGACCATTTATTTTTCATTTCACCATTTGAATGTGCTTCAAAATAACTGCTCATACTTTTCACAATGTTTCCCATTTCGGATGACGTGTGAACAGGAGCTGCATTATTCATTTCATTTTCATCGTCAGAATCTAGATCAATGATATTTTTTTTGCGCTTTGAATAAACTCCAAAATCAAAATCAAAATTTGTCTGACATTATTGGAGCTGTATATAATTTGCCATCATCTACTGTAACGAATTCTTCTGATGATACAGTAAAACAGTCCAATAATACGGAAACTTTTTCAAACTTTTCATTAAGTGTCTAGTGTTTTCCGTATTTTGTTTATTCCCAGAAGGGAAATCTTTTCGTGTTAAACAATTTTCGTTTCGTGTTATGTGAAAAAATGTGTGAAAATGCATAGTAGTTTGTCGCGACCGTTGCATTATTTCGTGTTAATCAATATTTTCATTTAAGCATTTCGCGTTAAAAGTATTTTGTGCAATTTTGAAATACCGGTATTCACAAGTTTAAATACCGGTTTTCGGTATTTACTAGAAATTTTTAAAATCATTTCCACTATATGTTCATGGATCGCCAACATAGCAAAATAGTGTACTCCTTTGTTTTTAAATTATATTTTTAATGATTGCACCCTGATTAAAATATATTATAAACTAAATAATTTTAAATTTATTTCAGAAGGTGAAGATATTAAATTTATTTCTTGAATTTTCATTTTTCCTTACTGGTTCTACAGTTCTCACATGCAACTCATTAAATCCATCATCTGATTTTTTTATTGCTAGATACAATAGTATAAAGACTACTAATCTGAACTCAAAAATATAGACATAAATTATTTCTCTGATAAATATAACTAAATACCTTATTCCTAACTAAGCTCTCGTTGAAAGAGGAATAACATATCCAAGCTCATCTGCCTGCCTTCATCCCTCAACACCACATTGTCTTCCTAACGGGGGAAATTAATTAGACTGTGAATACAAAGTTGTATCGTACTATCAAGATAAGTTATAAAATATGTGAATCACCAATGTCAAAACTATCCTGTTATAGCTTAGAGCGACTCTGCACTCGCGCAGGTTTCGTAGTCTGATATTTGTATCTGAGAAACCAAGGTTGTACTTGTGAAGAAAATGCGTAATATTTCGATATTCTTTTTAATTGGTGAGTTTGCTATTCACATTTTTTTTGTATATCCCACTTTAGGTAATTTTTGCGCAAAATTTCGTTCCAGGCTTAATGACAATACAATTGATGCATTATGTTCTTTAAGATCGCATTTCAAAAATTTGTAATAGTACCACAGATTGAATAGTGACATTCACACTCTTTTTTGTGATTTAAATAAATAATATGTTTCTTTACTTTTTTCTGATTCTTTATATATAATGTTATAATTTATAAGTTACAAATTATTTGTTGTGACATTTACTCTATCTAATAAAACTGGTAAGTAAAACAAAGAAACACCCAATATTTTCTTTCTTTTTCTAAAATTTCTATTAACGGTATTAAAACCGATATCCTGGTATTAAGCTCTAAGAAATACCGAATACCGGTATTGAACTTTTGGTCCGATATATTACAATCCCTAATACTTACATTCTATTATAAGCCTAATTTAAAAATGAAATCACCATTCTCTTCCGATTGCGTAATCTGCTGTATGGATTCTAGCTATTAACATTTTATGAGATAGGGCTGAATAATCTACATAATGTGCTTGACAATCTCTCAGCTGACAAATCTGGAAAAATTTAACATCCCACAATCTCTTAAAAATGTCTTCGAACTGAGTATTTATTCTCTCGTCAATCTTTTGCTAATTTTTCGAACACAGTTTGCCATAATATATAAGATATTAATATGCATTGCTTTTATATCATCGTAAAACATTTTTAATACTCTTATCTCAATAAATATACATTTAAAAGTGGTATTTATGTGTAGAAACAGGCCTATTCTTTTCCGTAGACAGTTTTTATGACATCAAATGAAAATACTATTCATACTAAAGGAAATGCTATTTTTCTTCTTATCTCTTACCAGCTTACATCATGTTGAATTCCCTATTGAATAGACATCAAGGCAGTAACATTTCAGCTGGGGAAAATATCGTAGTAGTAACATTTGTGTCATCGTATCTGGTTAAGGATTTGCTATTGCATCGGAGAATTGAAAGAACTCAGATTCAGAATCGATTTGGCAAGAATAGGACGGAAATCATCAAAAACTCCTACACATATGATTGAATCATTTGGACCTTTCCTAAGAACTGTCACTGGTTTAATAAACTCAAAATACCAGTTGAAAGATTTTTCGGAACAGTCGAAATGTTTAGTTAAAAGAATAGTTCTCTGTTAGTTTCTGTGTTTATAATTCTATGGAAAATATTACTTTATGCTTCTTTTAAACTTCGGGCTTACACATCATTAAAAAATGAATCATTCCCTATCTGATAGGAATATTCAAACTGAATATCAAACTGTTAACTCTGAAGATTGAAAAGTATTAATAAGAAAATAGAAAAATATTAAGTATCCTAAAAGCAGATGCTGAAGCCTTTATAAGTACACTATAATTAAACAAATAATCGAGTGTTGTTGTTTTTCACTAATTGTTCATTATGTTTTATATTGCATTCAAATTATGCAGTTTGCTGTTTCTACGAAATTCTTAGTATTTTTTTCGTATATCTATTTGAATTCTCCAATTAAATGCTAAAAAATAAAATGCAAATGTAGACTAAATGTATTGCATCTGTATGAATGAAAAACGTTCTAAGACATAATTATACAGAAATATAATTACAGAATATACTTTCTTATATTTCTCAAAACATTTTATATTACCTTGTTGTGTAACTCAAATACACCATCAATGAAACAGTACGTTACAAAAGAGTGGATGGCAAATGGTCCATTTTTGTCAGACTTTCATGACCGAAACAAATTAACCATAATGTAGTACTCGAGCAAATTCACTGAATCGATTATATTTGCGACTGAAGGTCTAAATAGTGAATATAATTACAGACCAATGCTTAAAGTAGAACAATTTTTCAGGAATAAATGTTCCCAATACTTACAAGAGCAAATGTTGATTTATAGTTCTAATTATTTTTCCTTAAGGAAAAGAAAGATCTCATATGAAATAGCACTCAAATAGTTATAAACTGTTATGTATCAATACTTTATATAAATGTCGTAAATACTCTTGCAGCTTGCTGTCAGAGATAAAAACATTAGTTCCTGTTTTTTATAGGAAACAATCAAACTCAAAGAATGATTATACCATTTCGTTAATATAATATCGAGAGAACAAAACATCATCATATTATTAACATCATAAAATGTGTATAATGATCAGAAACTTTAAGGTATCCGACTACGTTGGGAACCGTGATTTTAAAAAAGCGCATAAATGGATAATTTTCATAATATTTAGTGTCACTTAGATTATAATACATGTATAAGATTGTTTTAAGGACATTTTGACAAAAAAATTATTTAAATATAATATTCCGGCAAAAAATTAACTTGGAATAACCTTTTTTCAAATTGTTCTCCTTTTGAGAAAAATGCTTCTATTGTAATAATATTTTGCCTGTATATAGCTCAGATCTCTGTACAGAGGCTCAATCAGGACTTTTGAAAAATTCACATTAGTTTCGGAGTTACCGCCCATTAAAATAATTTTTGGCATTTTTTTCTTAAAATTTCTCCCCTCTGTTGTAATAAAATATGGATAAACCCACTTCTAAGTTATATACTTCAAAAATTCTAGTTGAGCCTCTGAACAGATGTCTGAGCTATATACAGGTAAAATATTATTACAATAGAAGCATTTTTCACAAAAGGAGAATATTTTGAAAATGGGTCATTCTATGTTCATTATTTGTCATAACATTGTACTTAAATAAATTTTTATTGTAATACTATTCTTAAAACTGTGTGTTTTATGTACATTTTCTAATCTAAGTGACACTAAATATCATAAATATTACCCATTTATAAGCTTTGAAAAGTCACTGTTCCAAACGTAGTCGGATACCTTAAAACAAAAGTGACTAAAAGCTGGAATTTTAATCTTAAAGTGAGTGAGGGAGTCTTTCTATGCATTGGACCTTATAGCAACACGAGGGCAATTGACGACGGACCTCGTCATTTTGAGCAATGGTGAAGTGACAAAGATGATACATGTTTAGTCTTACAAAATACAATAAAAAAATTAATCGATGCATGTTAGCTTACATTTTTTTTTAAATCAAAAGTTATTCTTTGGATAATTTATACATAACAGTAATGCATTTAACATAAATCTTGTTATTGCAAATTGCTTTTGTATTTCAAATGTGTATATAATAATGCTTTATTACAAAAAGACAGAACTGTCCAAAAGAAAGTCAAGTAAACTTAATCAGTAAAATTGTAATTAAAAAGTTTAAAACCCTTAATGCTCCTATTTGAACAATTTACATGAAGATGGGTAGTATTTTTAGAGATATATTAGGTCACTTTTATTGTAGTAAAAAAAGTAGTATTTTGTATAATTTTTAAAAGACAAAATCATTAATATGCATATTTAACGCAAAAAACTACTGCATTATGTTGCTCAATATGAAATATAGAAACGAAGGTTTACTTTTAAATTACAAATTAATTCAATAAAGTAGTTTTATAACTAATTTGTGGTTTACTTCATCGATTAATTTACATTGTTAAGTTTGCAAGTTAACTAAAACGATAACAAAACTTTTAAATATATTATCTATCAAGCAATTTTTACTGTTTTATGAAACAAGTCAAATGCTTTCTAAGAAGTATAGAATAACGTTTTGAGCAAAAGGAATCTCAAGATAAAAAAAAATTTCTCAGAAATAAAATTCTAAATGAAAATGACCTGTTCATTTTTGTTAATTATGTTTCATTGTAGAAAAATACGAATTTAATAATAAAAGATATTCACCAATATTTTAATTTTGAAGCATAAGAGCACCAAAAAATCTACATATGCCATCTTTTCAGGAATTCTTGTAGCAAAAATCATTAAATGCAACATTTTCAATTCAACAATTTCAAAAATGCTTAAAATATTTTCTAAAATGCAAGCCAGATATTAAGTTAATGAGAGACGCCAATAAGGATAAGTAGGGATCTTTTCCAGAGAATTCTAGCCGCTTGTTTGGTGAACCAGGACCCTCCAGACATATATTCTTGAAGAAATCGATTCTTAAGCTAATAAGACGGATGATATATATTGATATATATATATATATATATATATATATATATATATATATATATATATATATATAGTGTTATTCTCTACACAAACAAGAGATAATATCTGACAATCACATTCGAAAAACACATTTTGACAGTAGGAAAATCACACAATGAACGACACATGAGCAGCCGAGATTAAAAATTATAAAGTGGATGATGCAGTAATATAAACATTGCTGACTTAAGACAGCTAATATATAAAATAATTTATATAAAAGTGGGGTTGAACAGCGAAACCTTGTTGAAAGTAATGGATAGGAATATCTAAATACATGACAAGATAGAGGCAACTTACCTAAACATTGCACTTAAAAATTCAGAACCCGCACTAAATCTATAAGTGCAATAAATAAGTTATTGCCAGATTCTGGACCCTAATGCAGATTTAAATCATGTGAATGGCTGAAATGTAGCAATTAACAAAATTGTAAAAAGAATGGAAATAAAAATTAACAAGAGAGTTACAAATTACCATAACTTTAGAAACACTAGAGCAAGGATGGCGAACCATTGGCACGCGTGACTTGAATGGCACGCGACACAATATTTTGGGCACGCCAGTGATGAAAGTGTGGTCTGCATTTTATTTCAAAATAACCAATTTTACGTTGAAGTATTACGAACAAACGCGAGTGATCGGTCGAGGTGCGGTGGGGAGCACACTGGTTTGTTATTGCCTTGCCTTAGTTACGTACTGGACTGCAATTGCTTATGATACAAAATTCATCTACGCATAGCGTAGTCAATTTCGTTGACACAACTGTATTTTAAATTTATGTTACATTAATGATTTTTAAGTGATATTTAACATGGCTAGTTCAACAAAAGAATAAATAGCGCATGATAGTAAGTGTAACAGAGAATTAGAAATTTGGTAAATCTAGAAATATGGCATTATTAGTAAAGGCGACAAAAACCGGTATGTGTTTTATCTTCTGAAATAGTGGTATACAGAACATGGTCTGTAAAATTGCATTTTGAAACAAATCGCAAATACTCTTGTCAAAAAAGTGAACCATAGCAAAAATAACTAATTGCTTAAAAACCGATTGTAGATGGCTCCAATTGAGCATGCATTCTACTAAAAGCAATATCTTAAAATCCTAATATAAGTACTTTGTAATTTAATCTGCAACAACAGAACACACACTAATGTTACCATTTAATGTTACTTTTTTGAATTACACGTATAACTAAAACATTTACAACTATGCAGTGCAAAAGGTATTTTTTCGTAGTAAATAGAGTTTTGAGCTCTTAGTATTTAGTTTTATTATTTTCCCAATAATCACAAGTCAAAATTATTTGACGGCACGTCTACACCTCATTAAACACTTCTTTAGGAAAAAATGGTACGTTGATCCATTAAGGTTTGCGACCCCTGTTCTAGAGTATAGTATATGAACAAAATACTAATAAGTAATTTTATCTAATATTAGAATGTGGAGGTAACTATAACTATAAAATCTGTAAGTTTATAGTTATAAACTATTATCAATCTCAGAATTTTTAATCTTTACTATTTTGAATAGCTTTATTAATATAACTATTAATAAAATTAATTGGGTATTTCTGATTTATTCACACCAGAAATTTATTGCGTTGTATATAATTAATAACAATATTTCGGAATATAGAAACATGTACATTACTCTCTCAATGAGGAACCTTTATAATATTGAAATTAAAATCTTCTCTTTTATCATAAATATTAGAAACTATTACATTATCTTTTAATTTGATATGTATGTCAATAAAATTTGCTTAATGTTGTTACTATTTGTCTATATTAAATTAAGATATTGTGAATAAAAATTAATGTTAGGTATAAAATTGACTTGTTTGCCAAAAATGATTATGTCATCTATGTAACGATAAATATAACATTAGAATTATAGTATTATGTACAGTAGATCAGTGTTTCTCAAAGTGTGGGGCGCGCCCCCCTGGGGGGGCGCGATGGCCCTACAAGGGGGGCGCGAGCGTATCGAAAATTTAAAGATTTTTTTTTAAAAAAAAATAACCGGAAAGAGAAGTAAAACAAAATGCTTTCTTCCATAATAAAAAAAAAATACACACAACAACATTGACATAATTTATGTTTATTATCTGGCTTTTTTCCGTCATCAAATAGCTATCTTTGATCCCAAAACCAAATTAAAGAAAAAAAACATTTTGTTTTATTTGCTGTATTTCCTCAATGAGAGATTTTTTTTATTACGTTTTAACATAAAATATTACACGTTAAAAGAAAAAACGAAACCCAGACCCTGAGAAAAATTCTAAGATAAACAATTCACCACTGTGTATATTATTGAAATACTGTACATTAGTTGTAGAAAAAGAAAAAAGGAAGTCATGATTCACTTTTCAGCCAGGCTGCATAGTACGTTTGCTAATCATTTGATTGACCTTCAATCTTATGGTATGGTTATTATCAATATTAGTTCCCTCCCATCTTTTATGCGTCGTTTGCTTTTCGCTTAGGGAAATTGTAAATAATTGAGTCTTGCGATATTTGGAAAAGAATTGATTGGTTTAACATTTCTGTAGGATAATTGAAAAGTGTCTGATTTGCGTCCTTTATTATGGTCTTCTACTTTTGAATCATTTTAGTTCAGTTTTATTGGATTTTTTCTCAAATCATCAAATAATTGAATAGTCCTTGAAAGAAGGTAAGTATACTTTCTATAAATTAAAATATTCACTAGAATTCCGATTTGTATCGTGTACAGTAAAAATAATTCTAAACAAATGATTGGGGTGACTGAGTCCCCCACACTACCATTAATATTAGTATCGAGTACGCGCCTGTTCCCGGGTTAAAACATTTTAAAGTCTTCTCGCTTTAAATGTTAAAAAGTAACACAATTATTCTTCATCGGAATTTTATATCCTTTTTCATAATTTAACATTAATTCTAAATGCTAATTGTGTGAGGTTTAAAATTACAGTTCTTTTAAACAGTTATTTACAATTATAGCATTTATCTAAAAAAATCATTTTACACTTTTGTATACAATGTCGTGCACACAGTTTTACTCTCCTTACAGTTCAGCTATTATATCAAGAATAATGTTTTATTTTTTTAAAAAAAGAACTCGTGCGAAGAGTCGGTGTTTCAGCCAGTATACGTTTGATGTATCAGTACTGAAGAAGGTATTTTATAAATAATTTCTTATTACTGAATTTGGCCGCGGTAGTCGAGTGGTATAGGTATCGGATCGTGGCTTGCCTTGTCACGAGTTCGAGCCTAGTACCACTAAAGACCCGCCATGTAGGGCAGCGATGCATGTTAAATCTGTTGAGAGTTGAAACGTTTTCCCGTTGGTGTGGTGTGGTAGTTAGGAGAGAAGGGTGACAGCTCAGGTGTCATCCACGTCACTTGACCATGGTTCAAAATTACCTGGTCCGTCGTCAAAAGCCCTCGTGCAGCTGAACAGTGCGACTTTAATATTCAATCAATCAATCTTATTACTAAATTAAGAACAAGTTTAATAATTATTAGGGACTTCCACGGGCTTTTCTTGTAGAGGAAAGTTTTTCAAAAGAAGGTTTTAATATCAGAAATTGACATTTAAAGAGTTATTTTTCTATATTTAGCTGAGATCTATATTTTGTCTTCAAGGCATCCACTGCAGAAAATCCGGTTGGATGTAGGGTTGAAAGGTAGGATGTTGAAAATGGTAATAGTATACGAAGTGCTTTTGTTTTCAGTACAGATATTTCCTCATCCACCTCTACCCCAAATTCAAAGAGCGATTTATTACAAAATTGCCTTTTAATTTTTCACTGGATGTGAAATCAATGAAGATTTCTTCTTCGGAAGTTGAGAGCCCTTCTGTAGTATCTTGAAATAGATCCCTAATCCACTCGTAACTTGCTACCAAGCTGTCCTCATCCAGAAAATACTTTTTAAAATTCTTTGCCAACATAGCTAAATGATTTTACATGTTTTAAAAACAACTTTCACATGTTGTTCTACAGATTTGTAAGTTTTAACACATATCGAGCTGGGGCTTTTTTGCAATATTTACTTCAGTAGTGGTAAATCCAAAATTTAAGTATTTTTGAGAAGATCGCCTTGATTTAATTTTCGGAACCATGCTCGTTCGTCTGTGTACTTGTTGATTCTTTATTATGGTCGAATGTTTGCTTACGACTTAAAAATGTATGTATGATATTGTTTTAATCTACTGCCGTAAATACTTAATTACCGTGAATTACAATTAACGTGGAAATTAAAAAAAATACATTCAAGCTAGATTCGGTAGCTATAGGAGTATCGAGTCGACCAAAACTGACTGGAATTGTACGAGGAAAAGCATTTTTACATGTTTTGCGCAGACGTCCGATAGTTTGCCTAGACTCACGCAAACGTACCCTATAATGACAGATGTGATGGATATGATAGAGAGCGACATTGACTAGACTATTTTTCTAATGACATTTGTGCTTTGAGAAATGAATACTGAAGGAAATAAATCTTTAATTAAATACATCATTTTGCGATCTGTTCCAATTTAAAATTAGAGAAAGAAAAATAACATAATTCTAAGTAATATATATTTTAAGTAATTTTCTCAAAATATATATTACTTAAAATATACACAAAATTTAATATACTTATCGTATTAATTTGTACGGTTTATAATTAAGATCGTATTGTAACTTTAGCGTCTCTCTCTCAAAGTGCATTTTTATTGCAGTAAATACATTATTGTTGTACAGGGGGGGGAGACAAAAATTATGATTGAAAATTGGGTCACCAGTATTGAAAGTTTGAGAAACACAGCTTTTAATGTATGAGTGGTGCACAGAGTATTTTATGACTAATTAATTAATACTAAATTAAGAACAAGTTTAATAATTATTAGCTACTTCCATGGGCTTGTCTTACAGAGCAAAGTTTTTGAAAGGAGTTTTAAGATAAGAAATTGACCCTCTGAGTTCATTTTCTATATTTAGCTGATATCTATATTTTGTCTTCTAAGAAACCACCGCATTTTGTAATATGTTCCAATTTAAAAATCAGAGAAAGGAAAAATAACTTAGTAATTATCCGATTACTTAACTTTTTTTTTGCTTAAAAGTAACATATACAAAATGTAATACTTATGTCATGAATTTGTACGGTTTATAATAAATATTGTTGCTTTATCGTAAAAGTGCATTATTATTGCATTCAGTAAATTATTATGTATAAGGGGGCGCGATAAAAATTGTGATTGAAGAGGGGGGGCGCCAGTATTGAAAGTTTGAGAAGCACTGCAGTAGAGTATATATATATATTTATATATATATAGATATATATTTACATAAAATACTTTTAATATTGACAGAAAATTATGATAAGTTTATAAGAAATTTTTTAAATATTTTTAGAAAAGAAATTCTAATGTCAGTCGTAATAAAAATTATTTATTTGATGAATGAATAAATTTACTGTTACACATTGAACATCAGCTTATAAATACTTGTTTCATAAAAAGAGTCGTGGAAGTGTTTATAAGAGATTTTGTTTATTTAAAAAAATCGTTCAATACTTGATTTTATTTTAATTAAATGGAATAGAGTGTATAATTGAAACAAAGAAATTTTTTTTAAAATAAAGTCGCACAAAATATTAACTTATGGTTGTTTTATAGCAATCCTCTTTATTTAGTGTGTGATGAATCCTTAGAATTTAAAGAACACATACATATCAAAGCATTTTACAGAAAAACAAGTTTTAACATTGAGTAGAAAATGAATTTCTAAAATTTTGCACTCTCTCTCTCTCTCTCTCTCTATCTATCTATCTTTTTTAAGTATATAGAGTGTGTTTGATGTTACGCATGGTTGACGTTATAACATGTATTATCTTAAATTTCTTTTTTAATATAATTAATGGCTTACAAACAATCTAGCAATATACTTATATCGTAATTCAATAGTTTCTGACAGAGATTTACACACGAAACCCTAAATTATTTCTGAGTTGGTAAAGAAATTCTAATATATCTCTAAAAATAAGCCAGTTTCTACTTTACGCTTAGCAGTAAAATTCAACTAAAACTACAACTAAATTTTGGGTATAGACATAAAAATCCCGAGAAGAATTATTATTATCATAAATTACAAAACTATTTCAGAATTATATAAAAATAAGGAACACATTTTCGTTTTATATTTAAGAAAGTTAATGTGGCTATATATTATGTATCACATTCAAATTTTTATTCCTGTTTTTGAAATGTGAGTTTTTTTATTATTTCTGAAAATGTTACATCAATCTTATCATATAATCTTTCTGCTAATATTCTATCATTTTGAACTTTCAAAATATTTGCATATTTAATCATTCCAAGCTTATTAAAAACGATGCATCACATTCTATACATTTTTTTAAAAAATATTAATAATATTTTGTAGCGTTTTATCACCACAATGTATCGCCTAAAAACAATTTGCTGTTAGTCAAAAATTGCTTGTATTTTCACACTTTCGTTTAGCTGGATCATAATTACAGAAATATTTGAATACAGAATCAAAGGATCGATGAAAAAAATATAAACACAAAATAATATCTCAAAAATTCCAAATGAAAGAACAACTGACGATACCATTTTGTTAAGAAAGAGTATAAAATATTGCAACAAATATTTTTGTAGTTAAAAAAGAATAATTCTTTAATAATTTTGACAAATAGCATCGCAACTGGATAAAATTCTTATCATTCTTTTTTGCTTAAAGGAAACTAAATATTTATATGATGAAGTTATAAATTTATGTAAGGGAATTAACTAATTAAATCGAATAAAAAATTCATTATAAATCCAAATTAACTCCTTAATCAAATTCCATTTTTTGTCCATTACGGAGTCTGAAGGAAGAATAGAACTCGGCCCCTTCTGTTTTGTAAGCCGGGTACCTTAGCCACCATACCAAAATGATCATCGTAATATGGAAGCTGTTACTGGTTCATACAGATACCAACACCACACACTCCCCTGCCAGTGATTCGGAGAATAGGTGAGCGAACGATACCGAAGTTATGGCGAGCGAGTGGGTTGGTGCGTCATTTTCAGTGCGACGGCTTTGTTGGTTGCGTCATGTGTCTGACAGCTTAGTTGTATTTGCGGTGGATAGATGGTGCCACGACTACTACGCTACTGTTTACTTTTCTCTTTGTCTGGCCAGGGTCACCAATGAATGTTAGATCCTGGTACTTTCTGTTCTGTAAACCTACTAACTTAACCACTTTACCAAGATGACCATCGCAGTATGAAGGTTGTTACTGGTTTATATAGATACCCCACCGCCACAAGTCCAATATTAAATTAAGAAAAAGCTTAATAATTTTTAGTGATCCCATGGACTTGTCATATACAAGATTTAATATTATCTTGATAGTTTTTACGGTTTATAATTAAAGTCCTATTGTACCTTTTGCCTCAAAGTGCATTGTTATTGAATTCAATACATTGTTATTGCATGGAGAGGAGAGACGCAATGAAAATTATGATTGAAAATTGGGCCTAAAACATTGAAGGTTTAAGAAACACTGGCTTAAGACTATAATTTGTAATCTTAACTATTAAAATCTGGATATTTTGTGCACAATGTTATATGATGGTGAAATATATATATAATCCAAAATAAAAAATTCAATATATAAATATATATATACACATATATATAAATATATATATATATACATATATATACATATACACAAATAGATAAACGAAAATATAAAAATAAACAGATAGTTATAACCTAAGATAACTATAAATAGGAAGAAGGCACAGTAGTATAATGACAAACTCCTGGCCTTAGGAACCAGGGTTGCAGGTTTAAACATGTTTAGGGGCCGACCAACCTTCACCTGAAATTTGTCATACTATGTACCAAGAGGAAAGGAAAGAATTACATAAGAGGAATTTAAATATTAAAAAATCATTAAATTAAATAACATATAAACAAAAACATAACCTACTTTTATTCGCAGTGTAGACGTAGTTTGGGAGTGCATCAACTAGTAATGTGTTCCCGCCAAATACAAGGGAGTGAAAGCAGATCCGGATAAAATTAATTGCGATAGGATATTAAGAAATTATATATATATATATGTATAATATATATATATATATATATAACAACTTATATATATATATATATATATATATATATATATATATATATATCAAATTTATAATAATATATACTTTATATTAAGAAATATATATATATATATATATATATATATATATATATATATATATATATATATATATAAATATATATACTTTTAAAAATCATAAAATAATATTTATATAAATATTAGTGTAAAATATAAATGAAACACAAAAATATAATATTACTAAAATTTAATAAGCATGTGGCGCCATCTGTTTAATAATTGTAGAATAAATTAGAAATTGTACAAAAATTTAAAAGATCATTACAAAACATAATGACAGTAAATAATTACAGTAATACAAATTGTATACTTAAAAACCATTATAAATATAATTACAAAGAAAGTTAGCAGGATATCCATGTTCAATACAGTGTTTAAAAAATTTATTAAGATTTAAAAAAATATTAGCTTTATCGATTCTTGCGTTTCCGGCCCCAACTAAAATTAATTTATATGTATTCATATGAGAAATTATACTCCGACTTACACGGTTATCACTCAGTGCCACCTATAGCGTAAGTTCGGGGTGTTACTAATTAACATACAACACCAAACAAGTTTCCCAAAAGATGATTCATTTAGCCAAGATTCCAAAATGGTACAATACTTGCTACTTTTCTATTTAATACAAGTATAGGCATTTCTTTTAACTAAGTGACTTAATTTAAAAAAACCTTAAGTGTGAGCTCAAATTACGCAATAAATTAAAAAGTAAAATGAAAATTTTTTGTAATACTTTATTGAGTTAAACGTTCTAGAAATGTTTGCCTTCTATCTTCGCTTAAACCAATATAAAAAAAAAATATATATTAAATAGAAAATTTATTTTTTAAACAGAAAACACATCTTATGAAAATCGCGAAATAAACTCTAATAAATATATTATATCTCTAATCTTATATATTTTTTAAAAAAATTAAAGTGATAAATTATAAAGTATAAGAAAAAAGAAAAAATAATTTATATATATATATACTAGCTGGTGTACCCGTTCTTCGCACGTGTGAATTTTAAAATTAAAAAATACAGACTGAAGGATAAAGCAGTTTTTAATGAGTTAATTTTACGTGAATTGTATAAATTAAACAAAAAAAATAAGCTTTTTACATAACTCAGCTGAACAAAAAAAAAGTCTTTAGATATAATTGCTGATTTTTTTCATTATTGTTATTATTATTTATGATGCCCCGTAACTTTCTTGTGGGTCGACTTTTGAAAACACCTACCTGCTCAACAAAAGTAACACATTGTTACAAATTTTGTGTAATAAACGCTAAAAATAGTGTAAATAATTTTTATCTAGATGTGCAATACGTTAATATTACTTTCTGATAAATTTATTTTATGTTAAGTACCTGTTACCTGCGACTTCGTCCACGTGGAATTTAACAAAAAAGTGTTTATTCACTTCACAGAGTTAAAGAAATCTTTTCTTCTACTTTGTAAATCTATGTTTCTTTTTGTTTTATTTTTTTATTTGCTTTTCGTTGAGCAAGGGGTGAAAGGGACGCATGACCTTGGACACTGTCGATGGGGTGAGGACTAAAATCTTTAGAATCCAAATAGGTCTAAGTAGCAAGTAGTATGAAACGCGAACACAAACGAAGCCGCAAGGAAGGTGGTGAAAGGGACGCATGCCCTTTGACAATGCAGTTAAGGACTGTAAAATCATTAGGATCAAGACATGAACGGGAAATGTCGCGAATGGCAGCAACCTAATCAAAGAAAAAAATTTGATGTAACAGTTAGCAATCGTTGAGACAGAAGGCTCGCGAAATAAAATAATCCCTATTAAATAAAAACAATTCCTATTAAATAAAAATAGTCCCTATTGAAATAAATAATCCCTATTTGAATCGGATATTGCTCACTATTTCATTGGTTTTAATTTTATTTTCTCGGAATCCTAATTTTTCTTTTCTAAAATGAAAAAGTAGCCTAAGTTATTCCTTATAACATTAGTTATCTGCCAGTGAAAGTTTCGTTAAAATTCGTCCAGCCGTTTCAGAGATTTGCCGGAACAAACAGACAGACAGACAAAAATTTTAAAAATTGATTTTTTTTCATGTAAGTACCGTATATACTTTTAAATGCATTTAGTAAAAAGCTGTTAATTTCAAATTCCAAACAGACACTTCATTTTTATTTATATGTATATATGTATATATATATATATATATATATATATATACTAGTTATAATATATATATATATATATATATATTATATCAATATTTATTTATGGTTTTTAAATGTATATATATATATATATATATATATATATATATATATATATTATTCTATTATAATTTACTAACTTTACTTTTTTGCAGTACTGCTTTTACTAATGTTGTATTTGGCGGGAAACATAACATGTTGCTATACTCACGAAGTAAGTTGTTAGGGTTCGTGTATGCCACTAGATGGCGCTATTTAAATTATAAGGTGTGTACTATTGTTTACGCAGGAAAAGTAAAAAAGAACGTTTGGAAGGAGGCTGTTCGGGCCATTCGCTCTATGTTAGCGATACTTTTTTATATATAGTGTTTTATGATAATGTAAAAACAAGAAATTGAAAGAGGCTGTGCGGGCCATTCGCTCAATGTTAGCGATATTGTTTTAAAAATATTGTTAAAATAAAACCATTAGAAAGATATCAACATAAGTCTTACTATCTACTTTATTGCATCGACTTTAAATATATACTAGTAAATATTAGCAGGCTATATTTTTATCGTTATACCTTAATGGTTATAGTGCATTTTACTTATAATATTAAATTTTTCCTAATATTATTCTTTCCTTTCCCTTTGGCTCAGTATATACGCAAATTACAGGTGAAGGTTGGCTAGCCCTATAACTTGTTTAAACTTGCAATCTTGATTCTTAAAGCAAAGAGTTTGTTATTTTAGTACTGAGGCTAATATTTCCTATCTTGACTAGTTATACTTAGGTTTTATAACTATTTGTATATATTTATGTATCATATATATAAATAAATATATATATATAGAGAGAGAGAGAGTAAGCCTCAAAATAATATAAGAGATATTACAGCTTAGTTTTGCAATGCATTTATAAATATAGTTTTAAAGAAATTAAAAGGATATCCAAACTCAATACAACATTTATAAAACTTTTACAATTGTTTTTATTTTTATTTTGGAATGATATTATTTTGTTACTTTGTTACGAATAAGTTAGGAACCAGACATTTGTAGAACTCTTCCGCTCCACTTTTCTAGAAGCTTAATGTAAGTACAATCATCACATTGTGAAGTTTTAACTATTATGTGAATAAACTTTGATTTTTACTATTGTAAGGTGTTTGGTAATATATTTAAAAATAATTATTGATTCTTAGAATTGCACATAGAGTAATTATGTGCTCCAAGAGGAATGCCACTCCGTATCAATATGTAATAAAAATTATTTCCAATAGTATCAATTGATTGAATATTAACGTCGCACTGTTCAGCTACACGAGGGCTTTTGGCGACGGACCGCGTAATTTTGAACCATGGTCAAGTGACGTGGACGACACCTGAGCTGGCACCCCCTCTCCTAACTACCACACCACACCAACGGGAGGACGTTTCAGCTCTCGACAGATTTAACGTGCATCGCTGCCCTACACGGCGGGTCTTTAGTGGTACTGGGCTCGAACCTGTGACAAAGCAAGCCACAGTCCGATACCTATACCACTCGGCTACCGCGGCCACCCAATAGTATCAAAGTCATAACAGTGCAGATAAATATTTGCTAGACAATTGCTTTCCTACCTTAGGGTATTCATCTAATTTGTTGATAATAAAACAAATTGTATGGGAAAGAGATATTATTTTCATATAAGAAGTACATATTAAAAATAATGAATGTTTCAAGTGCTATTAGTTTATTAAACTTATATTTTTCATGTATTTGATTAATAATTTTAATCAGTTCTCCAATATCATTGCAACTAAATAATTCCTATAAGTTGTAAAAAGTGTGTAGATAGAATAATTATCTCTAGCATAGATCTTAACTATTTTTTATATTAAGAGCTACTTGTTTATAATGTTGAATATTATATTTTATAAAAAAATATCAATTTTTATCATGTATATATTAGAGTGGATTGTGTTTATATAGAGAAATTTTTTTTAATTGTGTGTGTGTGTGTGTGCAACCTACTTGTAAGGAAAATACACTCTGTCGCAAAAAAATATATGCACCCAGAAGAAATTGAGCTACATTCACGAAATTTGGTATGCATGTAGTGTATATCAAAATAAACAAATGATTAAAAATTCAGAACAAAATATCATTTTATTAAGCGGTTACAGCTTGCAAATGTTAAAAATCAGTAAGTAGTAAAGCCACCTCTGGCAGAACAAGCCGAAATTCGGCGTGGCATCGATTCATTAGATCACTTATGACCCCCTGTGGAAGATCCTGCCATAGTCTTTGCATCTGCGCAGTTAATTCTCCTTATCTCGACGGCTGCAGTTGCCTTCCCAGCGCGTTCCAGACATGTTCTATTGGCGAAAGATCTGGTGACCTGGCAATGGTAGGACGTCATATCCTTGAAGACATTGTTGGGAGAGTCGCGCAGTATAACGAGCATTATTGTTGATAAATGGCACCTGGGTGACTTGATAGCATGGGTAGCACAATCGGCGTTAAAAAATCGTCCACGTATCTGCGAGCTGTCAAAGTGCCTTGAAGGACCACTAAAGATGATCGTGTGTCCCAAGAATTGCTCCCCACACTGTCACACCTTGTGAAATTGCTGTATGCCGCTCGACAATAAATGCCGGATCGGACCGCTGGCCGGTGCGCCTCCCAGACACGTGTGCGGTGGTCATCAGCACTGAGACTGAATCGGGATTCATCACTGAAGATGACACGTCTCCAGTCTGTCACACTCCAAGTTGCCCGAGGTCGGCAAAAATCCAGTCGACACTGCCTATGATGTGGGGTCAGTGGCAAGCGTCTTAGCGGACGTCGGCTCCTCAAGCCAACTTTGGTCAGTCGTCTCCTTATGGTTTCTCTTGATGGCACTGGATGTCTGGAAGGAGGTAAGTGGCGTTGAATCGATGCTAGTGACGTTGTTGGTGCCGAAGTGGCCACTCTTCTGATTGCACGATCCTCGCGATCATTTGTGTTCCTGGGACGTCCTGACCCTCCGCGACGGTACACTCTACCTTCTGATCCACTGTTGCCAACACCGAGCAACTACCATATCGCTCCCGACCGAGGTGGCGGCCGATACGTCTATTCGACCAACCTGCTTCTCTGAATTATACGGCCCCTATCAAAGTCCGTCAGCTGCTCGTACTGCCGCCGGTTACGTCTTAGAGGCATCCTAAGTCTCAATATCGTCTATCAAAAACATCAGATTCGTTTGATAGCCGTACGGAGCTTCGTACTCATGCTTTTAAAATTGCGCAACTAATATGCGCATAGCACACTAGCCTTGTCTCATTGGCTTCGAAATTTTAATCATTTGCATATCTCTTACCAGACTACATTCTTGCCGAGTTTCGTGATTGTAGCTTGAATTCTTCTGGGTGCATATATTTTTTTGCGACAGAGTGTATATTGTGTGGTATGTAGATTAGAAGAAATATATAACTTAAAAAATAATTTTGAAATTTAATATTGCCACAAAGAGATTGAATTTTTGGAAAGAAAAATGGAAATAAAGACTTTACTTTGATTATAAATGATTTTATACTCAAAATAAAATTATCTTTGGGCAATATAAATAAACGAAAACGATGAATTTTAATGAATACTGAGTAATAATTATAAATATATAGTACACTCATGGACAAAAAAATTAGCGCATCAAGAAGGAGTCATCAAAACGAAACGAAATTTTACATACGTCACGACTACTTTGAAATAAGCAAATGATTAGAAAATAAAAGAAAAAGGATCATTTATTTTAGAGAAAAAGGCAAAAGAACGGAGGGTTTAATACCCTGTTGAACCCACTCTAGCGCGAATGCACGATGCGATACGATCGGGCATTGAGGCATGCAAGTTCTGTATGATGTCTTGAGACATTTAATTCCATATTTGCTGTAACTTTGTATCTAATTCGTTCTAACTCGTAGGATGCCCAACTCGCCGTCCCAAGTGATCCCAGATATACTCAATTGGAGACAAATTTGGGGAGTGGTCAGACCAAGGAAGGGTAGTAACAGTGCGGAGACAGTCTTGTGACACCCTTGCCGTGTGAGGCCGAGCATTGTCTTGTTGAAAAATGGCTCCTGAGAGTCGTTGCATGAGTGGCAACACATGTGGTTTCAGGATGTCATATACATACCGCTGGGGTGTCATGGTGCCGCGGATCAATACCAGGGGTGACCGTATATTGTAGTTAATGGCACTCTATACCATAACACCAGCTGTGGGAGCGGTGTTTCGATGTAAAGCAAAGACAAGATTAAGGTGTTCACCACGGAGTCTCCCCACACGAACACGATTGTCATCATTGTTATTTATTTTGTGTAAAATTTTGCAACAGTTGTTTCATACCTTCCGATTTCGATGAGTGTTACGCATGATCACGCGTATATATTTCAACTGCTGAAAGTTATTTTTTTGCATGATATCAGTCCTGTATACATACCAAATTTTATTAAAAATCTGTCCAGTTGTTCAAGAAAAGGTAAGCAAAATCTAAAAATTATCTTAATTTTGAACACCAGTACACATGTGTGCGTGCGCGTGCGTTTGTGTGTGTGCGTGCGTGTGCGTGCGTGTGCGTGTGTGTGTGTGTGTGTGTGTGTGAGAGTCTCATTATTTCTACATAAAGTAAGAAAGAATAATGATTATATAACATATTCCCGTTTTGGGATGAGAACATTGCTTCAGAAAATTGAGTTCTGCTTCAAGCTTCATAACAGCTGAAAATAGCAGACAAATGCAATTCAGATTCCAAATGATTCTTCAATTTCATATGTATTTTTTCATATGAATGAATAAAACATTTCGTATTCTGGACTAAATAAAAGAATAAAATCATATGATTGAATAGCTCGATATGAGATGCTATTTTTTTTCTGAAAACATTTAGATTTCAAAGGAGGAATAAAAATTGTATCACCACCTTGATGCAAATTAAGTTTGCGAAAGATTCCCTTTATGTAGCACTGCCACAAAAGTTTCTAAAATCATATTATTTCTGAGAAATCTCTATTGAATGAAATTAAATTTCGTTATTATATATCCCAGTGAAGACTCAAATTGCATTTCAGAATGTATGTATAAAATTTGTTTCATATTCGAGAAAGAATAAATCTGTTAGTATTTTGATGTATATAGAACTCGTAAGTGTTGATATAAGTAATATGAATACTTAAATTTTTTACAGTTGACGTTCAAATTAAAATTGACTTATTGAAGCTTTATGTAATTCCCATTTAGTTTCCGAATCATTCAGGTGAAAATTCATGACAAAATAATTATTTATGCTTACTGATTTTTCAATTTTCAATTTGGTTTTTATAATATGATATAGAAATCACGAATTTCTTATACATACATATTTCCGAATAAAAGTTGTGATTAAATATTTTGTAAGTATTAAACAAAGAGAAATTTTAATTAAAACTTTCAGACCCTTTAATGGAGTAAACATATTTAAATGTATAGTTTTATCTCATGTTGGGGTAAGTATGTCATAAATATAAATCTTTCATAAAATTTTCGAATAAGAAGTAAGAAACACTGTATTTCAAGCAAAGTAATTGTCTGCAAGTCAATCCCATTATTTCACTTGATAAGCTCAAATACATTAAAAACCTTCCCTTCCATATTAATTCTTCACTTTTTTAGCTTTTTCTAT
Organism: Trichonephila clavipes; assembly: GCA_019973935.1. Classification (NCBI taxonomy): domain Eukaryota; kingdom Metazoa; phylum Arthropoda; class Arachnida; order Araneae; family Nephilidae; genus Trichonephila; species Trichonephila clavipes. The sequence goes on along the minus strand of BMAU01004111.1, from coordinate 716,534 downwards.
AGGCACTCAATTAACTTTCATAACTTCTAAATAAAAAATAACTCACTTAATAAAAAAATTGTGTGTAGAATTGAAGTAAAATATCTGAGTTTATCCTTAAAGTATGCACAAAATGTGTTTCTCCGATACAAAACGATTAAAAGTTATTACATCATTCTTGATGAGTCTCTGGAGTATTTAAATAAAATCTTATTCTAAAAGCTCTTAAAACTTCTCTGGTTTATCCTATGTTTAATGTCAGCATTTTGCTTCTAAGGAATATTAACTCGGCTGTAAATAGGACAGTTTCCTAATGCAGATTACCCGCCTGAAGAGGTAATTTTGCCTTCAAAGGAAACATTAAAAATGGCAATAATATGGCATTAATATCATTCTCTCAAGCCCTTTCTTCTCTTTGTTAGGATCAGTGAAAACGTAAAAAAATAAAGAATTTGTGGAATGATAGCAAGAACAATTAGATGAATTCTTTTAATAAAAAGAAAAATAACTAGTAGTATTTTTTTTTATTTAATGTTAATTACATTGTACTGTCTTTAAAACTTCTAAGATACTTTTGAAACAGGTATTTTGGTATTTGTACGAAGTATCACTATACTTCGAATTTAGAATACTAAAGGAAAAGCAGACTCACTGAAGATGAATTATCAATTCCTGAAGTAAAGTAAAAATTAGCTCATTTATTTAACATAAGGATTTCGGTCTCTCAAATTGAGTTCTTATACAAAATTAAACCTTGGGGGAAAATCTCGTAATGTGAGTCATTAAGGTATCTGGCTACGTTCGGAACAGTGATTTTTTAAAGCTTATAAATAAGTAATATTTATGATATTTAATGTCACTTAGGTTAGAAAACGTGTATAAAAATGTCTTAAGAATATTAATATAATAAAAAATTATTTAAGTATAATATTTTGACAAAAATGAACATAGAATGACCAATTTTTAAAACATTCTCCTTTAATGAAAAGTGCTTCTATTGTAATAATGTTTAACCTGTATACAGCTTAGACCTCTGTACAGAGGCTCAATTAGAATTTATGAAATGTATTAGGTTGGGGAAAAAGAAATCCATTATTTTTACATGAAATTCTATACTTTATTTAACATGTTTCGGATTGTCCGATTTGCGTCAAATATGCACCGTTATGTTGTATAATTTGTTACCATTTTAAAGATAGATTCTTAATTCCTCTCTCATAGAAGTCTTGGTCCTTATTGGTGAAAACTTCTATTAATCCATTTTCACAATCTTCTCTTGATCATAATTTCTTATCACTCACCATTCACAATTTCAACCGCCTGGCTTGCATTTTCACCTTTCCTACTTTGTAAAATGTACTGAATTTTCTCTTTGTTGACTTCCATTTTTAACACCATGTAACTCACAACTGAATGGACCAAACAAAAAAACAGTAAAATAATTTCTTAAGTGTGAAGTTTCATCTTGACAACAAGTATAAATTTGAAATTGTTTAATCGATACTTCACGAGATATCGACACTACAGCCATCTACCGAAAAAATAATGAATTTCTTTTTCCCCAACCTTATATAAATTAGAAGATGATTTATCTATATTTTAATACAGCAGAGGGGAGAATTTTTTTAAAAAAAAACAGTCGATAATTATTTCAATTGATGGTAGCTCTGAAAATAGTGTGAATTTTTCAAAAATCCTAGTTCAGACTCTCTGGAAAAGTCTTTACTTTGTATAAGTAAGATATTTGTATTATAGAAACATTTTTTTATAAAAGGAGAACGTTTTGAAAAAAAGTTATTCTAAATTAATTTTTTGCCAAAATAATGTATTTAAATAAATTTTTTATCATAATGACTTAAAAACATTTTTATACGTGTTTTCTATTCTAAGTGACAGTAAATATGATGAAAATTTTCTATTTATGCACTTTTTTAAAATCACGGTTCCGAACACATTCGGATACCTTAATGCCACAGATAACACAACATCAAGACTATTTGATAGGTTACTCCTATCTTTTTTTTGCCTTTATGCAACAATACAAGTAGCTACTACCTGCAGACATTGCTTTGATTTTTCTATGAGCAATAAAGCAGATTGTGCAACATTTTGGTATCGCTGCTTCGTTTTCCCAGTTCCGTTGTAAGTTTAGCTTATAATTTTAAATCTATCATTGTCTGCCTCTCAGAGGGAATGCTAATTTATATCCCATGGTAATTATTACACGTATGGAGGGATACTTCCACCGTTCTTTAAAACAAACAAACAATTAAGACTCATTCTAAGTGTTCACACACATGTACATGTATTACAATACCAAGGCCATTTAATTTTGTTCGATAATGCCTTGTTATACTTATATTTATAGTATAGTTTTTAAATTGGATTAATGGCTTTTTAGTGCATGTTTAACATCGGGAGGTATTCTTTTAACCATGACTTTATCTCCTCAAAAGCTGATTCGTTGGCGTATTTTAAAATCAGATGATACAATATTACATCATCGAATTATATTCTGAGCACTCAGGGTATTCATTAAGGTATCCGACTACGTTCGGAACCGTGATTTTTCAAAAGCGTATAAATAGATAATATTTATGATAATTAGTGTCACTTAGATTAAAAAATGTATATAAAATTGTTTTAAGAATAGTATTACAATAAAAAAAATTTGAAGTACAATATTTTGACAAAAAATGAACTCTTAAAATGACCCATTTTAAAAAATATTCTCCTTTTGTGAAAAATGCTTCTATTATAATAATATTTTGCCTGTTTATAGCGTACACCTCTGTGCAGAGGCTCAACTAGAATTTTTGAAATATATAACTTAAAAGTGGGTTTATCCATGTTTTAAGACAACAGAGGGGGTAAATTTTAAGAAAAAAACGCCAATAATTATTTCAAATGTTTGTAACTCTGAAAATAATGTGAATTTTTCAAAAAGCATAATTGAGCCTCTGTACAAAGGTCTGAGCTATATACAGGCTAAATATTAATACAATAGAAGCATTTTTCACATTAGGAGAACATTTTGAAAAAAGGTTATTCTAAGTTAATTTTTTGCCAAAATATTGTATTTAAATAAATTTTTTTTGCTACAATGTTCTTAAAACAATTTTATACATGTAGTTTTAGCTAAGTGACACTAAATATCATGTACATTATCCATTTATGCCCCTTTTTAAAATCATGGTTCCGAACGTAGTCGGATACCTTAATGGAAAACAAACGTTCCTCAAAATTTCCATTTGAGAAACCTATAAAAGCTGAGATCTCCGGAATGAAAAAATAATGCTTTTGTTTTTGTTCATGTCTATATGTGTTTTAGGTGTTGTTCATTTTGTCTCTTTATGTGTACTACCATCAATAAAATGTCAAATTTAATTAAAATGACAAAATGTTTCCTTATCCTTCCAACGATTGTTGCTAGAAGTATATATATATAATGTTGTATAAAGATTTTTAGTTCAAGTAATATTGAGGGTAATTAAATAATTGTAACTGATTTTATGAAATGTTTTATTTTATTAGAAGAGACTACGTACAGTTTATGTCATATTTATATTGTTTTAAACTTTCATTTTATTTTAAAATTAAAATGACAGAAATATTTTCCTTGCAGTATTAGAGTTCATATATATTTATTATTCAATTGAAACTTATACTTAATATACTACCATAAATTTTTGGGGAAAATATAGAGCATTTGATTTTTTTTGACATATTTATTATCTTCTTCATTTGTGTTTAAATTACATATACTCGTCTGAAAAAAATTGTATTTGCCATTTCTTAGAAAGTATTGAACTTCTGGACTAACATTTTTATTTTCGGAACCCTTATATCTCAAAGCTTACTGAAAACTTCCAAATTTTTTCGGTGAATTTATATTAGTTTTGTTAGTACTTATATTACAATATTCAAGAACTACGAATAGCAAGATATGCAATATTTTAGATTCAAAAATGAAAATAGCAATTTCTTCTTTGCTTCAGGCACTTTTCATGAGTTGCACAACTTTGCCAATATTTCTTTTGCAAAGTTTGTTTACATTTCCTGGAACTTAAAGACTTTTTGGTTAGCATACTAGAAAAAATTTTTTAAGTAACTATAGTTAGAATAGCAAAATCAAATTTTAAATTTAATTTATGTAAGAAATACTCATCTTCAACTTTAAAGATAAATTCATAAAATTGATAAGCAATATTTTGAGGCTAAAAAAATGTAAATTAATGATTATTTTTGTTTACAATTATTTGTATATATATATAATCGTGTTTAAATCAATACAACCGAAATACAATTACAATGTTGCACAATGGGGAACTCTTAACAAAATTATGTTCAAAATGGAAGAATAATTTAGTTTAATGGCATTAAGGTAAAATTCGTATTGTAGCATTTTTAGTTCTTCAGCTGAAATTTAGAATTTTATTTCGTGCATACTAAGATTCGTTTAAATGTAATGTTTTCATAATTCAAAAAGCATTCTTAAAATATTCTCATTCTCATAAATTATTTCTGGTTTTTAGGTGTTCCATATTTTTTAAAAAAAGATTATTTAAAATACTTCGGATTGATAAAAATAAACGTTTAAATAATTGTTTATGACTTTAACTCAATGTCACTGAATTTTGTAACCTGAAACTTTAAATCAGAAATGTATGTTTTTGTTCAACCAATATTGTTTAAAGTAATATTTTTTTTAAAAAAAAGTTATATGTAATTAGATTGAATTGTACACTTCTGTAAATATATCTGTCACTGAAACAATAGTTATCAAATGACGTACTGAAGTTCTTCAAAATTACCACTTTCACAGCCCTTCAAAATAATTTTTTTAAAAATCATATTACTGGTGATGTTACTACGTAATATTTAAATCTGAGAACATTTACTTCGCTGCGTGATCTTGGGATTGGAATACCAAGAAGAGGTGTTGTCCTAAAGTGATAATACCCGACAAACACAGAAAAGTAGTAACGGACAAAAATAGATGTTTATTTTGAATGATAATCATAACACAGAGTGAGAATAATTTGAGCTCAATCAGGAATAAGATCACAACGGACGGCGAAACATGAAACAACACGTCAAGGTGCATAATAAACGAAAGAGTGGATGGTGTTAGACAGAGGACTCTTCATTCCCTATCAACCATTTCTTACCATTGTTTTAGTTGGCTGGGATGGCAAGTGGTGTTTAATCACGTCCCAAATTTGTTCGTTTGGTGAAAGATCAGGAGAGAAGGGGGCCAGGAAAGCATATGTGCATCCTGTACATTACATTGGCTGATTAGTGAAGCGTGTGATGGGATGTTATCTTGATGATAAAAGGTATGGGAACCCCTTCACTACAATTAAATGGAAGTATCCTCGGTATCAACACATAATAGACTTATTGTTGGGCAGACATAGTGTCCTGAACACCACGTATAGTGATACCTCTTACATGCTGATGCCTTACACCATTATGTAGCATTTTTAAGATGTAGGGTGCTGTCGTATTTGATCTGCCACCAGGTTGATGCTACACTCTTACACGGTAACTATCTTGGGAAAAACTGAAGCTTGACTTGTCTGAGATCCCCTCTTTGTGCTATTTCGCCATATACTTCGGTAATGTGGGTAAATGATGATTTTTTAACAGACACCATGATGCATTTCACTAATAATCAATTAAAAGTAAATGGATGTAGACCGTATGAGAACATCAAGGTGAACAAGCTGTAAAATGACAGCAAAAAATGGTTCGAGGAGCCGTCAACATTTGTCATTGGATGCATCAATCAAAGAGAGCTGATGTTGCTCAGACTTCACTTCTTCAAGATATTTCTTTTTACCAGCCATCTTTGCTATAGACGGAGCACCGTTTTTACACCTAAGTGAGTGTAAACTGAGATTTGACGCATGGAACTCGTGGACTATCCTGCCCTTCTAAGTCCAGTTAACATACTCCTCGTAAAATCGTCAGTCTGCTGGAACTACCACACAAGGTGAGGGCTTAAGATTCTTTACTATTTCACAAGTCCGTTTTGACAAGAAAAAAATTTCATCAAGAGTTCCCTTCTCAAAAATATAGCACGGATATTGCCCATTCTACAAGTTTTCCCTCTTATATCATACGGAAGAGAAGAGAGGGTATATTATACTCTCACACATATGCATTATTCAGTAAGGTGCACTTATCCTCAAATTCACATAACTCTTTGGAAAACCTTTCTTGGTTTTGTACTTTCAATGATACATAGTGTATTTTGCTGATAAAAAATATAATTCTTAATTATTCTACAGATGCTCAATAAATTTTTTTGGATGCAGGAAAATAAAATATCCTTTTTTATTATACCTTGAGAACAATCACAATTATAATTTAAAATAAAAAGTGTGTTATATAGGTATTTACTATTCATATTTTATTTTTGTGCCTAGGCAGTGCTTCTCAAACTTTCAGTATTTGAGACCGAATTTTCAATCCGAATTTTCATCCATGCAATAACTATGTATTAAATGCAATAATAAAATGTACTTTGACACTAAAGCTACAATATGAACTTAATTATAAACCATATAAATTATCAAAATGTTATATGTATTTCTTTTAAGGGGGTCCGGCACGTCCATAGAAGCCCATGTGAAATTGCGTAAGTTTATGTACCTTTTTTCTCAGAAACTACTTTCTTCTCATGATCAAAATTCTTACAGTTCATTATGTATACTATCACTAACACTTTAACGAGAGATCTTGTATTTTTGTTAAAAATTAAACTAACTATTAATTTTTTTCAAAATTGTCCGAATTTTATTTTAAAAAAGTCGCATCTAAAACAGTGTGCTATATATATCTGTAATTCTCTCCATTAAAATGTCTATATGTGTCAAAATTCTGCTCACTTAAAATTTGAGGATTACATGATAAATAGTTTTTGAGGAACAGGAATATAAGTGAAAAATATTACATTTTGAGAAAACAGACTTCAAAGTAAAAACTTGTGTAAAATTTTTGAGCATTTACTTTTTTAGTATTTTCCAGATGCGTATGAAGCACCAGTTTTTCTCTCTGCTCATAAAAAGACTCTTCTAAATGTTCCTTTTTCTCATTAATTTTAACGATTTTCCCTTTTTGTGGGGATTTTAAGATGCTTTCGTTAAACTGCTGTTTTCATTCTGTGTACATCATTGATATTACTTCTAATAGCCATACCATAATATCTTTGAAATTTGATATTAAAACGTCCGTGAGTCGCTTACGACCACTTAGGCGTTTTCTATCACTTAACTTTTTTTCTCTGTTTCACTTTTAAGATCCAAAAGACGTGTACCCATACACTTTTGGATAAGCCCAATACTCTATAATTTTTACACTTGAACATCATATGGACATTTGATGAGCGTCAAGGAGTAGCTTCTTTTAAAAATTTTTAAAAAATTACTTTTAATTATTTTATTTCCTCGTATTTTATCTCATTTTAAACAGAAATTTTTGAACTTTTAGGAAATGTAAAAAAAGTGAAAATCGATAACTTTTTCGGAAATTTATGTGCCCTTAAGTAATAGATATTTTATGTAAATTACCTTTAAGTAATAGGACAACTATAATTTTGCTTTTCCATTCTAACGTTTACATTGGAACAGAATGCAAAATAATTTTTAATTAAATTAAGTATTTATTTCCTCAATCATCCAATTCTATAAGTATAAATGTCAATAGAAAATTAGTCTAGTTTCTGTTGCTCTTTGTCTTATATCCATCACAACTGACATCCATGCGGACTTCGGGGCAACCGTCTGGGTAACCCATCGAACGTCTGTGCAACCGTTTTCCTTTCAAAGAATTTTGCCCTGCAAGAGAAACCCTTGGGAGTAACTAGTAATTATTAAAATTGATCTTAATTTGGTTCTGATAAATTAAATATGGCATACATTGTGAATTACTGAGGCATTTATAAGTATATAAAATTGGTGAAATGTGTAATTAATTTTGTCTTAAGTCAGAATTTTTTGCTTTGCTTTCTTTCACTAAATTAATAATTGTTTTCAAAATCTTTTATTTTCGACTTTTTGATATGCTCGCTCCCCCCCCCCACACACTTAAGGCTATCACGTTCCCCTGGGGTGGCACGCTTCACAGTTTGAGAAGCACTGACCTAATTAAAACCAATATATATTATACCTTGTTAACAATGGTTATATTTTAAACCTTTACATCTTTTTGCATCACTTTAACTATATTCATTTGACTCCATTAGCTGATATTATTGAAATTTAAAGCATTTATTTCCCTTATACATCAATTTTAGCAAAAAAAATGACTTAGTTATGGCAGTCCATTTTTCAGTACGATTAGTTAAAATAAATACGATGCTATTTTTTAATGTCAAAAAGTTACGTACCCCCTAACGAAATGACAGATCGAATAACATAGGAAGTAATAAATATGGTTTTTTCCAAAAAAAGACGCTTAGATAATCAAATATATTTGAAAAAATGTCAATTTAGCTGACCACGGATATCATTTAAAACAATAAATGAAAAAATACTTTTTGTTAGTTTATAGAAGGATATCATTCTCAATACACCACTAACACCATTAAAAATCAAACTTAGAAGAAAGTTCTTATAATATGAGCAAAAAAAAAAAATGTTTTTTTAACTGATACGCGTGGCAGCTTGAAAAAAGATTCAAAATAGATTGTGTGTAAACTATTGAATCTATTTATGTAACTGGCTATGAAATATGCATCATGGTAAAAGTTTACTGTAACAATTCACTGAAAATACTTACAATTGCATGTTTTGAAGTACAAGATTATTAGCTGTTAAGTACTTTGAATTTTTTTGAGAGGACATAGATATTTATTTTTTTGTCAGTCAAAAGAAGGAATTTACAACAATACGTATAATATAGCAATGACATTGAATGTCTCCAGTGAACATTATACACCAAGAGAAAAGTTATATTTGTATGTGTGTAAAAACAGGATTTCTTTTTATTACTTTAACATTCCTTGAAGCAGTAAGATACATGAACATGATGATTCAACTCGCAGGAAAACCAACAATACCAAATATGTCATTCGCTTTAGTGTACATTATATCGCTTATTTCTGTTGTAGTTCCATGTGTTAGTATTCTTCTGCAACTAATTCGATACATAGATCTGTTATAATTAAGCATGAAAAACGCATGATTAAAAATCATCTAAGAGCCCTAGAGATACATGCGGGCTATTGGCATTGAGTCTGTTACCTTTCAGTGGACGCACCAATGCAGATTTAATAACAAATATCCAGGGTGTCCTATTAACCCAGTAGCGGTCACGCGGGGCACAGAGATACCTCAAGATCACGAAATCGTTAATTCTGGGAAAACCAACTGTTTATTTTTTACCAATGACCCTGTCAGTATCCTCCTATATGACAGTTTTCATGGCAACTAAAATGTTTTTGTCATATATCTTCCTCCTTTTTTGGGAGGGGCAAACAGTTTTTTTACAATCTCAGGGTACTTGTTTCGACTGAGTTCCTCCCGCGACCACTTTTGTTCTAAATTATTCTCTATGAATAGACCACATTTTTCCCCTGTGAACAACTTAGAGGTTTTGATTACTTATTATAGTTACTTATGACGAGTTACTATAGTTTATAAATGTAAATGAGCAGAATATAAAATAGAGAGATGGGCATTTGTGATCTCTATTGAAGGTACTTGAAACTAATCAAACAAGGGAAGAACCTGCTGAAATAATGCATATTAATCATGATAGTGAAAGTAAAACTGGTAAATGTGATGAGCATGAAACTTTTAAGTTGAAAGGAAAGTTTTCAAATGCTACCTAAAAAAATTCCATCAAGAAAATATGAGCCACAAGCTAACCACAAAACATATTTCGCCTGTCAAAAAGACACAATCGAGAAAAAGTTCAACATGCTATTTTTCGATCATCAAAATTCAATAACTTGAACAAAATATGACAGTTTGCCTGAAAATAACATTTCTGTAATATTAGTGAAAAATGTCTATGATTTGTGTCCTTTATTAAGGCCACGCACATTTGAAACTTTTTAGTTCAGTTTGATTGATATTTTTTCTCAAATTACCTAAGAAAAATTGAAAAGTCCCTAAAAGTAGGTAAATATATTTTACCTTAGTTAAATCATTCACTGGAATAACGATTTTTAACTTGTTTAATGAAAATAATTCTAAAAAAAGGATTGGGGTGATTCAGTCACCTCGCGTGACCATTAATTTTACTATTGAGTGCGTTCCTGCGCCCGTATAAAGATCGTCATAAACTCTACTCAGCCAGATTCGTTACTTGGGACACATACATGTGACTATAGTTTGAACCTTCTCTACGACACATAATATTCCAGAAAAGTACTAGAGAAAATGTCTGACGTCATATCCAAGTTACGAAGAAAAACCTTTATTCGAAACATGAACATTGGTATTTGCATAATTTTATCTAGGAAGAAGTTCGAAATGCATACAAAGCAGCCTTAGTTAATACTCGCAGCCTTTTAAATACGTAACCAACGGTAGCATGACGTCATTTTACGTGTCTCAGTATGCGCGGTGGACATTTCGAACATCTTACATAAATATACAAATACTAATATAAATTTGTATACGTTTACGTAAGTTAACAAATGTCTAACAAAAAAAGTTACTGAAGTTACTTAATGTCTAGTTAATAGTTTTTTAGTAACGATGTTCATGCTTTCAATAAGTTTTTTTTCCATACACCGGATAAATGATATCATAAATTTTCTCTGGCATTTTTCGCGAAAACTATACTTCGTCGAGTTTCAGTTCTTTAGACCTTTTTTATGTATTCGAAACAACGAATCTGGCTATACAGAGTTTCTCTGGTCTTGATGAGTCGGTATACTATACTATTTTCCCATGCAGTGCTTGAAGAGGCTTGGAATTCTTATCACAGTTTTTTCATTTGAAATAAAATAGGTTTGTCAAAAATTTAAAGTTAAATCTCACAAACTTTCTTTATTTAATTCGTACTCATATTCCTCAAAAAGTTAACGTCATGTGTGTGTGTACACTCTTGTAAATAATTCTTTTTTTCTCTCATGTTTTGGTGTTTTATTTGCTAATTATATATTCGGGGTGCATTTAACCAAGTTATCCTTTAATTTTTATGTAGTTGAGAAAAATATTACTCGATTTTTTCAAATTATGGTTTCACAACTTGTAACATGGGAAGGTATTCCAAGTATTTTTCAAAGATTATCTTATGAAAAGAGAAAGAAAACAAAGATGCAGATTCATCTCGGATCATGATACTGATCTCTGTAATGTAACTATATCAGTATTGAATCTCAATAATATATAACTCTTAACGATCAAGAAAAATTATTCAAAGAGGAAGTTTTTTTATTTATAAAGATAAAACGACACAGTAGCATAAGACTGAATGCGCAAAGAGCTAAAAAAAGAGATAACAATCGAATACTGTAAAAGTCTTCACAATATTAAATGGATCTCAAAAATGTTCATTTTATCTGGAGGGTTAAAAATATAAATATTTTCTACAAGATATAATCCAACTAAGAGAAAATGAAGTACTTTAATTTCTTACGATTACTTTTATACAGGAATCAGTGTTTAAGAAATGCAATATTTAAATAATATTCATAACTTTCCAAATGAAAATGAAAAAAATAATTCTGTTATAAGTGCTAAGCATGTTGTCTAGATATTATCCAGATAAGTCTCCAGATATATAAAAGTGGTTCACTTTAAAATGTAACTCATCTTGGTAAATAGTTCTACTCCATTCAATTTTATTCCATTCGAAACTAGCCTACGTAGGTCCATCGCTTATCGATGTTTCTTGGGGTCACTTTAACCTGATTATACTTCGGATCGTTAATAATAATGATCAGATGGCAGTATCAAATGGCAACATTACTCTGTCCAAATGTCGAGCATCTAAAGATTTAAGAGTTCAGTTTTCTTCGGCCAAACAGCACGTCCACTCTCAAGGGATAAAATATTCTCATTCAACACGTAGATGAGACACAGCTATATTTAAATTAGAATCCTGTTTGAGTAAAATGTATTGCATAAAATTTGATTTATTCCTCTTGTACATAGCATTCAAATAATAACTGACCAACTGCTGGATCTTAACTATTTATTTTTGGATATAAAAGTACTTTCTGAATATGATTTAATTCATTTAACTTGTTCTTAAAGTGCCGTTCTCTTTCTTGGGTTAGAGTTGACTTAGGATATATTTTTCCCTCGCGAAATGTTATTGAGTATTATTTTACAGGAATTATATATACTTGTATTCATATAGAGAGAGACAGATGTGTGTGTGTAAAGATAGACACATAGTTATACATAAAAATTTTAAAAAATTATGTAACTATTATTGTTGTATTTCATTTCATGAAGAAGACATCAAATGGAACAATAATAATAATTTGACTAATTTTAATCTCATATTTATTTCATCTCTTAAATATAAGATATGACAACATTTCATTCCGTTAAAGGAAACTTTAAAATATTTTTATTCGGAAAATAATTAGTCAAGAATAATTTAAAGCGTATTTTGCAGATATGTAAGCATTGCATTTTCTATTTTTTTTTTATAATGCCTCATAATTTAAAGATAAAATTACTTTCACAGAACAATTTTGGCCACTTATATTACTAAAGCAAATAATCGGTAGTCTAAAATTAGGATATTTGCTGAAGATGTCTGTGGCGTTACTCAAGAATATTTAAATCATCCATGTAATACCTCTCTAACATCTGCAATATTATTATTTTTGAGAAAATTATTTTTTGTAATGAATACACTACACTTCGTTAATAGACTTCCTTGACATTTAATCTCGTAAACCGACTTTTACCAAATTAAACTGGCTGACTCTGAATCAGTAGCGCACACAGGAATTTTTCAAGGGGGGGCCCGGGGTCGAAAGTTCACCATTCTTGTATCATGCTCCTTTTGATTTTGTCGATTTTCGGGAACAAAACACAAAAAAAACTAATTATTGAAAAAATAATTAGTATTAATTAATAAAATTAATCACTTATAACAAATATTTAATTAAATTTTACGTACTATATGCTTAGAATTATAATTAATCGGGAAAAAAATCAAGGGCTTTGGGGGGGGTCCGGACCCCCAGGATACCCCCTTGTGTGCGCCACTGCTCTGAATGATTATAATTATTCGAAACACGTTGATTTTTCTTGAGTATGGTTTAATAATTTCGCGCATACTTTCTTATTTCAGATTCCAATACAATACAGTAGGCTCCTCCTTCTGCAATCGCTAAACTACTAAGGATTACAATAAAAGTTCTCAACGACTCACTCGAATAGGGATTACTTTCGTCTCAGTCCTCTGACGCACAGTGTCCCCCAACCTTTTCACCATCGCAGACCAGTCAATGTTTGATACTTTTACCACGGCCCGCTGAGGGTAGGACGTTGATTTTTTATATTTTAGATTGCTTTGATTTAATAATTTTAATGTAATTGTACTTGAATTCCCCTTCAGAATAAAATACAGTTGCACCAAAAATGAATATAAAGTGATTTAACATAGAATATAAAATGATTTAACATGGAATATAAAATGATTTAACATGGAATATAAAATGATTTAACATGGAATATAAAATTATTTAACGTGGAATATAAAATGATTTAAAATGGATTATGAAAGGATTTCTATGGAAAGTCGCACAAACCCAAGAGAAATGCACCCCAGTAAATAAAATAGGACTACATTAATGTTCCTGAGGCGGCCCAGTGCCGAATGATCGACAGCCCAGTACCAGTCCACAGACCTGGGGTAGGGGATCCCTGCTCTAAGGCGTACCTTTGGACCCGAAGGTGGCCAGTTCAAATGCACTGCGCTCAAGCAACACTCAGAGTTACCGTGTCTTCCTCCCTACCATCACCAGCGCACGCGTAAACTAGACCCGCCATCTCAACAAGAGTTTGCTCGGAAAGTCTAAGGAATAATGCTCCAATGACACTCAAACATATTTTAAATGTATAACATTTGCAGTAATTCGCTGGAAAAACAACCTTCTACCAGTATCATTCAGAAAGTCAAACAGAAAAAAAACTTGCTTCTCTAGGAAGAAGGTATGCAGCGGCTCCTCCTTCTGCAATCGCAAAACAGCTAAGGACAGGAATACACTGCTGGACAATTGCTAAGGACGGATCACAAATTGCTATGTAGCAACATAACATAAAGCGAGACATGAGGCCTAGTAGGATAAAATATAGTTGCCACACTGTTCAGACATTAGAATAATTGTTCTCGAAAGTACAAAAGCTGTGAAACATCTGAAAGAAAAAAAAAATGTTCATTTGATCTGCGTACGGAGAAAAATGGAACAATGCATCTAAAAGTCAGCAGGCACCTTAAAGAAAGGTATCAGTACGAAATATGTCCACCGTGGAGTGTGATGCAACATTCCGCACGTCGTACCATACTTTGCACAACATTATCCAGCAGCTGTTGAGGCAATTTATCCCATTCCTCTATGAGTGCACGGATGAGGGTGTTCTTGTTTGTCGGAGGATAGTTTCGACCAGCAACTTGCCTCCCCAAAGCATCTCATACATTTTCAATGGGGTTTAGATCTGAAGAACGCGCTGGCCATACGAGACGTTGAATACCTTCGCTGTCTAGACAATCCTGAACAGCGAGTGTTCGATAACATGTTGCGTTGTCGTCCATAAAAACAAATTTATCACCGACAGCACCACGGAAAAGACGAACATGAGGAAGTAGAACTTCATCAATGTATCGTTGGCCCGTCATAGTCCCATTCGCAACCACATGTAGGCGCGTGCGGCCATTGATCATGATGCCGGCCCACACCATGATACTGCATGTCGGATATCGGTCCTTTTCCTGGATATTTTCTGGACGATAAGCAGTACCACTCTCGCGCCAGATCAGTTGGCGTCTACAATCCGATGACAGACTGAACCTACTCTCATCTGAGAATAGTACGCATGCCCAATCCTGTTCAGTCCAATTGTGATGCTCACGACACCATTGCAAACGGGCAGTACGGTGCTGTCTTTGTCAATGGGACACACACAACAGGTCTGCGTGCGTATAGTCCTCCTCCCCTCAAACGTCTGTCAACAGTTTTTCGGGAGATCTGCTTTCCTGAGGCAGCAAGAAACTGATTTGCCATCTGCTGAGCTGTGGTGCGCCTGTTCCTTTTTGCTGATAGGACGATATATCTGTCTTCTGCAGGCGTCGTACTTCTAACACGACCTCCCCCGTGCCGTCTACTACACATTCCAGTAGTTTTAAATGACTTCCACAGCCGTGAAACAACGCTGTGAGCGATGTCGAACTCCCCTGGCAACATCTGTTATTTTTCGCCCTTTTCGATCTTTCCAATAATTCGGCCACGCATAAAATCATCTATGTGATGTCGGGAAGACATGCCAAAAACTTTAAGTTCGTCTATTAAATCTTTCCTGTAAAACTTTGACTTGAAACAACAACTGTCCACACGCGTCAAAACCTTTAAAGCTCTTATGAACGCTATCACGTGATGAACAGCACATTCGGTACCAAATACAAGTTACATTCATCCCCATCAAAATCAGCGTTCATGGCTTGCACCACTTCCAAAGTTATTTTATTGTATACGATACAAATCGTGATTCGGAAAAAAAATTTGCATACTCATACTTCTTACTAATATCTCGCACTTATTCTAATTTTCCACATTTTGCTTCCTTTCATTTTGTGGTTGCTATGGATGATAGTGTTATCCGTCCTTAGCAATTGTCCAGCAGTGTAAAAGCTCTTAACGACTGGCTCGAATAGGGATTCATTTCGTTTCAGTCGTCAAACGCGTGCACACCGTATATGCGGATCGGTAGGTTGGTAGATTAAATAAAAATCCTTGAAAAAATCAACAGCTGGTCACCGAAACTATTTATTATTATTATTAGGAAAATAACTCTTGGGGAAAATAACTTACATGAGTTCTATTTTTTTAATCCTTTTAAAGCTCAAAAGCAGTACAGCTACCTTCTATATGGAAAATATGTGTTTATAAAAGGAAGAACGTCAACTATTTCTATTTAAGTTATTCTTTTATAGAAACAAAACAAATTATCATGAGAAATGAGAAAAAAAGGGGGGATACATGTTGTCAGGTATGCTAAACAGAAAATGTAACCTTTAAATGCCACACTGCCAGTATGGTGGATATGACCCTCGGCTTTTAGCTGAGTGGGCTGGGTTACAAGCCGAACTCTGATTAAGGCATGGATGTATCTTCGGAAAAAAAGTCAGACATTCGCCTGAAATGTATTCCAGTCTCGAATGGAAAGCAGCGCAGCCCTTCTGTTCTATGGTCGGATCATCGTTTGTAATAAAAAGTCTATATTGTTCTAAAAACTAAAAGTTGAGTCTTTGTTTTTAGCCTCGAAGTCAAACCCTCAGAAAATATAAATTTATTTTATGACTTATAATATTTTATAGTACATAAATTAATATTTGTGAAAAAATGCGTTCTTATAAACCCATCAAATCAAAACGTAAAAATTTTCCATATTGTAACTATTAATATTGATTGAAAAGTTTTTACTTCTAGTTCAATTCAAAAAGATATTTTTCTAGTTACCTAACTTTGTACAAAATTATATTCTTGATTTTTCCATATAGATAAATGTTATTTCCAACTATTTCTTTAAAAAACACATATTTAAACAATATTAGTTTAATATCTCGAAGGTTTTGCTTTTTATTACTAATATTAGACATTTTTTTCGTAAGTTTGTCGCGGCCTGAAAGTCGTGAGTGTGAGAGGGTTCGAGGAAGAAACAGAAATTATCTTAAAAATAGCGCAACTTTTATTCTATTATTCTATATGTAGCCCTTTATGAAATACGCAATTTTGTAATTTATTTCTGGGAGTAATATGAAATCCTAACCCTTAATCAGATGTTCTAGATTATTGAAATTCACTTATCTGAATTGGGAGCTCATTGTTATGATTCTTCTCGAAGCACGATCGCCCGGTCAGTTCCAAGGTTGTTTACTTCACCAATTCCTGGTGGATTCTACATCGACTAAATCTCAAGACGAGCGACCACCTAGTCACCGTTCACCTTTTCTAAACTCGGATTTTGTGCTTAACAATCAACGATTAACTATTAACTTATGTACTCAAAAGCAGGCACTTAAATAGTAGTTACACTTTCATAAATTCAAATCTCTACGGAAAACGGTTTTTAAACCAAAATCTGAATTAAAGAGTATTTTCCCAAAGAGGATTAGCAGAAGAACCCGAATTGTACCCGTTAAAAATTATTTATTATAAACAAATGTAATGTGAATCAAATAAATAAATCTTTTCAGATTTCCCAGTTTCCGAAATGGAAAGGCACTTTAACTGCTACTAAAATAATCATGTTGATTACCCTCCCCCTCCTTGTGTAAAGGGTTGATGCACGTTAAATTTATCGAGAATCAAAGTCCTCTGATTGGCGTAGTGTTGAAGTTAAGAGATGGTTGCACCAGCTCAGGTATTGTCACGTCACTTGACCGAGGTTTAAAATTACAAGGTCCGCATCACCAATAGTTCCGTGTCGCTTTAGATGCGACGTTAATAACATCTCACTCGATATATGCTGATTGGAATTACGCAAATTAAGAAAACTGCTGTTGTAATATAAAATTGTAAGGATCTTGCCTGCACGCCGCCTAGAAATGTGAGAGAAAGGGAAGAAAGACTAGCCACATTCAAAATCACTTAATTTATTTACAGCATAAACCACAACACAAGTTCGATCAATCAAAGCTAAGAGATGCACCCAATTAATCAATATGAAAACAATTAACGAGGTATGCGAGATATGAGCAAACTTTATATAATTGCTTGTAACACTTACTTCAATTCAATCACTCTGATTTCCTAGCTATCTAATATAGATTTCAGATTAAATCACAGATCGTCATCTTAATTATTACAATTATCAATTACTAAATATCTGCGTCACACTTTATATGTGATTAATCACTTCTCCACTAGCAGTCTACCCTATATATTTCTCCCTAACCTGAAAGCTTAGACTATAAATAGCAGTCATAATTTGCATGTTCACGTTTTCTTCTTTGGAGGAAGCTTTCTAATAAAATAGTTTTTAAGGACCAAAAATTCCCCAAGAGGCCAGTCAGTGAGAAGATCGCGGATAGAGCAGTCACAAAGAGAAACTAAGTTTTGATTTCTTTTATTTATCCGAAATTCTATTATTTTTGCATCAACATAAAATTCTATCAAACTTTGAAAAATGAAAGATCATAATTACATAAAAACACATAAACGTGTTTAAAAAATACATCTAATAAGTGTGTTGTAAGAATTCGCTGACGCTTAGATTTCAATTCTCACTGAGCATATATAAAGTGTTAAGTCAGAAAAGTGCGTTCATACAAAATACTTCTTACATTTTATGAGTAGCATTAAAATAAAACTTTTTTACCAAACTAAAAATAGGATAAAATAAATAAAAATGTAGTTAAAAAATGTCATTTTTTGTGTCTGGACCAAACTCCTAGATATAAAAGTTTCACATAGGAACGAATTGAGAGCAAATTCTAAAATCCATTCTATTACAAGATGAATGACGTTCCTTTAAGAAGAAAAGTTTTCACTGAACTTCGCACACTGAAGCTGAAATATTTACCCCCACAGCATTAGCTAGTCTGCGTTGAATCGTCTCCAGATAGATACTAGTTTCCTTCAGAAAAACAAAAATTTAAAAGAGAGAGAATCCAGTACTTATCTAAAAGAACGATATAATAATGTGGAAAAGTAGGTGTTTAAGAGACATAAAACTCTTTAGAGAAGAAAAAGAACATTTACTCTCTGGATAAAACCCCAGTGAATTTGGGGATCAAAGTAATCAGAGTTTTCCAAAAAAAAGAGAATCATTGTTTTCTCAATAAATAAGATTTCTATCAAGATGTACAGTTGATATATTGTTTTATAGATTTACAGAGTTATCGTGAATAAATGGATTTCAATCTCTTTGAATTTCGATTGAAATGTAATTCAGTTTCTAAACCGAACACAAATGGTGTCACGGTGATGGATAATAGTGGGTATAACCACGAAAAGAAAGAGAAAACAAAGTATTTTCAATTTCAGAGAAAAACATTAACAGATGAACATACGCAATGCATGCTGAAATAGTATACTGAAAACAAAATTGTTGCAAACATCTCTTAAAAGTTTAATTACAAAGTAAATACTACAGTACTTCCGAAAACTATGGCTGCACTTTCAAATATAAATTACGAATATAAACTAGCAAAACTTTTCACTTACTATTTTCTATTATCTATAAAGAAAACACTCTAAAGTTTTTTCACATTGTTGTTTTATTGTATGATTTCAGTGAGAGCAATAACAGTTTCACTCAACACATCAAATCTATACGAGATTTCAAGCCACACACTTTCTATGAAGCATCGCAGGATCAACATTCTGAATGGCCACTGTAATTTGACGTTCCAATTCATCAGTGTCACTGATTAGAGATTCGTGAACTATGCTTTTCACGTATATCTACAAGATCTAGATAGCCAGGATATTGGACCTCGTCTTTCCATTAATCGCCCCCGAAGGACTTTTTATCTAAAACATATCTTCCATGCTCCAGTGTGGTGGTGACCCATTTACACTGCACATGCGTTACAGATTTAAGTTAGATAAGCCATTCAAAACAATTTGCTTTTGTTATTGTGATGAAGCTATTTTAAAACGAGAATGTTGCAAAACGTGGATGGTGATCCATCTAGTTTGCATTTCATTAAACAGAAACTCTAATATTTTCTTTATCGAACACAAGAAACCGTAAGAGAAAATCTTTGTTTAGTTTTAATTATTTTTTTGTGAAAGTGTAGCCATATTTCCGGACACCTTATACCAGGGGTGGAATTTAAGTTGATCGCAATCAACCGATGGACCAACACGATCTTTTCGGGTAACTACTCTTACTAAGACATAAGACGCACATATTAAAATAAGCACATTGATGGAACATCGAAGCCATCTAGATTAAATAATCGGCTTTTCACAATCGATGCGATTGGGTTTACTTAAAAAATGATTCGATGAATGTGTAGACGGCACATGTAACTTCATTGGAAGTGCACAAAGACGCTTAATACCTTCAATTGAGGGGAAATGTGATCGCCGCGATGCCAGCCGTAGAAACTAGATTTTACCCCACGCCGACTGAAGGGAAGAATGAACGTCAGTGTTTAGCTCTTCCCGCGATAGCCTGGTATTGGTTACTGAGTCTTCACCCAACCCACGCGTTTCCATGGGATTAGGTTCTCGTGATAACATTCCATCTAACGATGGCGCGGGACCTGGCAGCGAATATGTTCAACACATGTTGGTACAGTATATGTGTGAGTTCTTATCATTGTGTTTTTATTTTGCCTTCTGGCTTAAACGCAGTTTTAATGCATTATGTATTTTAATTTAGTTATATGTGTGTGTAGGCAAGTATATATATATATATATATATATATATATATATATATATATACATTCCGTACTTATTATTAAATTATAACAAATATTGTAGAAATTTTATTTTAGCTCGTTACACCTCCGCCACTGGTGGGACCGCAACACCTGGAAAAAATTAGAAAGAGCCCGTACCCTAGAATAGTCTGCCCACTCCTCCCCTATGATATTCCCTTTTGTTTAAATTATGCGATTCATGATTCAGACAACTAACTGGAAAATGAACTAAGGCAAATGTTCGAAACAATTTTTTTCTTAAATAACTATGTATTATTTAGTGTCAGAATAATTAAAAACAAACTTTTTCACTTTCATTTTATCAATTTCTCGTTTAGAACTTGTCCTTTGAGTAAAATAATGAAAACTGACTACATCGAAGCAAAACGTTCTAAATGTGGTAATAAAAATTCCACCAAAGCATACAGATGTGGAATACAATTAAAATTAGAAGTTGTACACATATTGTAAAGTATTTAATTAAATACCCGTTTCAGGGATGAATCACATAAACTACCACAAGAAAAATTAAAATTTTAACAAAGTTTCCAAAAATATTAAGTATATAAAATCTGATTTAAGAAGTTCTTTATCCATTTTTTTTTTTTTTGTTAAATACTTAAAAAAACTAAATTCTGGATTGACCTTTCACTAAAATCATAAAAAAGTTCTGAATCTGAGCTTGTTTGGAATCAAACATCGCATACTAAATGTAGAACAATTTGAGACACTTGATCTTTGTTGAAAGATATTGCTATAAGTTTTAAATTTCTTTTAGCATACCATCAATTTAAATTTTTTTCATCTAAATTTTTCAAGAGACTTAAAGTATCATTTCGATACACGGCAGAACATGGAGGAGAACATTAATAGGAGTCAAACGCTCTCTCATAATATTCAATAAAGTCATACAACATGCATGTTTCCCATTTTTATCTGAAATAAGAAGGTAAAGTATTTTTCCGATAATAACAAACACATTCTGTCCATCCCATGATTAGATGTATGTAGCAAACTTATTTACAATTATTACTCTTATCAGTTTAAAACAAAACATTCAACAGTTAGGATGAAACAATGTTTTTATAAGCCATTATCAACACTAAGGGTGATTCAGCTTTGTTTCATAAGAAATAAAAACTGAGCATTTCGATTAATAAATCATGTTGGTTCGATTAATAAATCAATTTCCGTTAATGTCATATATCTTGTTCTTTCCAATCATTCATCAATCTTTTCTGTGTTAATTAATTAATTTTAATTTAATGTATTGTAATATTTTTAAGTGAAGAGATGTTTTAATTTTACAAAAAAAAAAAGACAAAGAAAGAAAAAAGGGGGAAAAGGATTTTACATTATTTAAAGATTGAACAAGAAATTTAAAGCTATTGCACATATATGTTCTCCAAAATTTTATATGAATCACCTTTAACCGACTTCATTTTTGCAGTCTCCGTTTTTATTAAGTACGGAAAAATGCAAACGGTTGATGATATATATATATATATATATATAACTGGAGTATTAGATTATTCTTAGAAGTCGGATTATAAAATATTGATCACTCCGAAAGTTATTGCAAGCAAAAATTTATAATTATACGTGGCTCATGTGCGAGAATAATTATTTTTTCAAGATTGCGTTTGATCGCATCTGAATTTCTTACAAGTGAAATATTTCTTTTAATTATAGCTATGCGTTCTCGTTATATCTGCTTGTAACATTTTCCTGTTCGCATACTTTGGAGTCCTATGAAAGTAATAGAAAAGTCTTCTTTGAATATAAAGTTTATTAGATATAACATCCAACAAAATTAGCATTATAACACCAGACAGAAAAAAAGGTGACAAGAGGTAAGCGCATAAAATGTTCCAAAATCAGATCTAATTTCACGAAAGTTATCTCACTTATTTTGAAAGATAAATCTGATTTGAACTGCTGAAAAAAAAATTCAGAATTTTCATTTCTTTCTGCAGCTTGAATAATCCAGAGAAATCATTTTAACATTTCCCTCATTGTTATATAAATTCTAAGAAAGTTGATGAAGGATATCTTCTTTATAGTAATCGAATAACAACGGTTACTAATTATGAATTATAATAAACTCAATGCAATAATTGAATACAATACGAATTATAGTAAATTCTATATGCAAGGAGTTCTATTCGGGCTTCCGCTAATCCTCTTGGGTAAAATACTCTTTTTAACTGTGTTTTCAGTTGAAAACCGTTTTCCATAGAGATGACTTAATTTTATGTAAATGCAAGCTTCTTTTTAAGTGCTAGTCGTGGAGTAGGAGGGTTGATGGTTGAAAATTGAATATTTAGAAGAAAGCGTAGTGCAAGCGACCGGTGGTCACACTTAGTATTATGCATCAGGAGAATAGATAAGTGCTCTTATTTATATTGTAATTCAATTAATAAGTTTGATTGCTCCCCTCGGGTTTAGTTATTAGAGTGCATTCTTAGTATTCTTATGAAGTCTAATAAGTGCAAAAAAAATTGTTTAACTTGAGAAAGGTCTGATTCTTACTCGAACCCTCTCACTCCCACGATTGAAGGATATTGACAAATACAATAATTAAATACAATACAATAATAAATTAAACATAATAATTGAATACGATACGAATAATAATAAATTCAGTACAATAATTGAATACAATACGAATTATAATAAATTCAATACAATAATTGAATACAACACGAATTATAAGAAACTCAATAATCACACTTAATTATTTTATTTGGTTTAACTCTTGTAATCAAGAAAATATTAATTGGTTATATACTTAACGCGTAAAAGTGTTTTAATTTATATTTTGTTATTATAACTGTAATGGGTTCTATTCGCAATTCTTACTAATCCTCTGGGGAAAATATATTTTTATTACGTTACATGATTATAAAGCCCCTTTCTGTAAAGGAGCCGTGATTTATGTTAATAATAGTTGCTATGTAAAGTCAAGTGCAGAGGGAAGGAAAAAGAAAGGTTGGCGATTGCTGTCATGCGGAATCTACAGCGTTAGAAAAGTAATAGAGAAAAGTAATCGTTGAAACTATCAAAGCTTAAGAAAAAAAAAATCACCTACGGATCAATTTAGGACACTTAGGATTATTGAAAAGTCCCTATAAGTATTGAATTTTTAATTACATATGTTAAATTTAGTAACTAACCTATGGTTCCCCTAGCTTAGGTTGGATTTGGACAGTGAGTTGACAGTCATAATAAAAGGGTTTGTTGTTTAAAATGACTCTTCTTTGGTACATCCTCACACCTCCGCGATCAAGAGTGCATGACATAACAACTAGTATGCATTTAAAATTCTTTTAATATAATAAAATAAGTAGCTCTCTTCCTAAAACTTTTCTTTATAAATTTGTTACACCATTCTTAACTTTCAAAAGTACTGCATGAAGAATTCAAAAAACATTTGCCATCTAGAAAATCAAGAAAATGTTTCATACAGGCCCATATTGTCACGTAAAGTTCAAAGAATTTGAGATGATTGCTTCACTCTGAAACTTCTGAACATGTAAAATCTGCATATTTCACTTTATATGTTTTCTGCAGATGTGCAATTCAAAGTTTACATACTTTTGTAAGTATACGAAGTAATGTGGTCTATTTTTGGCTCTTAGAAGTTTTACTTTCGTTATACTGAAATTTTAATGAAATCCAGTTTCGATTTTATGAACAATATATGGTTTGGGAAATTGTAGTTTTAAATAAATGAATGTGAACACAATTAATTCATTTTTACACATTTATCACACATTTTGTGCAACATTCGATAGTAAATTATGATCCACTGAGAAGTGCATATTCTCGTTGACAGATTTAAGATATTTTTTCTCTCTGTATATTAATGTATGCGACTACGTTCGGGACCGTGATTTAAAAAAAGGGCATAAATGGATAATTTCCATGATATTTAGTGTCACTCAGATTAAAATACATGCATTAAATTGTTTTAAGGAGATTTTGACAAAAACATTTTATTTAAATACAATATTTTGGCTAAAAATTAACTTAGAATAATCTTTTTCCAAATGTTCTCCTTTTGTAAAAAATGGTTCTATTATAATAATATTTTGCGTGAAAATAACTCAGACCTCTCTACAGAGGCTCAACTGGAATTTTTGAAAAATTAACATTATTTCAGAGTTAACACCAATTGAAAAAATTATTGGCGTTTTTTTTCTTAAAATTACTCCCCTCTGTTGTCATAAAATATGAATAAACCCACTTCTAAGTTATATGTTTCAAAAACTGTAGTTGAGCCTCTGTAGAGAGGTCTGAGCTATATACAGGCAAAATATTATTATAATAGAAGCATTTTTCACAAAAGGAAAACATTTGGAAAAAAGATTATTCTAAGTTAATGTTTCGCCAAAATATTATATTTAAAAAAACTTTTTTTAAAATGTCCTTAAAACAATTTTTTGCATATATTCTAATCTATGTGACTCTAAATATGAAAATTATCCATTTATGCGCTTTGAAAAATCACGATTCCGAACGTAGTCGGACACCTTGATTATAATCATGAAAACGGAAGTTCAATTGTTAATAACAGTAACTCTGTACGGACCAAATCTTTTTCGTAGGTGTTAAAATAAACATGTAATAGAAAATCCAAAATTTTAAACCTATATATGTAGATTTCAAAAGAATTTCAACTTAAACAATTTTATTATAAATAATTCACTTTGTAACTTGAAAGTAACAACATCTTTCACAACTCGCACTTATCTGGGTAAAAGATTAAGGTAAGATAAAACAATCTGCACTTAGCCTTAAACACAGTTGTATCTTGCATTTGGACCGTTTTATTTTTAGAACTTCTTTGTACATAACAGCTTTCTTCGAAAAAATTTAACCAACATGCTACTTCATTGTTCTACACGGGTTTCTCTGGAAATATTGTATTTAGTCTCATTATCCTTTTTTCCTTCTAATTGCTTAGAAACGAAATATTCGAAACAGGACACGAACTATTGCTAATGATTCATTTGTGCTTTTGATATAAACAAGAGGCAGTTACTTAAGTTTAAATCCCAATAAAGTATGTTTTCTTAATATTTAGGGCTTATATAATTTGATGAGAAATTTCTCTAACAAATAATAATCAAGAATTCCCCATTACCAATTATAATAGAGGAGACATTAGCATCTATGCTTCATCACAGGTAAATACGACTGCAAGTTCATCGGATTCAAAATCTGTTAAAGAATCTGAAGATTTATTACCGCTATGATCCGACTAATTTTAGTACCTATTTTACCTTTCTATGTGATCTAATATTCATTTTTGGGTATATGATACACTACTCTGGAAAAAGAACAAAGCACAAGCATTATTCTAAACATATTGAAATCTATCATAATAGCCTTTTGTAGCCGGAAAGTCACAAAATTCTGTATCATATACAAATAATAACAATATGATCACTGAAATTCCAACAAAAAAAATTCTACAGATATGCAAACTTAGAGCTATTGTATATGTTTTTTTTGTTTTGTTTTTGTTTGTTTAGTAAACACCTACCAACACAAAAGTAAATTTAATTGCCCATGATGAGATTCCACCAGTTTCTATTTTCAAACAACCTGAAAGGTATTTACATTGATATTTCAAGTTGATTGAACTGCAAACCGTCATCAATATTGTTACTAGTTATCCTGGTCACCCAACCGGTATAGTGGTTAGCGACGCTGACTGCAGTGCTGTAAGGACTGGGTTCGAATTCCGTAGAAGACATGGAAGTCTGTAAATATATATTGCCTTTGCGACATGGGAGTACTCTAAATACCCGTCGAGCCGCAAGTCCTCTCATATGGTTGGTGGAAGGGGAAGAGAGGTGGGAGGAACTGTGACCACCCCCAGGGTGTCACCTGCATGGTGCTCAAAGCTAAGGCTAACGACAGGCGTAAAAATTCTATCCCTTAGCCTCGATGAATTTCGCGGGCCTCGATCTGACTTCGTCAGGCAAGTGGCATTAGTCACAACACTAGTTATCTTAGATACATATAATTAAGACGTATACGTCATCTGGTGAAAGCAACTAAAATTATTTGGAAAAATGTATTTATATTAATATGTAACCTGAAAGTTACATGGACCAATGGAGGCTTATCTATCCTTACAATTTATAAAAGGGTTCCACGAAAGAGCGTCAAAGAAATTCGATTATTTGTTTCTAAAATCAAACCATATATTTTAAAATACATGCCCTTACCGTAACAATTAATTATTGAATAATAACTATTCACACATTATTCTCTCTCAGACTGATATAATTAGTCTTTTCTATAAAAAATATTCCTTCATTTTCTATTTATTTTAATGTTTGTATTTCTTTCGTACTTTTCTCTTCTGTAACATTTCTCTCACCCTGCGTTTCCGTAACTACTTAGAATGTAATTCTATTGTAAGGCTAAATGCTCGAAATATATCATGATAATGCTTAGTTAACTTTTTCCGCATGGGGAACTTAACAAAACGGATTTACAAAAATACAATAATTACTAATCCTTAAAACTCTTGACGCAAGGTGTAATTATAATTATTTAATTTGAAACACGCAATGCATTTCCTAAATCTATGAAATTGAAATTTTAATGGTGAATTAAAAGCGCAATGTCTATTTTAATGATAAATGAATTACATTAATTTTGCATAACCAATTATGGAATTAACTTTAAACGTGATTTTCGATTTAAATTGCGAGTAGTTATTTTGGAGGGGGACGAAAGTATCAAACAAAATTTAAAATTTAATATAAAATCTAATATTACTACAATCAAAATGCGTATCATTATGAAAGTTTTGTTTGCGTAAATAAATAATAACTTCAACCTTCTACCATTCCTGATTCTATTTTGCATCTTTAAACAAAATCCATCATTAAACTAAAAATTAAGTTTTTTTTTACTTCCAGTACAAAACTGCTTTTATTCCAGCATAAAAAGAACCCTCGTTTATATTGCCACAACCTTTTGTACTATTGTTTCCATTATTAAAAATGTTTTGGATATGTGAAGAGGCAGGTCAAGCACAACAGAAAGAAATGTTGCATGATTCCGAAAAAGCATTTGTTTTCGTTACAAGACCATTATCGGGAAATGCATCGTGAATGTAACTTCACGTACGATAACATGGCGAGTTCACCTATAATGAATTATCAGGATTGTAAAATGGAGCTACTGCAAGTTTTATTAGGAAGGGAATCAGTCGTGCAATTTGAACTTTACTGATGAAGTGCTTGAACGTATGACTGCAAATGTCGAATTCCCATAATGCATAATCATTACAGGCGAAGCAACTTTTCAAGTTTCTGAAGAAGTTAACAAAAATGATTAAGAGAGCATATGAGAAAAGATAATATGCATATCTTGCTTTCAAACATTGAGAAGAGATAATATGCATTTGTTGCTTTTACAAAATAAACGTGTTGCTCTTTATTTGCTGTTGTGGTTGGGAGTGCCATTAAAATTTAATCCAACATCTACCTTAACTCTAGAAAGACTTAAACATAGTATATTTTTATATTGCCCAAAAGCAGTCAAAATGACTGCGTGGTGAAAGAAGGATTAATGTGTAAAGAAATTTGTTTAAAAATTACCTTTTAATATTTTTTTTATATTACTTACAGTCATATAACAAGTTTTATTAGTATATATTATCAATAAAAAAAATTTTACTTCACTTGGAAAAAAAATATTCTAAAAATTTCTAAGCGATTGTGCATTATATTTGTAGTTGTTTATCTGAATGAAATTAAAAAGCAGTCAAAATGACTTCCTTGGACAATCTAGTGTTAATACGCATTGCTTACACACTCAAAAACTGAATAGAACGACATTATGATATCAACATAGACTGTCACATCTCAGAAGTTTGGGAGCCTGTAGTCATTTTTCCCCTTCAAAATTCACCTTCAACAATTCCCCCGTGAAAAACCAAGGTTGTACGCAACAAGCAATAATCAACACTTTTTCATGTCCCATCAAGGTTCATTGCTGCTCTAGCACGTCATTTCTCCCGATCTGCAGCCTTTTAACACGAGGTCCATGACTGGTATATGGCTGTTCACCATATATCATACGCAGTTTCTTTGGAAAAAATTTGACAATGTATGGAAACATCATCGACTGACATGTCGCAAGAACACATCCATAACTCCGTATTTTTAGTGTAGAGAAGTAGCGAAGTAGTTATTGCCAGCCATGACAAATGCAAAACGTATTGATTTTTTTTAGTGTTCAATGAGTTAAATTGGACTGTTATTTCTATATTTTCAACCATGTACTTTGTTATTTGTTCAATAAATTTGACTTTTAAGCTCTCTCATCCTTCATGGTTTTGCATTTGGTTCAACTAACAGTACATATTACTTATTGTGTTAAAACATTCCATTTTCTTATATCTCTTCAATAGTTTCATTGAATTTAAATTAGAAAAGAGTAGGTGAAAACGTTTCGTTCAATTTCTTAGAAAAATGTGTGCTGATACATCAGTTCAATGTTGAAGTTAAATATTAATGACTTTTTATGTTCCTAAAATCTCAATTAAGCCTATTGGATGGATTATTTATGGGGAAAGGTATCATTGTTGTTAAGTGAATATTTTTTTTTTATTTTCAGTTAATATTGAAATTTTTAGAATATAATTACTTTATTTAGTTTGGTGGCATTTGCTTAGAACTTGATTTCAAAATAAATTATGTCAAATTTTAGTTTTTGTTTTAAAATTTTATAAAAATATTTATGAGTTAGAATTATAAAATCATCATTCAATATTAATTAAATATGCAATGTAGGTTTACTGCGATGATTTATTCATCTATATTTATTCATTTCATATTTCACATCTCAATATATTGATTTTTGTAAAAGTAATGTTTCCCATTTAACAATATATTTGCTCTTAAATTATCAAAAAAGTGTTAAAACTTTAAAAAGTATACTTAAATTCCGAAATTTATTAAAACTAACCACACATAAACTCAGAGGAATTCTATTCAGTTCGTGTTTTTTTTATTCTGAAAGAAAAATCATTTATAAAGAAATAAGTTAAGTTTGAAGTGATAACATACAAGAGAGATAATTTTAATTTTATCATTATGTTTATTTTAAGTGTGATATTCACACTCTTAGAATAATTCTCTGTGGGGAGCCAATGTAATTAAAAGATTAAAAATAATAAAACAATCTCAAACTTTAAATTTAGGAGAAATTACCTCAAAATTACTTGTGGGACAAAAACACAAAAATCGATTACAAGTATTCTGGTGATAAAGACCACTAATAGTCTACCAGTGATTAGGAATGGCGATCCCAAACCAATTACGGGAAGGAAAAAGCAAATCGATTTCAAACTAAACAAAGCAAGACATTATCTGAGAAATATTTACTTAATTCCAACACGAACTTCTAGAAAAGAAGAAAACTGTAACTATTTACATTGAAACTTGTTCAAAATGTTGAATAAACCACTATACAGCAATGATTATATATGCTTGATTTTGATATGATTAAAAAATTATAAGTTATTAGACTATGAAGGAATAATGATTTTGAAAAGGTGATTTTATAAATGACTTTTTTTTACATTTATAGTGTCACCTAAATTAGAATATTCATATAAAAATATTTTTTAGAAATTAATGCAATAAAAAATTATTTAAATGTAATTTCGGGTAAGAAATGAAGAAAGAAAATGACGTATTTTAAGAGCATTCTCCTTTCATAAGAAATACTGCCACTTTAATATTTTGTCTATATGCAGCTAAGACTTTTCGACAGAACATAAACTATGTTTTTTGAAAAATTCAAATTATTTCCAGAGTTGATGTCGAATGGAATTAAAACGGTGAGGTTTTTGTTAAAACGTTTCTCTCTCTATACCTTCTCTCTATCTCACAATCTCTCTCTATACATATACTCTCTCTCTCTCACTCTCTTTCTATCTCTCTGTCTCTTTCTCTGTCTCTCTCTCTATCTCTCTCTCTATATATACTCACTCTCTATACATATATATACTCTATATCTCACTATATATATACTCTTTCTCTATACATATATATACTCTCTCTCTCTCTAATATATTAAAATATGAATAAATCCTGTTCTAAATTATAAATTTCAAATATCCTAGTTGAGACTTAATAAATATCTTAGCTATAAATAGGCAAAATATTATTATTTTTGAAGATTTCTTTCATAAAAGGATAATGTTTTGAAAAATGTCATTTTTTCGAAAAATAATGCATTTAAATAACTTTTAATTGTAGTAATATTCTTAAAGCAGTTTAAAATGCATATTCTTATTTCAAGTTTCTCTAAATATCGAAAAACAAACTATTCATTTATACACTTTTTTTATATCCACGGTTGTGAACACAGGCATATACCTAAAGTGAATTAAATATTCAACAAGTGTAACCTTTTGTAACATTTAATTAATAAAAAGTCGATTAAAAAATATTTATGGAATATGATGTGTATTGAATAAAAAATCTATATAACATTGAGTAACATAAAGATGGATCTTATTTTAAGAGTTTATTTCTAAGCCATATTGGGATCAGAAATAACACTGCTATATGCGCTCGCATTGTCCACTTGTATATATTATAACCTCAAAAAGAAAACTGAACAGTTCTACCAATTCTGTAACCCATAACAAAGAGAAGACATTGTGTAATCTGGTGACATTACAAAAAAAAACTAGAGCATCGTGCGTGCGTGAGGTAAAATACTAATAGTTCGCACTTTAATTCTTTGCAAAAAGCTTTGACGCTTTACATTCTCCTCTAGTTGTTATTTTAAAGTGAAAAAAACGCAATTTTTTAACTATAATATCGTATGTTTGTATGTAACGAAAATTATTATATAACAATTAGTAAATACATTTTAAGGTATTCTTTCTGATATGTTACTTATTAACTTATTCTATTCATCTTTTAAGTTGTATACAAAGATTTCTTCAGTTACCATAATAGTTCTGAAACATAATGCTACTCACTTTTGCAAGACATATATCACTTGTCTGTCCACTTTATTATATCTGATAACAACAAGCATGTTATTCTCATAAAAATCGAGAATATATTCAAATTTAGATTAAATTTTGAAAAAAATAGAAACCAAATTATATAGAAAAGAAAGTCATGAAACTTCTATAACTATTTATAAAAGTTAACAATTTATCATAAAATGTAACAAATGACATATTTTGTTACAAAAATAAAATTTTACAAACTGATATCCCGCCCTCACCCATAAAAAATTCAATGCAGCTGCTTTTATCTTTTGCAGTGTTTTAGATTTCGAACAAATTCCTTTTCAAATTAAGAGGAAACGATTGAAATAATTTCAATATCTTATACACACACAAGGCATATTCTAAGAGCAGCTTCCTTATTCCTGGAATGTAATTCAATATCGCTTTGTTCTCATACATTAAATAAAATAGGGAAACACTTTTATAAATATTTTATTCGATTCTCTCAATTCCAGGAACTTTATTAATAATTCCTACTGTAAATGGATTCAGGAAAACAAATAATGGGTTTCATTTCTTAAGAATACTACACAATAAAGCTTTCGTGATTATATGTTAATCTGCTTATCACAACTTATTTGTACAAGGAGCTTACTAACTTCAAATAAATAAAGCTTTATTAATATGTTATTTGAACTTTCACAGTGACAATTTCTCTAATGTACCAGGTGCCCGATAAGTGTAACTACAGTTTCAAATATTAACTACAGAAATACATAAATAAATAAAATATAGATCTTCACAGACTGTTTTTTCGTTTGAGATATAAAACATTTAAGTTTTTTTACAATGCTTAATTACCCGATTTCAATGTGAGCATCATTAATTATGCAACACATAGAATCTATACTAGATTTCTAGCCACGTTTTATGAAGCCTGACAAGTTCAACAATCAGAATGGCAAACTTATTCGACTTTTCATTTCATCAGTCACTAATTGAAGGATAGTAAACCACTTTTTTTACGTATCCCGACCAGAAGTTCAAAGGTGTTACGTCTAGAGATGTGAATGGCCACGCTATTAGACTTAATCTCTCTTTCTATCCCTCACCCGGTGAACTTTTCTTTGCTTCCAAAACTCCAGTGTAGTGGTGCCCCATTTACGAAATGTATATGTGTAGCAGATTTAAATTCAATAAACTATGCTACAACTTGCCCAACAATATGCTACAACAACGAGGATGTTGTAAAACATGGACGGTGCGCCATCTAGTTTTCATTTCATTAAACATAAAATATTTTTCTCTATGAAACATAAAAAAGCGTAAGTGAAAATCTTTGTTTCTTTTTAAATGACTTTTGAAAGTATAGTTACACTTTTCGTGTAACTTATATTATTTAAACTTTCACAGTAACAATATCTCTAATGTATTATTCTAAGTAGAAGGTCTAAAATATTGAAAATAATTTTCAGAACAACGATAAAATGCATAACCGACGTAGAATAGCAGAGAATTCTATTTTAAGTCTAAATAAAATGCGAAGTATTTTTTTCTAAAAAAACAAAATAATAATGCCAGATCCAAAACTTTAATTTGTTAAGTGGAATAAAAATAACCACTTCATCGTCCCAATAGTAAGTTAAAGATTTGGGAAATCGATTTTTTCTTGCCATCAACATAAATTTAATTTCTGGTGGTATGCAAGAAGTGAAGTGGCTTCATTTAACAATTGCTTCTTCCTTGGGTGAAGTAGATTACTCAGTTAGATGTCGAAAGTCGTTTAACTGGCCACACATGGTTTATGTAAATTCTAAAGATTCGATTTTATAGAATATAAAGTGTTGTGAAGGAGGGAAAATGAGGAAATGCGAGAAAATGGAGAAGGGTTTAGGGGGAAGAAAAGAGAGTATTCTTTTATTGAAATTACTGAATAACTTATTCGTAAGCTTCATTTGTAGGTTTCTATGTTAAAAGAAAGCTGTGACTCTGATGATAAAAAGAATTTTCTAGACTGTTTTTCTCGATATTATCAATAGTTTCCATGTGGCCAAGTTTACTAAATAATGCAATATCTTTCTGGGATAGTATTAACACAGTATCACAGTAAACATTTTGTTTAATGCATACAGAAACTTTTCTCGGAAAATGATTTTGTTTATGTTTGAGAATTATTTTTATGTTCCAGCATAATAGATTTTTGCCACTTATTATTACTTTTACTTTATAGCTTAAAAATATGGAAGCTATATTTTTTTAAGTATTAGAGTACCCATTTAGGCGAAATTATTGAAATTAAAGTTACCATTAAAGACAAGAACTAATTTAAACAATTCTAAAATATATGATGGAACAGAAAGTTAATTTTTATAATTGTTATTAAACAGTATTTTTGATCATTATTAAACACCACATATTTTTTGTTAAACAAAGATTAACGCAATATGAATACATTAAAAAGAAAGCCATTTATTTTATGTTAAATACATATTTTTCATAGACTTTAATTTTCTATTAAATGTTATAACACGTTTTAAAATTCCGAATATAAAGAAAAATTAGTTAAATAAACTCCCTAGAGTTAAATAAACTTTAAAGAAAATTTCATTTTTTATTGAGGAGGAGTGACCCTAAGTTAATACTTCTAAAAATTATTAGAATTTTTAAAAATTAGATTGTGAATCTATGTATACTGATCAGATACACAAATTAGTTAAAATACTAGTAAAGTTTTGCTCAATGTTGTTTTACCATTCATTATAGTTGACAATCATTGAAGAAAAAAAAGTGGAAAATAAAATTATTTTACTTTCTACAGCTATTTGTTTTGTGTTGGATGCTACGAAGGTGTTTTCAGTTTTATCTCTAATCAATGATGTGCGTGCCTTCTCCAGTTAAAGTTATCCTTTATAATATCCACAACTGATTGTTTAAAAAGCTTCTACTACTTCTTTCGTTAGCCTTCATACTTTGAACTACGATAATTTCGTTTGGTTACCTAACTGCATAATACATGTTGAGTTTATTATTATTTCGCTTATGTAGTTGAAATTATTTGGCACATTGTAACAATGGGCTAGCTTCTGGCGGGTCTTTACGCGACTTTTAACAACTAATCCTCTTAAGGAATATTTGGGCTAGCATTCGCGTTTATTTCACAGCCATCCCTCTCAAGAAGAAACCCTGAGATGCAAATTAGTTAGTGTATATAAAGTTAGAGTTTAATAATAGTAGGTCAGAAGGAGTGGAGCATCTGAACGCAGTGTTAATATGGTAAGAATTAGAATTACACGCATCGTGACTAAAGAACAGATTTTGGCTACTAGACTAAATTATTGAATCCAGAATTATTAGGATAGGATTGATTAAAGCTAAACTAAGAGGATTTCGTGCGCTTATTTACGTAAGGTTGTTGCTTTCTTTATATCACTCCTAAGGTTTCCTTTTATAGATTACTTGCTCTGGAATACAATAATTGATAATAATAAATTAGATTTATCACGAAGAGTCTTGGTCTCATTCTTCGTTACTTTCCACGGCAGACAAAATGATGAGAAAGCAACTTCAAGGGTAAGATCATTACAAGCTTAGAGATCTATCTTCTCTAACTTGGTTTTGTTTCCATTCAGCCAAATTGGATTGAGTTAGAATAATCAACTCCAAAAATGAACCAGACTTTTAAATGGCATATAAATAGTAGTCAGTGAGAGAGATAAAAGAAGTTGTGACAATATGCACCGACTTGCTCTCTTCACTTCCTACTTTACGTAATGTAACTTCTACAGAAAAACTTGTGGAGGTTCAGTCAATTCTGTACTACCTTGAAGATTGTAGCATCCACTTTTCTTATGTTCAAGGCCATAGTTGGAATCTCGGCAATAATAGAGCAGACCAGATGATTAAAGATGCAACTTGCCAAGATATGGATCTTTCGATGCCTGTGCCATCAACCTACTGGAAGCATTTATCTTGAGAAAAAACAGTTTCAGCCTGGAACACCATGTTCTTGGCCTCAACTACAGCTTTGGGGACTAAGAAGTTTTTTCAGACCATTTATCGGCCGCGCGCGCCGCTAAAATTCAAGAAATTTTTACTGATTTTAAGTTATCCCAGATTCTTACATGACAAGGAAATTTTAAGAGATATTTGTCTACGTTTAATTTAATTCATAGTAATATTTGTGTTCATGTCGCTAGTATGCTGAAATTGCAGAACATGGCTCGTAGTATTGTAACACATATTTTTGTAAGCGAAAAAATTCTAAAAATGAGTTGAAACGTTTACGTATTTTCTGGTTGCCTATTTTGTCTTTGTTGGTCAATTATACTGAAAGCCTTAATGTATTAAGAAATTTTGTTTACTGTGTAGATTTTGAAAGTTTTATAGGTACCTTCCCCTTTCTTTTTGTTTTGTATTTGTACCTTAAATGTAATTTTAATTTTGTTTTAAACTATATAAGGCCGTTACAACTTACAGCTGTAAGCCTCGTGTTATGAAATATGGAGCATGAAGAGTTTTGCAAATTAGTTTATATATATATATATATATATATATATATATATATATATATATATATATATATATATCCACACTAATGAGTTCCTGAAATATAGTCGCGTAGCTATTGGAAGATATCGGAATATTTATCTTTGATGAGTTTCAAAGGTTGCATATCGCTTAAGATAAGTACCCATTACTTTTTAACATCTAGTTTGTCTTGTCCCATACCCAGCAATCGGTTCAAAAGTTTAAATTTAATAAAACCAAATTACTGTACATACATGTTTCTAATTTTTTCGTGTCCAATTTAATGATTTCTCAATCCTTATTGTCAAGGCTGTCTCTAGTAGTTTTAAAGCCCCGGACACAAATGGAAAATGACGCCCTTTCCCTAAAGCAAAAAATTATAATTAAAAAAGATAAATTGTTCACATAGATGCACACCTATAAAACTTGAACAATTCTTGCGATTCAAAAGGCAGAATAATAATAATAATAATAATATATACATATATATATATATATATATATATATATATATATATATATATATATATATATTAACTGAAATCTTAAGAAATACGAAATAATTCGAAGCTAAGGACATAATTAACAAAACATAACTACCATAATTATTTCAAACGGGTAAAATATAAGAGACGGCATCGTTTATTTCAGCAGCATATTGTCTTCGAAAAATAATCTATTGATGGTAGGGATCACGAGCTTTTTCTTCAACTTGTACTAACTGCTCTTAAGACTAAAATAAAACTTCTCCTGAGGCTCTCTATTTACCAAAATCTCTTATTATCCCCGTCCTCTTTTGAATAGTTGACACCGGTCATCATACGGGTGTAAGGAATGTACGTTGTGACCCCACTTCGGGGTGGGGAGAAAGTTACTCTTGAAAGATCTGTTGACATATCTAATTTCATGATTTAATATATACTCCAACATCAAACCATTCAGGTTTCAACATAAAATGATACTGACGTTTAACATATAAAATAAGGAGAGAGAAAATGCGTTGGATAAAATACCAAATTCAAACACCGCAATACTTAAAAAATACACCAAATTTTTTCTAACAAAAAAAAATGTTTTTTCAAATTTGATCGAAAATTTGCTCTTTGATCCCTTAAAATTTTCTGCCCCCGGCAGGTGTCTGGTTGTTCCGGCACCGCCCCCTGTTACTGTGCTTGAAACCCCCGCCCTCCCCCCCCGAGAACTCAACAAACAGTGAGATCTCTACTTCAACCAATATAAGGAAAAGGAGTTGCCTCGTCACCTAATATTTCACAGTACATACCAATTTTAGCAATAAACAATGAATGACAACACACCAAAAATTTAAAGTGCTTAATCTTTGGTTTTAAATTTTTCTAAGCATTACAATCAAGAGAATATGAAACATGGTATGAAATATGAAATAACATGGAAAAACATACTCTTAAAAATAACAATATTTCTAAAATAAAAATATTACATTAATTTTTGTCTTTTATTCATCCTAAAATTTTTCGTATTTTATTTGCATGTTTCTTTGAAACAAGTACGATTTTCCATTCATGTTTGATTTTGCAATATACTTACGATTAATAAAACTGCATTAAAACCCACACACGTTAAGTCTCAATTATTAAGTTATTTAACTTTTTTATATTCCTGTAATATCCCTCGATTATTGCTTATACTTTATCTCTACTTTTAACTCATTAATACTGCATTTATTGTTTATTTGTTTGGGAGGAAAATGCAATTTTTCTTTTATTTATGTACTCACCTTAATTACGTGGATTGTAGAAAGGTAACTTATCTTTCGAAAGTGATGTAACGTTAACTTTAATTGCAGCATTATTCAGTCTTTTCTTTTATCTTCTAACAAAATGAAGTTGGAACAAATGCTACGATTAATGGTGTTGTTTTTTACACCGAAAAAAAGGCATCTATATATTGCCATCATTAGAGCTAAAATGTATCGTACAATCTCTTAAACTTTCGAAAAGAATTCATTCCGCCCACTCATAATACCTCATTTTGAAAGAAAAAAGGCTGAAGAAGGAAGTATATTTGCTTAAAAAAGCAACTTTTATTTTTTAAAATAAATTTCTGATGGAATTTTTTTAAATCAGAAATGAAAAATGTAACAAACATACAAAAATTTTCAATTGAATTCATTACATAACGTGAGCTTAATGTTAGGGCAACATTAGTTTTCTATTTGATAATCACTCCTGTGGAAAAATTAAAGAATTAAAAAGAGGAAAATTTATTGTTTTTCTTTGGATGTAGAACTCGAATCAAATTGGCATGCATCAATGTAATTGATGTGTTTTCCTTTTCTCCAAAGGTTTTCTATATATTTTTGTCTCTGCTTCATCATTAGATAAACTTTTATAAGTTTCAATAAACAAGCAATTCAAAAATTACAAAATTAGTATATTAAATATTTTTATGCATCGAAATTTCGTACAATCAACAGTGTTTTTTTAGATAAACCACAATTTTTTTTATTTTACGTTAGAGATTTTATACGAAAAATTCTTCGTTAAAAAGCTAATAATTTTATCGAATAAAATGTCTGATAGGACAAAATACGTTTTGATTGGTCATTTTTACGTCACACTTTAGCTGGAATAGATTATCATGCAAAAGAATGGATAACATAGCAGTGTAACAACTTAGAACTTTTTAAAAGTGCTCGTAAAATATTAGTAAATTTAAGAAATGTTTGCACTTCTTTTGTTGAATGTTTCACTTTTCATGAATTTTTGAAGACGAAATTCAAAAATTTTGTACTTTCTTATTACATTTATAAATAAAATTTTCAAACAAATGCATTTTTTCCCTCTTATACGTCCGCTTAAAATGTAATTAAAAAGTCGTTTTATTCTAATTTACAAAATTTCTTAGCAGAAAAGAGTATTTTTGCACTACCCATATATCCGTCAAAATCAATTTTGAAATTATTTAATTGTGCTTAATACCGTTAGTTGCAGGAAAGATTTTAGAAAACTTTCTAAGTTTTTCGTAAATTTTGTGTTGCAAAGTAAGCAGAATAGTGCGTCTAAATATTAACTGGATATTACATAGGGAAAAAGAATACTACAAAGTAAACCAAACAAATTTTATTTTCTTGATTAATCTCAAAAAACATTATTTTATAATACTTAAAGATTTATTAAAATTGTAAACATTTACAAGGTAAATATTTGGATGTGCATACCTTCTGAAAAGAAACTGTTGCACTGATATACCGTTAAGCAAATTCCTGTATTTAGACAATTCTGTGTGTGTGTGTGTGTATAACAATTTGTTTTATATTATTCATTCTATAATAAAAAGAATGAACAATGCAGTTTGCATACACTTTATGACATATAAATTGACACTCCATGAAGAAGTTATCTAAGGGCGGCAGAAACACTGTATGGGACGAATATGCATAGAAGAGAAACGATTACAATTTCAGGAGAATTGAATAATTAGTTCTAAAAGTCAATTTTTATAAAGTGAGGAAGTCAACAAGACTTATTGCAGTGCTTCTCAAACTTTCAATATCAGCGAACCAATATTCAATCATAATTTTCATCGCACCCCTCCCCCTCCATAAAATACCAATGTATTGAATTCAATAATACTATACTTTGATGTTACAACTACAATACGACTTAAACCTCTTAATTGTCAACGACGTATATAAACGTCTCGCTCAGCCAAATCATTAATTCCTCGGACGTATATATACGTCTTTCCAAAGTACGATCCTTTTTGTGTACTGCTATCCATAAAATTATTCCAAAGGCTTTGGAATGTAATAAAAGGAACTAGACAGTTATGCCGAAGGATTTACTCATTTCAGAGGATTTGCCTATTTATTCCTCTCCCCCTTACATCACACACACGTGCCTACGAGGAAAAGGCGGCATTGGGGAGAGAATCTCGTAACTTTTGATGGTTAGTTAAGGGATTAATTATCAAGATAAGTGTTAATTTATTTTATATTTTACGTTTGACAAGCCTTTGGGTCGCTGGTAATTACTAAACTTGTTCTTAACTTAGTATTGTTAAATTAATCATAAAACGCATTGTCCGTGCATTATTGATACATTAATAAGTGCATTATTGATACATTAATAAGTGCATTATTGATACATTAATAAGTGAATTATATCAGTGTAAATGTCTATTTTATTTTTTATGATGTCCGAATGTATTTTGTTAGTTTACTTTCAGTAAATTAGTAATTTTTTTAAAAAATAATCTAATGCTTTCGACTTTTTAATGTGCTTGCTCCCCTCCCGTAGAGTTATCATACCCCCAAGAGGGACGTTCCTCACAGTTTGAGAAACACTGACTTATTGACTACTACTTCGGTCTGAACGCAAGCTGTCTCTTGTCTCTAATACGTTTTCCTATGGATATCATGAAGGCTTTCTTGTTACTCCAAATCAGTAAAACTATAAAATTATTGCAGGAAACTTCCCACATATGTTCTATAATCGGGAAATATCAGAAGGCTTATCTGGCCAAGAAGTGTTCAGCAAGTTTGAAGATAAATCCTAGCAAGTCGTATCATCTGCGATTAGCCATTACCGTGTAAAAATGTTAAGTGCAGAAGGGATGGCAAATAAAGGAACGGCAACACAAATTAATGCAGAATTTTGTCTACATGTAATTATGCTGTTAGTGTGCCATTAAGCACTCAATTGTCTTTAAAAAAATTACGTTCCGTATTATAATACCTTTGGAGGGTCTCTTTTATGTACGATTTTAAGAATAAGATCCCTACTATAAGCTCTGAACGTCTCCAGATTCGTCTACGCTGGTCTTCAAAGCGCAATTAGAAAAATTATACATCTCTCAAGGTTGTTCATCTTTAATCTGCGCAGTTTCAAGCTTATTTAGCTTGGTGCATCTGTAGCTCAAATTGGTGGTGCTCACGGATAAAGTAAAAGTAAGGCGTTCATTTGTAATTCAGGATGAATTCATTTTGTAACTTGTGCGCAAGTTAAATAAAAGCGACAAATTCTAGATTTTCAAAGCCAATCTGACAGTTATTCTGTATTCCCATTATATTTTGTTCCTTATTCAACTGCATCCATTCCAAAGCTGCAATATCAGCCGTTTTTCACTCATTCTTGAGACAATCGTCAAATTGCTGGATCGCTTCAACCCAAAGTGTCGAGTGATTCCTCGATTTGCATCTAGACTACTTCGACTCGATGGCGTGACTGCTTTCAAACTTTGACATATGCTGGCAATGAATTGGAATACGTCAGCAAGAGTTTGTGATAGTCGAGGAATATATCCGCATCTGACACGCCAAAGCATTTTGACATTCAGATAGAGAATGGACCCTTTGTGGATGTTCGTTTCCAGTGACCTGGAGCTCGAGCTATTTGTTCTTTAGACATCAAGGTTTAATCGTTTGTATAATCAGCCAAACTATTTTTATGTCAGAAATTTCATAACTGTTGATTAATTGTTTTCATGAGTGGATATAAACTTTTTATATCTTATTATGTATTTATACTCATCTTAAATTTAAATTATGTTATATATTTATAATTCTTTTGTTTAGTTGCAGCACTTTTAATACTTTAATTATCTGAAATATTTCAAGTCATCTCAACGAGATAATTTAACGTATTTTTTTATAACATTGTTATTCTCTAATTTAAGTAATTGTATTTATTTTTATTTCATAAATTTGGTATTAAGCGTTCATTTTTAGTTAGGTTGTGAATATGATATACTAAAATAATGAATACATTTTCTTTCAATAGAAACACATTTATTAACATTTTAATACAAAACCAAAACAAATTCTGCTTTAAGGGGAATCTTTGATAAATTTTAGGCAATAAAATACTTGAATAAATGAAATAGCGTTTAAATTCGAGCAAGTATGCATTAAATATGCCTTTTAAAACAATTCTGAATTTGCAGAAAATAATTTGTTTATTTCCTTTTATCTCAAACAAAACAATATTTTGATATTCATATCACGTTTTTTGATAGAAAGAAATGTAATCCTTTCAAACTATGTTTTTCAGATTTCTAATATGTGTACCAAACATTTATATCTGTATTCTCTTATTCCAAAAAGTCATTTTAATATTCACATCGCATTCCAGCAAAAAAAAAGAATTTTCCAGTTTATTTATACAGTCTTTTTCTTCGAGAATGATGAATCCAGTGTTGTTTTGTCCGTAATATGTAAGCATTAGTCAGTGTTATTTCCCAATGCTCGTGTTTTATGGATTGAAGAATCTTATTTTCTAATCTTATTTTGAGATAATCTCATGTCGATGTAGTTCTTTGTTGATCTAATTTTTATTTCGTTATCAGTTCTACTTGGAGAAAAAAAAATCTAATTTTCAAGAATACATTTTTATGTCATCATTGAGAGGATTTTAGAAAAAAATAATTCTTAAAAGCAATCTTTTGCTTTCCCTTAAAACAACATTTCTCTATTTATCTTGTCAACCATGGTTCCAAGCTTAGTAATATGTCTCAAGCAGGTGCTTTCAAAATCTGTGGAGTGTTATTGAACGTTCTTAATCTTTTAGCTCAAGTACTATTATTATAGTTAATAAAACTAATTATAAGAGCGCCTATAAGTAGACTTCTCACTTGTTATGTACCTTTACTATAGAAATGTGAATGGCTCCTTATTAAACGTCTATATTTTTAAAAAGGCCCTGTTATTAAAAAAATATCAAAATCAAGGCGTATAAGCTATATAATTTGAATTATATTTAAGTAATAAATTTGATTAATAAAGATTTTCATTAGCATTTTAAATAAAATGGTGTTTTATTTAAAATACTTAGGAATTTATTGTAGCCACTAATTACTGAAATTAAGCAGAGAACTAACAAATTTTGAGAAAAAAAAGATATTAGTTAAACCCGTAAATCATTTTAATAGTGAAGCTCTAAGTTTTTAATTAGTTTCATAAACGGTTCTCATAAGCAAGCGATTAGATTTATATAAGAATTAGATTTAATGAGCTTAAATCTATATAAAAGTTGTCTATTCTTATACTATTCAATCATTCTATATATTTCATAATTTAACATATTGTTACGAATTTTGTGTAAATAGTGTAAATAATTTGTATTTGGATGTGTTATGCATTTATATTACTCTTTGTTATATTTTATTTTATTTTAAAATTGTACTATTAACAAGCAAAAGCCGTTCGTTACGCTATAGTGGCGTTTCAATGAGAATTTCGAGAAATCTTGGCGATAGAGCCAAGTTGGCATTATTTTTGGTGACCACGTTGACGAGTTTGGGACCCTCTGAATTCTTCTAGAAATTAGTGGATTTCTCCACAAATTTCACGCTCTATGACGCGTGTGGATTTTTCTGGAAGTTTCCGCCGGGTTTATAAATAAAGCGGTGCTAGCCGCAACAAGTCAGTCTTGATTCAACCAATAATTAGTGAGCATTGTATTGATTACTGATTAGCCCGGCTGTGCTTGTGAATAATGTTTTACATACGTGTATTTTAAACACTGATAATTGGGTTTTATTGCTGCTGACCTTCTGAGACATACTTTGTGAATAATGCTGCTGAATCCTGTGCTTCACGGATTGGATTTTTGATAATAAATTCGCATCGCTTTTAGAAAAACTGTTATTTTTCTTTGTGACTGTTTTGCATAAAATCTTGGAACCCGGATCTACTTAACAATATTTTTTATTGATGTTGTCTTAAACTCTGTAAAATGCAACTACAGTAGGGATGACGATCTGAAATCGATTAATCAAAAAATCAATTTCTCGGGACAAAAAATTCGATTTTTTAAATCAATATGTAGCACGGAATCGATTCAGTGAATCGGTATTTCGTCCTAGAAAATCGACGTTCGATTTTTTCTGTTTTGGTAAAAACCATAAAATTATTTACAATTAGTTGAATGTACTATCTTTAAACTCGTAATATGAC